>JANITW010000001.1:29457984-29475430 GCA_027564335.1 Erythroxylum williamsii | reverse complement strand
TATTTATTTATAAAGTCTGTACATGACTATGAACAAAATGCGCTAAAGGGGATTGCCTTTAGGGCACTACTCTAACAAAGGGCCCCGAGGCCATTGAATTGTTTATATAAATTATTTTCGTATAATATATATATGCTGTGTATGTTTATGTTTCAAAAAAAAATTTACTGAGTTTTGACTGAGTGTTGTAGCACGCCATCTTCATAGGGCACGAACTCGGATATCACCATCGATGTCGGGTTCGGGTCATGCGAGAGTGAGGTGTTACAGAATGTGCTACAATGTAAGAAGATATGGAGACTTTATAGTGATAAGAATGCAATTTGGATGAAGTGGATCCATCAAACTTACCGCAAAATCAAACCTTTTGGTAATTAGCAAGCGTTACGGATGGCTCATGGGTTTTCAAGCAAATGTTAAGTATCAGATTATGGATATACCCTCTCATTATACACAAGCTGGGAAATGGTTGTAATATATCTATCTGGTTTGACAACTGGATTGAGTTCAGTCTATGAATCCAAAGAATAGACCTAGAACAACTCAAAAACTGAGTCCCTATCCTAGCTAAAGTTTCAACTCTAATGGTTGGAGGGCAATGGGTTGAGAACTATAGAGGGTTCAAACTCCTAAGCCAATATCTTCCTAATATTGTCAACAACAATCAGGAGGATACGATATTTTAGAAACCTCGTCCCAAATCTTCAACTGCACTTACACTAAATTGGTATGAAGTCAAATGCTTCATATATTCATATGACTGGGCTTAAGTGCTTCAACAGGTCATCAGTGTAGCAAAACATCGCAAAAAAAGAATCTACATTGATAAATAGAACTTTCACTTTAACCATATATAGTATCTGGTTAGAGAGGAATCGAAGGCTATATCAGGGAGAGCACACAACTCAATACCAAATAGCAACTAACATTATCAATAATATACAAGGACTTGTAATAGCTAAAGAAGAAGCCTATAACATGACTGACACTTTGCAATTGAACTGGAATATTTAACTAGGTAGATTCATTCTGTACATTTTGAATATAGGTAATTATAATACTTTTTTCTCTCTAAGGAAGAACTAATCTTCTTGTTTTATATAATTTCTACTATATTTAATGAAAATTCCTTTTAATTCTAAAAAAATGATCAACAATTTCTAGAGGTCACTTAAATGCCATTCAGATCTTTTGGAATAGAAAGAGCAAATTAGGGATACTTAGTGATAGCCTTGATTGTCATCATTATCGGTGGAATGGACCTTAAGGAGAGGGACTTAAGAGACTATAAAACAAGGGGTGAAGATTGGAATTTTTGGATGATATTGAGAGGAAAAGACACAGAGCAACCTTTGATTCTTGATATGTGCATTAATTGAAAATTTATAACTATAAATTATAAAGAACAAAGCATCAAAATCAAGTTTTGATCCAATTAACAAGTGAAAGATGGGAAGAAGATATACATAACGTGAATGATTTTTAAGAATCAAATAGGGAATTTCTCAGTAATTAACTTTTGAACTAAAATTAGGTGATTAGGGTGAATTGTTTATACATGTTGAATTCCCTTATAAACAAGTTTATCTAAAGCAGATATTAAATAAGTAAAAGATACAAAAAGGAACAAATCTAGAACAACATATCAATATATTTAACTAAATAGTCATTGACTTGCTAAGACTTAAGGTGACTATTGTAGATGAGGATAAAGAAAAGATTAAGTTTTGCTCTTTACCTTCATCTTATAAACATCTAACAACCATGCTCATTTTAGGTAAGAAGATAGTTATGGTGAAAGACATGTTTGTTACACTTTTATCTCACAACCAATACAGAGAAAAAAACTAGTGAAAGCTCTTATGGTGAAGAGCTTTATGTAAGGGGATTTTAAAACCATAGGAGGAAGTAAAATAAACATGACTGGTTTAAGATGAGTTTTAGCCTAAAATTTAAAGGTAAAAAATTTTATAGTGCTAAAATTGTGAGCAAATTGGGCATGTAAGGAGGGACCATCCAAATAAGAAGAAACATAGTGACAAAAATGAAGTTTAATGATTTGTAAGGTCTACTAATAGAGTGTCAAGTGAGGGCTCCAATTTTAGCAATAGAGAGATACTCTATGTTTTAACTAGGCAATTATAGACTTATATATTCTGAATATAAGATGCCCACATCACATAACAATAAACAAGGACTAAGTTATATCATATATGTCAGGCAATTTTGACAATGTCTAATTGGAGGATGATAAAACTTAAGAAATCTTTAGAATAAGAAATGTCAAGATTAAGATGTTTAATGGTGTTGTCAAGATCTGTGATATTTAACATATACTATATTTGAGAAAAAACCCGATCTCTTTGAACATCATACATGCTAATAATTTGGGTATAAAACCATTAGAGACAAGATTAAAGTGTAAAAAGGTATAATGACTATGATAAATGGGCTAAAACCGGTGGAAACATCTTCAAATTGATAGAAAACATATTTGTAAATGGAGGGGTTGCTACAATAGAGTCAGATGATGATAATAGTGTATAACGGTACAAGTGGCTCAGTTATATTAGTAAGAAAAAAGGATGTTACAACTTCATAAGATGAGCTTATTGAAGGATATCAAACACTTTAAATTAGATTTCTATAAGTTTTGCATACTTAGTAAATAAATTTGAGTGACATTCAAAATGGGCAAGCATAAAACTAAAGGAATCCTAGACTATATTTATATTGATGTATGAGTTCTTACTAAAGAGTTGTTATTGTTAATACTTTGTGACATTCATCGATGATTTTTTAAGAAAATTATAGGTATACTTCATGAAACAAAAGTTCAAGATCTTTATAGTGAAAAATTATACAAGTAGAAAAATTAAGTACTTATTATTAGGAAATAGTGTTGAATACACATATTCACAATTTTAAATATTCTTCGAGAAGTATTGAATTTATATATATTACACAGTTTGAAAAAAAACCAAAGTAAAACAACATTTTGGAGAAGATAAATATATCCATCACTAAAAACACCAGATATTTGAGGATGAATGCGCGACTCCTTAAATTTTTTTGACAAAAGTAGCGATTATGATTATTTCATTAATAGATTACTGTGAACTTCATCTTATAAGAAAGTGATTAAGGAAGTGTGGACAGGAAATAAGGTATATTTATTTAGATTGAAGATTTTTGGTTGTTCTGCTTATATTCATGCTTATAATGATGGGAGATCTAAACTTGATCCAAAGTTGAAGAAGTGTGTTTTCATTGGCTATCCTAAATGTGTGAAGGAATATAAGTTATATAATCCAACATTAAAAAAAGAAGATGATGATAGTACAAATGTAGGGTTTGATTAGTAATATATTTTAGAGATAATATATAGAGATGATATGTCAAGACCACCATAGAGTAGTCCCAAAGGGGGTATAATTGGAACTAGATCATCAGCTTGGAGTAAACACGGAAAAGGCTAGAAATTCTAGTTCAAGCAGTTGATACGAGCTTTCATAAGATTAAAGAGTTGATTGCATCTGGGACATATCTTATATGAAAAAGTTTACGCTTTAGAGAATACATTTGACAAAACCAATTACTATAAAGAAGTTCAAGCATTAGTTAGATTTGGTTGTTATCTCAAAGTGTTAAAAGGAGGCTAAAGCTAAACCTATGTAGAGCATATTTGTCAAACTGGAGGTTGTTATGTATGATCATATATATAAGTATACAATCTTGAAGTGTTGTGACAGAATGCCTAAATATGTCTTTTAGTGAATTACAAATTCTATAAGGATTCTAAAACTTATTATAGCCATGCTTGAGTTATTTTAAGTTTAGTAAGGGTAAAGCTACACAAAAATGTATCCACTAGAGTTCACATATTAATATATTTAGTGTAAACTAGCTAAAGTTTATATATCAACATATTTAATTTGTTGAAAATATAATTTTATAAGAGTTAAAAAATCTGTATATAGAGAGATTTGATTGAAAGAAAATAAACATTCTTACTTTCAAGGATGTAAACACACTAAATTAACATGGCCTTACTATTTTTTTTACTTATTGTTATTTGTTTCTATCATTCTTTACTTATTGGATATACTTTCTTAATAAAACTTTACTTTTGTTGTACATCAATCTTTACTTACTCTGGATACTAAAGTCAACGTATTCCGTGTACAAGACCTTCTCGTTTTGTGAAAGTCAGAAGACGGTCATTAATGTATGCAGCCTTCTTTTTGTAATTTTTACTAAGAGATTATTTTCGTTATTCAAACATGTGATCCTATGGTCACAAAAGAGCAATGTTTATCAGTTACTCCAAGGCTTTCCTTCTAAAGCCTAAAAAAAGAAGAGAATATAAGATGCAGTAGATTAAGGGAGGAAGCTCAATGTAATCATCGAACTTGAAATTCGTATATGTAAGAAATGTTTATCTGTTTACTTATATGAAGTGATACCAAACATAAACCTAAATCTTTCACTATCACAAAGCTACAAACTTGATTCCTCGGCAACGTAATAACGTTCCACAAGGCTAAAAATACACTAACTTCTAAGTTAATGGGAAACGAGAGAATTGTCTCAATTTACCTGCGAATTTGTCTTGTAGACATTAAAGTTCGGTTCGGACTGTTCTCATCTTCAAACTTTGCGTATGTATAGTATACATATTTTATCCATGTTCAATTTCCCGGGAGCTAAATTTATTGTTTCCACACTCCCGAGTAGTGTGAATCTTGAAAAAGCATCCGCGGTTGGTCGGTGTGCATGGAGATATTTATATGTAACCAAACCAAAAGTCACGAAGACCGAACATATCACAGTTTTGTATTATAGTACGTAGTCATGCCACAAGTATGAACGTGGAAGTTGGTTTTTTCCGTCCTAGAAAGCTCAAAGCGGACCCAAAAGCCGATCATACGTAGTCCTTTGTGATCACTGGTAACCATTATAGAACTATGATACGGAGAAATAATCAGATATTTAATTAAAAAGAATAAGCATATTTGTTCAATTTCCTAATGCTCAAAATATGTTAATATCATATGATTTTTAAATAACAAAAATCATTGTCATCATCGTCATCCTATCTAATCCGAAGTTTCACAATAAAGTAAAGTTTAGAAAGATCTGATAATACGCAACCTTACCTTTACATAATACAAATTAGATAGATTATTTTCGGTAGATCTATATGCAGATATGACAATAAAAAAATTATGCATATTAAACGGTAAAAAATTAAAAAATAAATAAAAATTTAAAAATATTTTTTGAATAAAATTTAAAGTGAATTAAAATTTTTTTAAAAATAATAGCTTAAAAAATATTACACATCTTCATTAGAAAATGTAAATTTAGGCAACAAAGTTTTAAAAAATTTATAAAATAAATATACCTTATATATTTCAAAATTCTATGTGCTGCAAAGTTCTGCTCACTATTTTTAGACTCGAAAAAATAAATTAAAAGATTAAATATTTTCATCTTTCATTTATTAAATTGTAAATACTTTTTGAATATGTTACCAAAAATTATCTGTTTTCTTATTTATATTATAAATTATTGATTTTAAAATTTAAGTATTTTTTTGATAATTATAATTTTGGGAAAGATGATAACTTAAAATTAAAATAAAAGATAAATTGAAATTGTAAATATTATTTAAATCGACTTAATTTGAAACTAATTCACTGTTAAATGGCTTATTGAAAATAAAATATTTATATATTTTAAATAAACTATTTATTATACACCTAAGGAGTAGACCAATAAAAAAATCAAAATCAAATCAAAAAGGCAATCACTTAGACACATGGTGGGCCCCGCAATTGGTAGCCTGCTAACTGGTCCTCTTTCGGCTTCTTTTGTCTTGATCGACCTACTTACAGCTGTCCCATCTGCCAACTCATCCCATTACCATACATGATATGATATGTATGTATGTTTTCACATGCATACATACATGCACATCCATCATCATGATTTAAAATAATAAGATGGCAGGAAAGTCGGTCTGATCTGTTCATACGGTGCAGCTTTATAAGCCTGGTGTCTCAACCTCTCAATCTCCCAGAGTCGTCAGACGAGCACGTTTAGTTAGATAGAGACAACAAACTGCGGAGAGAAAAAAAAGAAACATGGCAAGTAGTTATTGTGAACATGAAGCATGGGTGTCTCCAGCAACCCGATTCCAACAAGGAGTTGAAACTGAAGCTCCATCTTCTCAAACATATGCAAATGATGAATCTTTGTACCCTGAAGCTGGCGATATATGGACAAAAATGAACCCAAGCAACGCCATTATCAAAAAAAGCAAGAGTCTTTCACATGCCATGGTGAAGCAGAAGAAGAAAAACCAGGTCTTGCTTGAAGGGTACGTGGAGGTGGCAAGTGATAGCAGCAACAGCAGTGACGATGATTTGAAGAGAACCAAGAGCTTGACTGATGATGATCTCGATGAGCTCAAAGGGTGTTTGGACCTTGGGTTTGGGTTCAGTTTCGATGAAATTCCTGAGCTATGTAATACTCTTCCAGCTCTTGAGCTTTGTTACTCCATGAGCCAGAAGTTCCTCGATGAGCACAATAAGTACCCTGAGAGAACCTCTCCTGCTGTGCGTGAGACGGCTTCCAGTCCTGTTGCCAATTGGAAGATCTCAAGTCCTGGTGAGCCATCAGCCAACTGTTTTATAGTTGGTCTGTTTTCTTGTTATTTGGCTTTTGATTATTGGAGTTAATTTGTTGGTGTTCTGGTTGTTGAGATAATTTTATGCCAAATATCGGCTTATGGTTAATGATTTTGTTTGAATCGAGGCAAACTCTGAATGTTGATATGACCTGGGTTAAGGTTGTTTGCTGAACATGTAGATTTAGATCCAGAAATATGATCCGACCAATATCGGATGAACCTAACCTATGATTTTAGTTATGATCCTAGAATTTTGGTCATCGCCAAATCCTTTTCTCTGTTGTTCTTGTTGTTTTGTGTATTCTCAGCTATTCTGTACACTATGTAGTGAGTTAAATCATATGATCTGGGCTAAGAACTTTTTATGTGCATTCTCAGACCAAGTACGTTTGCTCGATGTGAAAATTATCATCCAAGATGTTTTATGATCGTTGAGAATAGTGTAGTGACAACAATAGACTTTATTCGCTTACATTCATTGTTGACCCTGATAAATATATCATTCAGCTGATTGTCACTCATATGTTCCCTGTGTTTTTAATCAGGTGATCATCCCGAAGATGTTAAAGCTAGGCTCAAATATTGGGCGCAGGCAGTGGCCTGCACGGTTAAACTATGCAGCTGAGGAAAAGTAGAAGATATGTTTGTGAACAAGGGATATTATCTTGGCGAAGGAAAATCAATAGCCTGGAGCTTCAAGCCTATATTGTGCTTGGCCGGGCTGATCAGCTGGACCTGCTTGTGTGAATTAAATCCCTGCTATCCTTTAAATGTGAACAGGCGGCAGTGCCTATTCAATGAAGTTTAAAGAAGTCAAATGTTTCAGGTTTGAGATTACCTGAAACTGGCTTAACTGAAATTACCTGAAACTGGCTTAACTCAAGAAGGCTATGTATATTGATATAATAATATGTATTCCATCAGGTTCAGGATAACCGAACCTGTGAATAGAAGTTATTCTTTGGACACTTCCTTCTATGTGTTGGATATGTCTATGTACATCACAACCTGAGCTCTTATTTTCTCACGCAGTGGTGAGAGCCTTTACCAAATACTTTCGGACCTCTGCATTTGCTGAGGTAACTAATCTAACCGGGTTGAGCCATTGGTTATTGTCGTTTCACAAGTTGGTTGATCCCAGAATGATTGATGTGTTGCCCTTGCACTGACAATGTTCACTCGTGCTAACATCAGACTCGTGTTTTACCTATTATTGGATCGATAAACTACCCCATCAATGCTAGTATGGAAAAGGAGCCAGGGGAGGAGGGAAGTGGTGAAAGAAGTGAAGCAGACCGTGAAGCGGACTTTGGCGTGTGCAATGTTGTCCGGTCTGTCTCCAAGTTCTTGGTTTGATTAGCTTTTGAACTTAACCTCAATAGTTAGAGTTTTGAGTTTTGCTATGTGAGTTTGTTGGAATTTTGGCAAATTGGTGGATTGTTCTTGTTTGTCCGTGACTCTGACATAGTACTGGAACTTACGGACCATATCAGCATTTCAACGATGATTCAAGTCGGAAGAAATAAGGCATTGGCTTACAGACGTCCAGCTTAAATAATCATTAAACCCTTCCAAAGTAAACTAACTAAAAGCCGTGACTGACTGAATATGTGATACCAATTACTAGCGACCTGAGAGATCATGGGTTTGTCTGATCTGACAAGAAATGCAAAGTAGGAGTAGCTCATAAGCTTGGAGCACGAGTCTAATGTCAGATGGCAGGCTAATTAACTAATGACATAAATTTAAATCTTCATCTGTTATGCAAGCATATGATTGTGGATTGATTGCTACATGTTAGAGAGTCTCATGGAAATACTAAGCTGACTTCCCTTTATAGCTTGTCCCCAGGGGTGAAAAACATAAACAACATGATCATTTCCTAACCATTTTTCTGATATCAACTTCGTCGTAAAAATGAGTTCAGACTATCTGTTTATCCTGAATGAATGGATGTAACAGATGATATCATAATCTTTCTCCGAAAAAATGAAAGTTTAACGTTTTACTTGAATGAACTTTATGTAGCTATTTTCAGTGTACGTGATTGATGTCGGATTTAATGGCCGATTACCACCGGGTCAAACCTTTGGCGTCAATTCTCATTTGTCTCTGATGCGCCTCTCTCACACACCATAGGCTGAAATAGAGAATTAGTCAATGTCCTTTGCTTGTGGCATCTGTTATTCATTGGGAGGTCATTTTCATGGATGCAGTCACTAATTTCATTTGCTCATTTTTTCAACCATTATTATGAGGTGGTTTTGATGCTAATCTGTCACATCCTGCAATCTTACAAATGCCCACTTTGTTGTTGTATTCCTTTCTTGTGTTTTTGGTTAGATCATGCAGGATTACCCTGGCTGTGATCGATACATCTCCATAGTGAGATGTAGAAGACGAGACGACATCGGGCTGTAAAGTCAATAATGACGAATAAAACGAAAGAGGATCTAAGGGATAAAGATAAGACGTGTGATGAATCAGATAGACGGGAATAATGACTGTAACAGTCATTGATAACGAAAATAACCAACTTTTTGGCAAATAACACTTCTGATTTGTCTCTCCTTCTCCATTTCAATCAATGAAAATTTCTTAAAGCACACAATCCTAATTAAGTTTCATCAACTGTTGTTGTATCAAATTGGAGTCAGTAGCATTCTCAGTAAGAATTGTGATTGAGCTAAAAGAAATGGCGGAGGAGACCACGGCTCGGGATGTACGACAACCAGAAGAAAATATGAAAAATCATAAATAAGAAATGAAAGCTAAGTATAAAAAAACAATCAAATAGTTTATTGCGAAATTTCGGACTGGATGTGATGATGATGAAGTTACTGTTGAGATATGAAGCCTGATAATTAGCTTTGGACTTTATACCAAGCCCAAGGTCGCGGATCCAACTTCATCATCAGGATTGTATTCTCCGGGGCTGATTATCAGGATTGGGGGAAATAATATGGTATTGGGGGGTTCAATGGTTACCTACCTCGAATGATGTAGTTTTTAATACAATAAAGGAGTGGCGAACACAACAGTTGATGGTCTGTAGGATTGAAAGTGATGAGTTGTATACCATATTAGTTTAACAAATTCGAAGTTCTTGATAGGAGATCAAGAGGAGCTGAGAAACTAATGGTTTATTTATTCCATTCATTGATTCAGAGGTTGAAATAAGGAGAGGATTTGAAGTCTTCTTATACGTGGACTAAGCAGCAGTTGTGTTGAAAAAGATGCAAGCTCACATCAGAAAACTTATCAGGCAGTGTGGTGTTTGCCAACGAAATAAATATCTAACTTTGGCCTCCCTAGTCAGGTTTAGATTGATGTCAATATAGATTTCAGAAAAGGCTCGCCGAAATATGACGGAGATGCTCCTTGTATGGTTTTGTTCCCTGAGTTCATATTCCTTATCTAACTGGTAATTATAGGGGCTGATGGTGAATCAAACCTTGAAGAATCACGAGGCTGCTCTTCAGCTAACCAAAGTTCATAGTGCGTTGACATAATTAACTGATAGTTCAAATATGATGTTTCATGGGAGCTTTTGTATGATTTACAAACAAGAGACATATTAAACCAACTATAACTTTCCTCTTAACAAGTCTGATTTTTCCTTCCCTCTTCTCTATTTCCTTGCTTTCCAATCAGTAAAAATTTAGTTTCATGGTGATTACCCTGTTTAGGAAGGTAGTAATCTGTATTGTACAGCTGAACACCTTGCTCCATAGCTACAGAAACTCTCAAGGGAAATGCAGAATGTCCTCATAGAAAACGAAATGGAACTGCACAAATATAACAAGAAAGATGCATATGTAGTTGTACCATTCTCAAATCATTACAGAAGCCATCTTACTGAGTACAATAATAAAGATTCCCTTGTTGATTAACGAAAATTTAAATTTAAATAATAATTGAAATCCACCAACATTCACTGTATTAAGCTGTTTCTCCATCACAGATAATCCCTTTATTTGGTTCCTAAGCACTTGCCAGCAGGCTTTGTATGTCCTTCTGTAGAAAGCCATAAAAAAATGAAGAGAATGAATACCAATTAGAGGAACCATTGTCAAAGAAAAGGATTTCCGAACCTCAATTTTAAGGGGAGATGTAGTAGGACTATATCTTTCCACCACCTTCCCTTCTCTGTTCACCACAAATTTTGTGAAATTCCATTTGATGGCATCTATAACGTATCCACCCTTTTGCGATTTTAGGAACTGGTAAAGAGGTGCAGCATTCTTCCCATTCACTTCAACCTACAATAATCAGATAAAAACATAATGACCACACTTCCATAACAGAGAATGGCGCGGCAGGCAACAGAGCTAGTAAACAATGGAAATATGCATAACCAAGTAGAGGAAATCAGTGAATAGGTTTCTTTATGAAGAGTTACTGAACCCTAGACATGGCCTATACAAGCGGATAGCTAATTGTGTTACTTGTGCATGAATAACAGTCACAATTGCTGAACAAAATGGCTTGCTTTAAAGTTAAAGCAAGAGTCTTTGGGAACATGCCCACAAGAATGAAACAGGATGGAAATACATTTCTTATATGTGGCAAAAAATATGACTTTACCTTATCAAATATTGGAAATTCAGCTTTGAACGTTGTGCATGCAACTTCTTGAATCTCCTTATTGGTTCCTGGTTCTTGTCCAGCAAACTGGTTGCAAGGAAATGCCAAGATCTCAAATCCTGTCAGAATAACTGGATGTAGGATTACAAACTTCAAAACTGTAAGAAACTACCAAACAAACTTTTATTTCACTCTTCACTCTCATTTTTTATTGCATTCGCAATAGAATGAATAAGAATTGTTTTTACCCGCTGAAACTCGAAAACTCTGTCATACAGTGGTAACACAAATTTCACTGACAAGAATGTGATTTCAAGTCTAGAAACTTAGACAACTACCATCTTCACCTGTCCAAAACCAGTGTACAGTTTTTCAAATGCAATTCTAAATTGGTTTTAAATTCAGGTTGCCAATGGAATATTAGTGAACCGCAAAAGCATTTTCTCAAAGTTTGATGTTTTCTTGAAAAGTTGATGGATGTCCATAAATGACACAAGTAAGCACGAATGTTGTCCCTGTGAACGAGAGAACAACCTTGATTTTTGTACTTCTCGTACAGAACATTCAATTCCTTGTAGTTTGATGACGTTAAGCCGCTGAAAAATGATAGACATAGTTCAATACTAGTGAAAATAACTAGTACAGATGTGCATCATCTAGGTAGGTCCAATTGTTAGCAAGAGAGTGCAGAAAAAAAACATTTACCATCATGAGACATCTAGATAATTATGAAAAGAACAATTTGGAACTTCTAGCCAACTCAAAATGATATAAATTTATGTACAAAAGGAAATACTAATATACGATAAAAATGATATGATAATTTGTCCATGAGAACCCAAAAAAGGACAGGAAGCATAATTCAGCGAAAAGGGAAGCCTTTTTGGTACATTGAAGACTGGACATGGGGAATTTTTGCAAGCCAGAGAATATGAAGATCCACTATGAGATCACAGTTTCCTGTCTTTCCACTTGGCTTTAGTAGTACTGTATCAGAAGTATAAGTTTTACTAGGGAAATAGAAACTTCGCAGGTTCCTGTTAACATGAAAATATCTAAACAACCAATCTCATAATGGCAAATATCTCACCCCACAATTGCTGCCAATGTACATCTTGAATTATAGAATGACAGCTATTCACTTACCATGTTTACTCAATTTCCTCGCACAGCCGGTTGACTGACAAATATGTATAAATTAGGCATAGCTACTGGTTCGTACAGAAACTAAATTGGATATAAAAGCTCGAATTTCACTTAATCTTTCAGTTCCATTAATATGATCTTTAATCTTAATAATCCCTTTTGTGAAAAAGAAAAGAGGTTAGTTTCTAACCATCTTTCAGCTGTTAATGGTAGTGACAAGATCAAATCAGTTTTACAAGAACTCTTTCGCAGTTATTCAAATGAAGAAAACAGTGAAATGCAAAAATACAGAGGTAGATTGGTCAGAAAGTCAAACATAGATAGAATGAAGAAAGATTTACCATTTGGAAGCAACATTCACAATTAGAAGAACCTTTCCACGGTAGTCACCCAGATTTACATCGTTTCCACGGATATCCTGCAATCAAGATCATAATTCAATTCTAAGTACATAAATTTTTTTTAAAACAAAACAGAATTCATGAAGACAGAACTCATAGTACCAAGTCGGTGATAACTTGAATGTAAAATGTGGAAACAGAAATGATAGGAACAGGGAAAAAAAAGCCTTCACAGTTCTAAACACTATTATGTTTTTCTCCATGAAAAGCATGTTTCTTCAATAACTTTCAAGTGCAATAGAACAACATACAATTGTATTCTATCTTGCAGAAGTAAAACATAGCAATCAAAATGAAGAAAGGAAAGACCAAAAAAAAAAAAAAAAAGAAATTTGATAAAGTGAGAAGCCAAAAAATAATATCCTCCATCAATTAATAGAACATCATTGATCTCCAGAATAAAAACTCACATCATTTTAAAATTGACTGCTTGGAGATAAAGCGAGATTGCAATGGAAATAGAATGAAGAACCAAGTTCATAATCAGCTATAAGCATACATACCTTGACAGTGAAGTCATAGACGGACTTGGGAGTTTCTTCAGCCATGTTGTTTCCAAAGAAAGGAGGAGAAGAGTAGTAATAGAAGACTGCAAGAGCGATAAAAACAAGCGAAATCCAGTTGGTGAAATGCATAATCCTCCTTCCCTTTACAGAATAAATTCCTTTCAAATCATCTTTCCTTGCGTAACCGACCAAGAACTTCAAGGCATCTTCGGAACTATGGAACGGTTCGCATCTTGTCGGATCGGTATGGTTTGCGTTTAAGACAGGCAATGGGCCGGTGGAAACGCTAACGCTACATGGCTGTTACCAAAGCGTCTTTAACTCTTAATTACACAGAAATCGTTTCTTGTTTTAACTTTTAAGGTTAATAACTCATTTAGTTTAGTGCTAACTTTTCGCTTTTTTCTTAAATAACTATCAGTCTTTTAAATTTTTAGTTAAGTTTAATTTTTTTTTTAAATATACTTTATCAGTTTAAAATATTTTCTATAACAAGATAATATTTAATTTTAAAAGCGTTCATATTTTATTTATTGTATCATATATTTTTGTCGAAATATAATTTTGATTTATAAAATTATTTTAAAAAAGAGTTACAAATTAATTAAAATATTTTAAATACACTTATATAAAAAATACTAGATAAATGAATTATCCTCTTTTAAAAACTAAATAAGTTAAAAAAGTTTCAATATTTATATAATAAATTTTATTTAGATGGAATTCAATAATCAATTTTTAAAATTGTTATAATATAAATCAACGTTTATTATTATGCTATTAATTATGATATTGATTTTTACTTAAACAAAGTTATTTTGTAATATATATTATTTTATATTTCAAGACATTAGAAAATTAAATGAATTTATAACAAAAATGTTAAGGAGAATGTCTTTGCCATTGTTAAATCTCTAAGGATATGGTTTAGCAAAAAATTTCTAATTTTGATGCCTTTGTTTTTAACACAAACGAAAATAAAAGATTAAACGTAAAATAATTAATTAACACATCTTATCTATGCCTGCAAGGCCTTCACTTATACAAGGTTTTATTGAGTTGATTCACTCAACCATTAACACTATCTCTCATCCTTACAACCCGTAAAAATAATTCACACCTATTAACATGATTGACTTGTGTTAACAAGATTTTCTTAAATTTTAATCAAAAAATAATGAATAAACAACTCAAGCGATCAAAATAATGAAGAACATAAATGAATACACTTAAGAAAAGAAAAAAATTAAAATAAATTTAGCTCCTTCAATGGCAGATCGAAAAGTTGTTCACCAAAAATATTGTCGTGTTTAATTGCTAGAATTTTCAGACACCATTTTCACTATCGACAGCCACACAATTAACATACAATCAATTCACCAAAAGTCATACGAAGGATGAAGAACAGCAGCGCAGACAGAGTATATAAAACAGAAAATAAATTAGAGTATATAAAGTACTATGTAATTTAATGTATGTTTGCCTGAATTATTTACTTAAAGTTTTTGTACGCTTTGATTTGTATGTACTGTTTTGTGTGGCATCCATATATTCTTCCAGGGGGCATTTGGGTGTTACCATCACCTTCTTAGAGGTGATAAAGATCAAGATCCAAACGATCATAATGGTCTATCCATGATAGAACTATCCAGACTAAAGTCTCTTAGAGAGATGCTACGGTCGTCTATGTTTACTCAATCAGATCCCTGTAGATCTACTGGTGGATCGTGCAGATCTAAGCCAGCAATTCCTGTAACAACTCATACTCCTCTATCCTGTATGATGGTATTACCAGATGAGGATAACTTTCCTCAATTATCCAGGAGTACTGATGAAACACGGCAGGTTATCTTCAACCCTTATATCGGAGCGTCAGGAATTACTTCACAAGGAACACTTGTATCCAATCCATCTGATGAAGTTCTTATCTGGCAAACATCTAATACAGTAGTATAGAACAAAATTCTGAGAAGGATTGATTCCAAGCTGGATGAAATTAGTCAACAAAGCATCGCTTCTTACAAGAATTCAATTCTGCTTCGGAACATATACAAACGATGTATCGGTCTTACAAAGCTTAGATTCAATGTATTGATGCTGAATTACAAAAATACATCTCTACCCATTACATGGAGTCAGAATTCGACTTGAAAGTTCGTAATATACAAGAGATACAAGGAATTGTATGACAAATGGAAGCTAATATGCATGCAACTCAATCTAAGCAGATATATGGCTCTCCCTCTTCAAAGTTTCCAACTCTTCAACCATCATATCCATCTCCTATGTATCAACGGTATCCAAAAGAAGCTGACTACTCAAAGGTATTCAAGTTTAACTATCCTTTGATTAGATAGTACATTCATCCTCATACAACTCAAGAGAAACCACAACGATCAAAATCAAAGACTACATCTGATTGAATGCATAAATCTCGAGTTCTCGAGTCTTCAAAGGTTCCATAAGCGTCATCTTCCTATACACCTTTTGAACCAACTGAACAGTAGAGAAAGCCTTTATGCATTCATACTCCTCCAGAGTCTCCACCACCAGTACAACCTTCCACCTCTTCTCTTGGGAAGGACCAAGCTAAGCAGATAGAGTATATAACTACTCTGACCTCTAAACCTCTTGCAGATAATTCCAGTTCTCAATCAAAGAAAATTGAAGCGAAAAGCAATACATATGAACTCCCTACAACACCATCTAAGTATATGACATCAAAGTCATCGTATGAACTAGTTTCTTCACCATCTACTGATTCGTCTGCTAATCTTGCTGATCTTTCAAAATTATCAAAAGTTCTGATGACTATGCCTCAATATACTAAAGTTGAATAAAAAATCAGTGAAGCTGAATCCACAGATACTGAACCCTTCAGACCTGAACCGACACCTCAAGCAACAACAACTCAGCCAGTTGTACAGGCTACAACCAGGCCTACTTCAGGACCTTGGTTTACTTTTGATGATCTTCCACGTAAGAAATGGTGACATCGTATCCATGAATTCGGTGCTTGTATTGATCTACAAATGATCAGACCTAATCATCCTCTTCCAGATATTTTGTCTGAATTTACATCCAGATTTACTGGTACTTTGCGAGAATGGTGGCAAATTATAAGTGAGTATCAACAACTTCAGTACATACAAGTATCAACTGCTGGAACATTACTTGGCATTATCCACAGAATTTGTGGGTGACTTCCAGTTGATTGATAAGCAAATCCGTCAGAAATATTTCAAGATGAAATGTTATTCTCTTGATAAGCGTGATATTCAAAAGCATGACAAACGCATGACGGACCGCTATTATCTTCTGAATGGATTGAATGATGTTAACTTGCATTACGCTTTTATCTCATCCCTTCCAGATGAAATACAGCCAAAACTACAAAGGACCATAACTTCTCTTCAAAGAGATATGTCTACTATTTCTCTTAGAGAAATTTATTAGCTTGCTTTAGCTTCTCTTGACAAGTTATGCGATCAACATACTTTGTTCAAGAATATCCTCAAAGGAGGTCCAATTCTGAAGAAGGCATGTAAGCAACCTCATCTTCATATAAAGTGCAAAGATAAACAAACTTGCAAGTGTCACAGCAGCAAGAAAGCTCATCAATCTTAAGTCTATTATAAATGGAGAAAATTCCACAAGAAGCAAGGAAGGTAGAAGCCTTGGAAGCAAAACTTCAAGAAGAAGAACATAAACAAAAAGCGCAAATTCATGTGGTTCTTTAAAAAGTCTTCACATCGACATAAAACTCGATGTTTTATTTGTGGAAATCCAGATCACTATGCAAATAAGTGTCCTTAGGCAACCAGGAAAGATGCCAAGTTCCTAGAAAAACTTATGCCTATTCAACCTTATGATGCCATTGAAGAAATTCTTGAGGAATAATGTTGGACCCCGAACCTTGAAGCGAAATTTAGAAATAATAAATGCAATTAAAAGTGTTTTGTATGTGATTTGTATTATAGGTGATTATAATATTGGAATGTAAATCATGTATGAGTGATGAGTTGAGAAACCCTTAGTATGAATTATGGTGATACATATGATATGTTATGCAAAAGCAAGAGAGGTATTTGGTTAGTGGCTCAATGATA
>JANITW010000001.1:29419576-29434664 GCA_027564335.1 Erythroxylum williamsii | reverse complement strand
TGAATTGCAGAAGAGGTTTCCGGACATAAATTTACTGGATAAGGTGATACTTGAAGAAGGAGGGGATGTTACGTTAAGTGGAGTTGCATGATTTCGGGAGGAAGAAGGCAGAGACGACGTCGTGGACAAGAAGGATAAGTAAATAAAACACAGCGTTAGGCGGAAGGAAGCACGCCTGGACCACGTGAGACGATATAGAAGACGATCTAGAACATTCGTAGTACTACAGAATATATTTCGGTTGTAACGGAATGTAAGACATGTTTTGATTAATGAAATTTGAATTCTCTCTCTACCTTTCTCTTCCTCTCTCTTTTCCGATTCTGTGAGTTTGTGTCACAATTGCTGAGGCGTCCGAAGGCAGAGGAGGGGCGAGCGTCCGACGTTACTAAGTAAGAAAACACGTAACATCTGGTATCAGAGCTTACGTTCCTCGGAAGAATGGCGGAAAGCACGAGAGGAGCTGAGGTACGACGTCTCGAAGAGAGTCTTCGAAGCATGCTGGAGGCACAGTCAGGACACGAGAAGGAGATCAGCGACATTACTAATGCAAAAAAGGGATAAGGAAGAGATGGAGTCTTCGGTGAAGGGCTCGGGCAATGGGGGACGAAGTGGAGGAGTATTAAGGAGCACCAAGACAGAGTTCCCGACGTTTGATGGAACTGGCGTAAGGAGCTGGAGCTACAAGTGTGAGCAGTTCTTCACAATGGATCAAACTGCTGAAGAAATGAAGATACGTCTTGCCTCAATCCACATGGAAGGAGACGCACTTGAATGGTATCAACTCACGATCAGAAATCGGAAGGAGATACAGGAAATGAAATGGGACGAGTTTGTTATACTTATAAGATAGAGATTCGATGAAGACATTTTCGAAGATCCCATAGGGGATTTAAAGGAGTTGAGACAAGAGGGGTCGGTGATGGAATATTGTGCATTGTTTGATAGATATTCGAATAAACTCAATCTATCAGAAGAATATTTGGTGGGATTTTTCTTGAAAGGTCTTCGGCTAGAGCTTGGATTGACAGTGAAGATGATGGACCCGCAGACCTTGAATCAGGCTTACACATGGGCACGGAAACAGGAAGCGATTGTGGCGGCCAATGTTCCAGTCTATTTTGGGAAGGGAAGCAAGAACATTAGCCCAAGTGGAGGTGGATCTTCCACAAACAAGGTAACTAATTACACAGCCCCTGTTTCAGCCCCTGTTTCGAAACAGCATATAGAGTTCGGATTGTTACCGACTCCGGGAACACAAGGAAGCAGGAATACCAATTTCAGAAATTCCCGAAACAGTAGATCTACAAGTAGTAGAGAGTTTGATGAAAAGAGAGCCAAATGGTTGTGTTTTTGGTGTGATGAGACGTACTCACCGGGACATAAGTGCAAAAAGAAATAGTTTCAATTATACATGATAGAGGATGGGGATCGGGGAGATGAGGAGCAGGATTAGGAACACGGAGAGACCGATGTTGGAGCTCCCCTCAATCCTAATATTTCGTTAGAAGCCATGTGGGGATTAACGGATCAGACGGACTATAAGCAACTTAGAGTCATGGGAACTTATAGGAGGAGACCTTTACACATACTGGTGGATAGTGGAAGCACACATAATTTCTTGGATGAGAATGTGATAAGAAAGACAATGGTGGAGGTGAGCGAAATTGAACCCATCAGTATCACGGTAGGAGGAGGCTTAAAATTAGCGTGTAAGCAGGTATGTAGAAACTTTGAATGGTACATGCAAGGGGCAAGATTTACCACGGAAGCATTAATCCTCAAGCTAGGTGGTTGTGATATGGTATTGGGAGTCCAGTGGTTAGCTACGTTAGACGATGTCTTGTGCAACTTCCGAAAACGCACCATGGAGTTCCAGTGGGAAGGAAGAGTAATAACCTTAGCGGGGCAACCTGAGATACCAGCTCGAGAGGTAACCGGCAAGAACCTCCGTAAATTGATTAAAGATTCTAATCAAGGTGCGTTATTCATGATACGGCTTTCAGATCCGTTAGAAATTCAGATGCAACAGTTGAGCCTTAATGAAGATATACAGACCAGGGATGAACTGGAGGGATTGTTAGCCGAATATGGAGATGTTTTTTCTGAGCCCAGGGGACTTCCACCGTCACGTGCCTGTGATCATGCCATACCCTTAAAAGCCGGAGTGGAAACAATTAACATCCGCCCCTATCGTTACTCTGGAGAGCAGAAGGATGCAATAGAGGTGGCAGTGCATGAACTATCAGAACAGGGATTCATCCGGAAGAGCACCAGCCCCTATGCTTCACCGCTTATTCTGGTAAGAAAGAAGGACAAAACTTGGCATATGTGCGTAGATTACAGAAAACTGAACAAACACACGATCAAAAACAAATTTCTGATCCCATTAATTGAAGAACTATTGGAGGAGTTGACGGGTTCAAGCTGGTATTCCAAGCTGGATTTACGATCTGGATATCACCAGATTCGTATGAAAGAAGAGGACATTCCAAAGACAGCGTTCAGGACGCATGAGGGACAATTTGAATTCCTTGTGATGCCATTCGGCCTCACGAACGCTCCCTCTACTTTCCAGAGTCTTATGAACGAAATATTTCAACCTTTTCTGCGGAAATTCTTACTGGTTTTCTTTGATGATTTGCTCATTTACAGCACGGATTTTTCTCAACACTTGGAGCACCTGCAGTTGATCTTGGAAGTTTTGAGACAACAACAATTATATGTAAGAGGGAGTAAGTGTACGTTCGGAGCTCGACAGATAGATTACCTGGGCCATTTGATTTCGGAGAAAGGGGTTGCAACCGATGAAAAGAAAATTGAGACCATACGGGATTGGCCTCAACCGCGTACGACGAAGGAACTCTGAGGATTTCTGGGATTAACGGGATACTATCGGAGATTCATTGCTCACTATGGCACCCTGGCGAAGCCTCTTAATGATCTATTGAAGAAACAGGAGGTTGGGAGTTGGGAGTGGACAGACCAACGACAAAAAGCCTTCGACCAGCTGAAGGACAAACTAATGACAGCATCGGTGTTGGCACTTCCGGATTTCACCAAACTATTTATCATCGAGGCAGATGCTTGTGACACAGGGATCGGGGCAGTACTTCAACAAGAAAGTTGTCCAATAGCTTTCTTGAGCAAGGCTCTGGCACCTAAACACCAGGGACTATCCACATACGAGAAGGAGTTTCTCGCCATCGTCAAAGCAGTAAAACACTGGCATCATTACCTGAATGGAAGAAGCTTTCGGGTGCAGACAGACCACAGGAGTTTGAAATACCTTCTGGAACAGAGGATCTCCACACCCTTCCAGCAGAACTGGCTTCCTAAGCTTATAGGATACGACTTCGAGGTGACGTATAGAAGTGGGAAGGAGAACCAGGCCGCGGACGCGTTATCCAGAATTTCAAGCCACCAGCTACTGGCGATGACGGTCTCGCATGTACAAGCCACGTTAATGGAAGAAATTAAAGCAGGATGGGAGAAAGACAAAACGACGAAGGATATCATAGAAAAATTACAAAATACAAACAATTCCACAGGAAATTATGAATGGCAACACGGATTATTGAGATGGAAGGGGAGAATAGTTGTCGGATGTGATAAGGAACTTCGGAAGAAGATAATAAGCATGGCACATGATAATCCACAGGGTGGGCATTCGGGGGTGACGGCTACCATTAAAAGGATACAAAGCCTATTTCATTGGAAGCAAGTCGCTAAAGATGTGCGGAACCACGTGAAGAACTGTGACATTTGCCAAAGAAGTAAATACGACCATGCTGCATACCCGGGGTTGCTGCAGCCCTTGCAAGTTCCAGACGGATGCTGGAAAGAAATCACCATGGATTTCATAGAGGGCTTACCACCATCACATGGGAAATCAACGATCTTCGTCGTAGTAGACAGATTCAGTAAGTACGCCCACTTCATCGCAATTAAACACCCGTATACAGCTCAGGAGATAGCTCAGGCATTCATGGACCACGTATTCAAGCTGCATGGAATGCCAGAACGCATCGTCTCCGATAGAGATCCAATTTTCTTGAGCAAATTTTGGAGGGAGATGTTCCAGTTACAAAGTGTACAGCTGCAATTATCTACAGCCTACCACCCCCAGACGGATGGACAGTCCGAAGCAGTTAACAAAGCTCTGGAAACATATCTAAGGTGCTTCTGTGGTGATACGCCTCACAGTTGGGTAAGCTGGCTGACAATGGCCGAATGGTGGTATAACACCTCGCATCACTCAGCCATTAACTCGACTCCTTTCGAGGTGCTATACGGTTACCTGCCTCCACTTTATGTGCCATATGTAGCAGGCGACTCCAAGGAGATAGGAATGGACCAGGTATTCCAGGAAAGAGAGGCTACAATCCAAATTGTCAAATTTCACTTGAACAGAGCAAAACAGAGGATGAAAGTGCAGTCAGATAAGGGACGTTCGGACCGGGAGTTTGAGGAGGGGCAATGGGTGTACGTAAAGCTTCAACCTTACTGTCAACACTCACTACAGAGACGACCCAACCAGAAGCTTGCTCCTCTGTACTATGGGCCTTTTCCGATTGTTGCAAAGGTGAATAAGGTAGCGTATACTTTGGGATTACCGGAAGGCACAACTATTCACCCTACCTTCCACGTTTCACAATTAAAGGCCTATGTTTTGGAAGGAACACCCACATCCAGTCAGCTACCCACTACGATGAAGGAGAAGAACCGGGTCCCAGAGGTGATATGGGGAAGAAGAATGGTGAAACGGAACAATCGAGCAGCGACACAGGTGTTAGTCCAGTGGTAGGGAGAAACCAAGGAGGAAGCTACTTGGGAATGGTTTTATGAATTGCAGAAGAGGTTTCCGGACATAAATTTACTGGATAAGGTGATACTTGAAGAAGGAGGGGATGTTACGTTAAGTGGAGTTGCATGATTTCGGGAGGAAGAAGGCAGAGACGACGTCGTGGACAAGAAGGATAAGTAAATAAAACACAGCGTTAGGCGGAAGGAAGCACGCCTGGACCACGTGAGACGATATAGAAGACGATCTAGAACATTCGTAGTACTACAGAATATATTTCGGTTGTAACGGAATGTAAGACATGTTTTGATTAATGAAATTTGAATTCTCTCTCTACCTTTCTCTTCCTCTCTCTTTTCCGATTCTGTGAGTTTGTGTCACAATTGCTGAGGCGTTCGAAGGCAGAGGAGGGGCGAGCGTCCGACGTTACTAAGTAAGAAAACACGTAACATCCGAAGGATCTCCTTTCAACTCGCATCACGAATCTTGACACGTATCATCTTCCTTCAATCTTCTATCAAGGGATTGCATTTTCTATGAACACTAATCCTTTTCTTCTTCCCTAGTGGTGAGGTGAGTCTTTCTGAATCTTGATCTAGTGTTGTCAGTAGGTTGGAGAGCACCAATTAGGTTAGTTCTTTCCATTTACATACTCTTCGCTACTCCTTTTGCAATCTATCTCTTCGGACAGATCTATGAAATTAACTTTTGAGTTGCTACTTGCCGGATCTTACGATATCTGGTGGGGAGGAGGCTTACCCTTGAGGGGAGTATTTCAAGTAGGTCTATTCCTTATGGAGATTAGATTTTTTCTTTTTTTCTTTTTTTTAATCTGAACATAATCTTGCGATCTTCCTCTGATCTTCGCAAGGGGACTTCTTTGGAATGGTTGTGGTTCAAGAGTAGAGGATCCTTTTCTCCCCTAAATTCACCTAAGCTACAGTATCGATAAGTGTTCTCTTCTGAAAATCTTCTATCATTAGGGCATTTCCAACTCCACTCTTATCTGATTATAAGACACCGAATCTGGATTTCAGGGTTGAGAGTTTGAATCCACTAAGAGAAACAATAGTGTTTATTCGGAGTTAAACAGGTAACTTATTTTTATAACTGCAATGCTTCTTATTCTGTGATTGGATATCTGCATGTGTTGTGTTGTTGAGCTATTGCTGATTTCCTCTTATTGTGAGTAGAGAAGCTTTAGAGAAGTATAGGATGTAGGCTATAATCTCCATATACTTATCAATCTCCTACTACAGTATCGGTTAAACTGGTTGATGATCAATTGTTCCCGTAAACTTGTAGTGGTGAGGTCAATAATAGAACTTAGAGAAGTAGCCTTATCTCTAAATCTTCTACTATTCCTTTAATTCCAAATGCTCTAAGCACATGTAGCAACCGATAGTAATAGGATATCCTTCTCATGTTTAAACTTCTGCAAGTGTGGGATATCCATTAGAACATCTGTAATTTTGTCATAGGAGTAGTCAGGGGAACATGGAATTGAGATCCTTGCCCAAATTTCTTTTGAGAAAGAACACTCAAAAAATAGGTGATCTCTAGATTCATCCTCTTGCTTGCATAGTAAACATATCTTGGAGATGGTTAGGAAGTTCAACCTATCCAATGTACTTAGTATGTTCAATATAATGAGCCATAACAAAAAGCTCACATTAGGTCATAGTACCTTATTCCAAATCAGTCTATCCCATCCTACAAGATTAGCAGAACTCCCCCTCATTCTTTTTACATCTTTTGTGGTAATCTCTGAAACGGGAATATCCTTCCACAAGAACATGTCACTTTCCCCTTGACTAATGAATTGAGGTAGGGATAACAGTCTAATCTCAACTGGGGAAAGAGTCCAATTTCCATTTCTGATCATATCTTGGAGCTTTGCATCCTTAGGGAATCGGATTAGTATAGATCTAGCCAGCTGATTGTGTATAAGTGGTCCATTCCCTGTCCAATTATCAAACTATAGTGAAATTCTTTCTCTTGTCCCAATCCGACATTGAATACGCTAAAACATGTCTTCCCTCAATCTGAGGAGTTGGTTAAAGAACCAGGTGTAGCTGTTTTTAGGTTTATGAGCCCACAAACTACCTTCTTTTAATATATAGGAGTGAATCCAAATGGACCACATTGTCTGTTTTTCACTTAGTAGTCTCCAAAATCTCTTAGAAGTGAGGAGTCTGGTTTTGCTGAATAGAGATTCCAATCCTAGGCCTTCTTCTTCTCTTGGTTGGCAAACCATCTTCTAGCTAACTTTTGCTAATACTTTGTCTCCATTCTGTTTACCCCAAAGAAACTGTTTCATCAAATTTTCAATCGTTTTGATCAGCTCTTTTGATAGAAAGAGATAAGAACACCAGTAGGTATTCATAGACAGTATCACCGATTTCAGAAGTTGAATTTTTCCACCATAAGAGAGTGCTCGGTTTGCCCAAGCCCCCAATCTTTTTTGTATCTTTTCAATCAAAAGAATGCATTCACAGAACCTTAGTCTTCTTGAAGAGATAGGAATCCCTAAATAGTTCAGGGGAGGATCTTTAGTTTCCATTCCTATAATTCGGGACAAAGAATTTTCGAGTTGAGTAACACTTTTAGAGAGGATGAGAAAGCCTTTGCTTTGATTCATACATAGGCCCGCCCGACATCTCTTTAAAGAGGTTGAAGGATTTCATCAATAGAGGGATTATTAATCTCTTCTACATGAATTTCTTGCCTAATGCATGAATAAGATATATGTAGGGGTAGAGCAGTCACTAAATATATATATATATATAAATCATCAAATTGTATATACCGCATTTATTATTCCAAGTTAGTTGGGTGAAAGTTCTAATTGATTGAAATGTTTAAGAGAGACAAAACTGTGTCATATTTTTAAATATAGAGAAAACTAACATATTCACTACTAACATCCAATCTTTGCATTCATAAAAGACCACAACTTATATCCAACACCTCAACAAGCATAAGGGATCATAGCATACAATCATAAACAAACTAGTAGATTTAGGGGATCACACTTATAAAAACATAAAAACCAAACAACAATGGACTTGCCACAATGAATTGTCAAATTCTTGTTCAGAAACCCAAAGCGAGTTGCTTCTAACGTTAGAAACGATGTGTGCGAGAATAAGAAATAATTACGGTGGGACTAAAATCGTCTAAGGAAGAACAAAAAAAAAAGGGATTGAGGAAGGAAGAACGCAAGAACGTCATGTTCGCTGCTTCTTCAAAAGTTGTGTCTCCTGCTTCAAAACGGTGACTCTATCTGCTGCGTTTATTGCATCTTCAATATGCTACATCTACTACGTCTGTTGCTTCTAAATCACACCGTTTAAATGAAAGTGGGTCTCACTTCCATTTGAACTCAGACACCAAACAACATTGTTTAAGTAAAAGTAGGATCCACTTCCATTTAAACTCAACCTTCCTACTAAATGCACCATTTTAATATTGAGTGAGGCCTACTTCTATTTTTAAAAATTTCACATATCTATATATGGGTCCCACTATAACAAAATAAAAGAACCATGTCAAAAAAAGCCACGTCAGCGTTTAACTGACAGAAGTCCAACTTCGTTACTGATTCTGTCCAATCAAGGATTGTTTTGAATATTTCCCAAATGTTAGGGCTCACTTTGAAAGTTTTGTAAATGTTAGGGTTCATTTTGAACACGTTGAAATGTTAGGAGCCAACTCAAACTTCAGTATAAATGTTGGAGTTGAAATGTTCTTTTGGCCTAGAACATAGTTGAAATTGTTAAAAGAGCTTTGATAAATTCAAATTCGAATTAAGGTTTTGCTATTGAAAAGGGATGCACATTAGCATAGTTTCTTCCAGAATATAATTCTAAAACATTATTTCAAAATAACTCGTTTAATTGTGTGAAATAATTGTGTAATAAAATTGAATAATTTCTTTAAAATACAAAATGCATTTTTAAATATGTAAAAGTGAAGTAATTGACATAAGAAAATAAGTTAAATGTTTCTTTTTGGATGAGATGATTGCTTAAATGAAATATTACAATTTAAATAAAAAGAGAGACAAATAACAAAAAGACCGAAATAAGATAAAAAGTGAAACTAACGTTAAGACATTAATGTTGCGAATACCATAATAAAGTTGATATCAGTTTTAATTTTGGTATGATACATCATCAGTATTAATTAATATCAAACATTATTATGACTAATTTTTTAAATTTATAAAATATTAATTTAATTTTATAAAGTTACAAAATAGTCCCTCAATATATTGTGTTATAAATATTTTTTACTTTACTTCAATCTTTGTCTAAAACAATTATATCTTTTTATTACTATTAATCAAAGTAACACTAATAAAAAATAATCATTCATTCCATGTAATACTTATATAAATAAATATCTTTCACATTTGGTATCTCACTATAACTACAATTAATAAAACAAAAAGATCTTTTAATTCTTATATAATTACAAAGTAATAATAATACAAAGTACTTAAAATGTTGCAATTAATTACAACAAAATATCACATAATAAGAGCATTATAGGTCTACAAATATAAGAGTTTATGGCCATAAACACAACAAAATAAAAGTCAAACTTGAAACAAAAATACTTTTGAGTTATATGTTTCATATTTATATTACACCTTTAGAATTTATCATATTCATAAAATACAAGTGAAACTAAAAGTTAAGAGAAAACATTAAAAATTTGAAATTAAATTCCACGACATGTCCACTTAAATTATATTGATCCAACTTTTATTTCGTACAAAATCCTTATTATTAAGGAGATTCTCATCATTCACATCTTCAAGCTAACACACCAAATGACATGTTAATATTTTCTTATTCTAGATCATCTTCCAATTCACTATCATATCTAAAGTTTGATTCTTTTGAAACATAATTTGCTAAGATCAATATGATCTAGGCAAATTAAATCAATAAGACTATATATTCTATTAATAGTCCTAATAAACAAATAAAATTGTATTATTAAATTATTATACAAGTATAAAAAATTTCTTTAAAATTTATAATGATAGTAAGTAACTTTATTGAAGCTTCAAGTTGTATCAGTCAAATATCATATCATTCAACCTTTTGTACTCTAATTTATTTCATTTTTCTAATGGATGAAGTTAAATATGGTCCAATTCCTTTCACACATGTTGCACTAATAAATTAGCTAAAAATCTTAATTGTAAACTTTTGTAGTTCTGGAACACCATTTTCAAATTTGTAACATCCTGTCACTTGAATTAAGATTAAAATGATGATTATTAGAGATTAACAAAAATGGTGATTATTAGAGATTAATGAGAAACTAGGAAGCATAATTCATGCTCATGCATCATTGTATATTCACACATATGTGAATATTTATTTTGATACATTAAAAAAATTGTACATGCATTTATTGGCATTTTTTGGATATAATTAATTGTTAAAAATGTAATTAAAATGTGAATTGTGAATTATTGGGGCTGAAAATTTATTTGGAGAGTCATATTATTATTTCAAAATTTTTGGTAGATTTTAGAATTTTTGGTAGTTTGAATTTTAAAAAAAAAGGTGACAAATAGAAGAGTGACATGTGGCAACCTTGCATGTTGACACATGGCCCACATGCAAGGAACACACGTGGTGAAGTGTGCGGCTGGAGAGAAATTATTAAGTGATGTTTTTATGTTTTTGTTCTTCACGAAACAACCCCCCTTTACTATAACTCTTCTTTAGCTCATCCACCGAAACATCAACTGTTGCATTGTTTTTGTGCTATTGATTCAGTCTCACTTGTTGGAGACTTTGTGGAACTAGGTAAGTGATTTTGCTAATGTTCTAATATTGTAAATGAATGCTTGCATGAGTTGTTGTAGGAGGAAGCAATTCAGTGATGAGAGCATGGAGGTTTATGTTTGAATTTTGAGCCTTAGATTCTTGGTTTGTTGTAAGTTGTTGAGTTGAAAAGAGGATAGGAAAGTTGGTTTACACGATGGAAGCAATAGTTAGAAAGTGTAAAAGTATGAAAAAAAAATATGGGTTTTCAGTGAAGAAGATGAAGTTTTGCGTGTTAGAGAGAGAAAAGGGTAGTGGTTGCATGTATGGGTTAAAAACTAGAGTATTTCATTTAACAACCATAAGTCTTTTGCCTATAACTTTTTCATCCGAACTCCAAATAACTTGAAATTGGAACCAATGGATTTCTAAGATATTTTTATTTCTCTCAATAAAAATTTAAAGTTATCTGAATTGATTTGAAAGTGATTGATAGGATGAAAATGTGGAAGTCTGCTGGAATATTATGAATTGGAAAATTTCCATGATCATGCTTCGTTTCTAAGTATAACTTGAGTTGTAGATTTCTGAATGAGTTGATTTTTGATTCATATTAAACTAGAGACATATTTATACAACTTTTGTAAAGAAGTTGAATTTTAATTCTACCTTTATGATCTTCAAAATTGGCGTGGAACTAAGTTTTAGCTTAGGCTGTAGCACTACTAGGGACATAAATCATGTCCTGTAGTTATTGAATAAACTGTATTGATGTGGTCCAAATTAGGTTGAGTTGTCTTCATCAAAGCTATAGCTTTTTCTCTTAGATTTAAATTGGTATAAAGTTAGTAATTTTTGGATGTCTTAGCTGAAAGATATGAGTTGTACAATTAGAGGGTATGATCATGTACTAGCTAAAAGTTTAAATGTGCACAGTCTGTGATATTTTGTGCATAACTCATTGAATACTGAATCAAATTGGATGATCTTAACGTCATTAGAAACTTAAGACATTGTAGGAAAAATTTCCAGAAGGAAGTGTTGCCTAATTTTGTCATTTACCCTATCAGATTAATTATGCAAAGTTGACCTGAAATCATATGGGTAGAAAATTTGAAGTGGTCAATTAAATTTTGTAATGGATTTCACATGTGCTTTATTATGGTCCAAATTATAAATACAAATGATGTTAATGAGGACTTTGATATCTGATCAATTTAATGATGAGAGTTATAATAAGATACCCAAAATTGTCATTGAACATGCATTGTGCATATTTTCTATACATTGATGTGCATAAAAGAATACTTGTACAGTTGTGCAAAAATATGATATTTGTAAATGTGTTTGTATGATCTAGAGGAGCCAAGTGGACACCAGACACATATTGTCGGACCATCCAAGAAATAGCTTTTTGGAGCATACTGTGAGTCAACCTAGATGATTTCCTAGGATTGATTTGATTTTAATTTAATTTAATTTATTACACTTCTAATATTATTGAACTGTTTGTGAGTTGTTTCTGGATTCCGGACCTGAGGTCCAAGGAGTTTAATAGTTGGGGATGTATTGAGAGTATTTTGATTTGATATGAATTTGACGAATTTAATTTGATTTGTTTAACTTCCAATATCATTGAACTGTTCGTGAGTTATTTCTGGATTTCGGACCTGAGGTCCGAGGAGTTTAATAGTTGGGCATGTATTGGGTGTGTTTTAATTTGATATGAATTTTGACATTTGATTCTTAACGAACGGACTTAGGTTCGATGACTGTGAAATTTTACCTGAGCATTTGTATAAGATTGTGATATATAAGATTTTTTGAAATTGTTGCATTTCATAAAATACATGCTTAGATAAAGGCATTGTGACTTGAGATGCCAATATGAAGCGCTTCCACATAGAGCTTTGCTCCGTGATTTTTGATTTAGAGCTATGCTCCGTGATTCTGTTTGACTGAACCCTATGGGCCAGTATTTGTATAAGTTTGTGATAGGCATTCGGTCACAACAATAAGAAAGAATGTGAGTCTCATGCATATAACATTATAAGACTGAAATTTATTATGATTTGCAAATCTGAATGAGTGATAAATTGATGTGATTTATTTGCTATGCTTAGCAATGTGAATTGTGTGATCTTATGATATACCATATTGTGTGAACATCTGGAATGTGTTTATGATCTGAGTGAGTGCCTGTAAAATATTTATTATGTGTATGTGATCCGGTGAAATCATCAATGATGGTTCACTCATTGACTTCGCAAAACTCATAAAAATTGTAATGTGATTTTTCAGGTATTAGACAGGGGACCTAGTTCTTTAGATAGGACTAAAGGACTCTTTGCATTCTGTTACGGCTCAGAGGTTTGTCAGTTGGCTCTAGGAGTGTTGTGTCTTGCATTTTATTGTTTTTGTTAGAACTTGTATGAGGTTATGTAAATATTTGTCTAAAGGAAATAGTATAATTTTTTTTTGGATTAATGCATTGAATGGTTTTAAAATTTAGTGACTTCCGATTATGTTAGATGATGCCATGTGTAAGTTGGTTTTATTTTTGCTCTAACATGCCATTATCATAGGATATGCACTTGAATATGCTTGAATGTTTGGGTTTGTACCTTGTGATAGTGGGATGTTGCATTTTTGGTATCAAAGCATGGTTTGGCATCTTTAGGGACAATTATGAGTTGAGATATGATAATTAGTTAGATATTTTGATAATGATCACAACTTTTTTTTGTTATAGGTCACCTTCTATAGGAGATCACATTAGAGAGTCAGCTGACATGGAGTCTGTAAGAGTGAATTTAGAGTCTCCTATACCTAAGTTTGCTCAGATGCCTTCGAGAATTTTCATGAGGCGAGAAAGAAGATATGATAAGTTGAGAAAACAAGGGGATGTGGACTTCTATGGAAGTACAGACCCAGTTGAAGCAGAAGGGTGGCTTGAGCGAACTGAAAGAGTGTTTGACCAGATGGACTGTGAGGCAGATGAGAAATTCGACTTTGCTATCACACTCTTGCAAGGTCCAGCATATCAGTGGTGGAAAACTGTTCCGGACAATACCATCAGATCTTGTAGTTTAACTTGGGAGGATTTCCTTAGAGTGTTCCAAGAGAACTACATGTCGAAGATTTACATGAATCGAAAAATGAAAGAATTTTTAGACCTGAAGTAAGGCAGACTCACAATGGCAGAGCATGAGATAAAATTTAATGAGCTAATGGGATATGCAACTACATTGATCCCAACTAAAGAAGAAAAATGTAGACGATTTGAGGATGGTTTGGACATGGAGATTAGAATGAGATTAAACATTTCTAACTTGAACAATTTTACAAAACTTTGAATGGCCTCGATCAGAATTGAACAATTGTTAAAAGATGGTTAGGTAAAGAATGTCGGCCCCTTAATTTTTTTTCTTGAGGAATAAGCATGATTTAAATAAATTATGAGGTCCTTAAGGGATTATTTTGTGGATTTAATTATTATGTCAATGTTGGTAAGATTTTATGACATAGGTTAATTGAATTGAAGTATTAATGTTATAAGAATGTATGAAGGGCATTGTTGGAAGTTCACTTAAGGGTATAAGTCATAAGGCTTAAAGGAAGGGGCAAAATGGACATTGCACACTCATGTAGGGTATTAAGAGAAGAAGAAAATGTATCTTGCATTTGAGAGAAGAAAGAAACTTGAGTGAAGGAGAAAAAGAAGAGAAAAGAAGAAGGAAAGAAGAAGGAAGCTAGGGTTTTAAAGATCTTGAAGCTAAACAAGTAAGTATAAGCACTAACCCTTCTTGATTTGTTAAATGAAGCTTTTTTGGTGATAGTTAGAAGTGGGAATGAAGTAAATATGTGTCAGAAGTTGTTAATGAATGGTATATGAAAATGTTTTAATCTTCTAGGGTTAATGATCAAAGATAGATTATGATGTATTTGTGAATGATTTTGGGTTGAAATGAAGTTGGAAATGAAGTAGGTGTGATGGTTTAGTGTTTAGTGGGTTATATGTGAAATGTGGGAAATAAAAAGTTAGAAAATGTAGCAAAAATGGTTCCTGTAATAAGTTTCTGCAAAAGTTCATCGCGACCAATTTTTGGCTCGCCACGGTGAACTTTCCAGCGCTGGGTCGCCACGACGAACTTTCCAACACAAAACATACTTTAGGATTTTTAGCATAACTTTTTTTGTAGTTACCTAAATAGAGTGATTTTTGATTTGGTGTAATTCAGTCTTTAAGGATCTTAAATTTTGGATGTAAGTTGATCATAGAATGTTGTTTTATTATAAGAACAGTCTGAAAATGATTGGGGCATAACTTTCAGAGTGCTGAATCAAATTGAATGATTTTGGAGTAATTAGAAACTTAAGACAATGGGGAACATTGTTCTAGAAGAAATTATTATCAAATTTCTTCATTTACTTGAACATAAATTGAAATTCCTATTGAATGGAATTTTTGGCTATTGTTAAAGGAAATCAA
>JANITW010000001.1:29400984-29419476 GCA_027564335.1 Erythroxylum williamsii | reverse complement strand
CACAACAATAAGAAAGAATGTGAGTCTCATGCATATAACATTATAAGATTGAAATTTATTGAATGATTTGCAAAGCTAAATTAGTGATAAATTGATGTGATTTTTTTGCTATACTTAGGAATGTGAATTGTGTGATCTTATGATATAAAATGTGTTTATGATTTGAATGGGTGCCTGTAAAATATGTATTATGTGTATGTGGGCGGGTGAAATCACCAATGATGGTTCACTCTTTGAGTTCGCAAAATTCATAAAAATTGCAACGTGATTTTTAGGTACGAGACAAGAGACCTAGTTCTTAGATAGGACTAAAGGACCATTTGGATTTTGTTATGGCTCATAGGTCTGTTGGCTCCAGGGGTGTTATGTCTTGTATTTTGTTGTTTTCCTTAGAACCTATATGAGGTTATGTAAATATTTGTCTAAAAGAAACAGTGTAAATTTTGTGGATTAATGCAATGAATGGTTTTTAAAATTTGCTGACTTTCAAATGATGTTAGTTGATGTCATGTGTAAGTTAGAATTGTTTTGTTCTAACATACCATTATCATAGGTTATGTTCCTGAAAGTTTAGGTATGTACCCGATGGTATTGAGATGTTGCAAAATTGGTCATACCAAACAACTGTACGACAACAAAAGTAATCTCATAAATAAAATAAAATGATAATTAATTTTAAACAATTAACTAGATTAAAGTTATCTTTTCGCGCATTGCAATAGACATCTCGAAACTACCACACGCATCTTCGTGTGCCTCCATTTATGATTTAAAGAGGTCTTGCAGATTGTCCTTTAAAATAATTGTTAACTTTAACGTTCTTTGTGATACTTAGTCTAAAATAGACACTCAGATTAAGAAATACACTAATAGCAAATAAAAAAATATTAAAGTTATTTTTCTCGCCTCTCATTAATGATTGCAAGATAATGTATGTACAAAGAAGACATATTTTTCAATTAGCCTTACTTGTTTCCTTCGCCCTTTCCTAAACATCATAAAAATGGGTCATTATTGACTTCTCATCACTATCAGTCAGATGAAATACTCTCACTAAAAACTCACAAACTTAGACGACAAACTAACATTGGGACTCAAATGCTCGATATTCAAGTATAATCCTAGAGACCTACATTCTAACATTAAATATTGTCTGCTAAAATGCAACTCACTTATTACTTGTAGACGTTTTCATTTGAATAAATCATTAAAATAATAAGAAATTAGTTGAAAATATTATAATAAAATGACAACACAAATTCTTACTATTTGTAAAATCTTTTTTCATCAAATTCAATACAATGTGTGATTATAAATAAACGTAACATCTTTTTTCATTTTCTATATGGTTTCATCAATAATAAGAAAGTATCTACCATCTCCTATAATTTTCAGTGCCAATTCAATACAATGTGCAACACAAGGAGTCTAATAGAAAGAATTATACAGGTTTTGTAACCTTTTCCCAACAATTTTGTAAGTAACACCATTTTTAATGATGGGTCATGTATTATTTCTAGACCTAATTTTATTCACAAAATTATAAAAATCTCTAGCAAAGTATCAACATCTCTTGCAAGGCCCGATGTACCAATTAACTTTAAAACATTTTCTCCATAATAAAAAAGGCATATATCTCCTATTTGTCAAGGTATGCCATATGATTGAATACTTATTAGTTGCTCATCCTTCTTCTTATACTCAAATAACTTTTTATTTCGCTAACAAAGTTGTTTAAAAGATTACATCTATAGTCATCGAATGAAGGATTTTTAAATTTTAGACGATAAGAGGCAGCAACCTCCACCATAGGCTAGTAATATTAAGATAGGTTAGCATTAGATAACATATTTGCAGCATCCTACCATCTAATCAATTCCATTTTCACATTATAAGCTACTTCTTTGATTGTAGTGCCATTTGAATAAAAGATTAACCTCCAAGATTTGTTCATAGAAAAAATAAAGTTAGGTTGTTGACTTCTTCTTTTTCATATATCAATTGCACCAATCCCTTGTTCTTAAGTAGGAATAGTAGCTCCAGTATTGTCAATATTATCCTGATCATTGCAAAATGAACTTCCACTTTCAGTTTCATTGTTAAGTTTTTGCCTTCTTTCTTTCTTATTCTTATATTCTTCATGTAAAGTTTTTTTAATCATCTTACATTATGACTAACTTTCTTGAAAGGTTGTCTATCAACTTTTGTCCTAACTAAATGTTTCTAGTGATGGGAAACCTTGCAAGAATGTTAGCCATAATGTAAAATAGTATATAAAAGCTTTGCCACCTTTCAAATATTTATCAAAATTCAAACATGTGTTATGGTTTTCCTTAACTAATCTTGCATAAGTCTAAGTTTGATCGTTCAATCTTCCTGGAAAGTTTAAATTGTGAATATTTGAATTTCCCTCTATTTATGTGAAAAAAATGCATATATATGAAAAATAAAAATAACTTTATATCAAAATAAAGTTTCTACAAACGAAAGAAATTTTACTCAATGGAAGTTGATCATACTGCTGAATCTTTCCAAGAAATTGATCATGTAATTAGATAAGGAACATTACTAAATAACTTGAGCTATTGACTTTGAGATCCTTGTAAAGATTTATTACTTGTCTAAATTGAATCAAAGTAGATTTAAGCTTTACACCTTTCAAATACTGTAAAGTTGTAATTAAAAAATGTTGGAAAACTAACAAATCTTTAACAAATTTAGCAAACAACCATATTTTTAGGTGAGAACAATCTAATAATAGAGGTTAATTTATCTTACACCCTAAAGTTCTTGAATCATTAAAACACAAAAATGTGAACCAATTATCCAATCAAATCCTTCCTCCCTTAGAGTCCTAAAAATGAAAGTGAACAAATGCATTCATCAAATACTGCGGGGTTGAATATACATATGCATTTCAACAACCAATATTAGTTGTTGAAACCAAAACAACATTCAACCAAAGCTAGTAGAAACATAATCCACAAGAATAAAAGGGAAACAACCCTTTCACATATGTGAATAGTAGTGGTGGTGGCTAGGAAAAGCCTTAAAGAGAGGAAAGAGCAAAAAGGTGACTATGGGTGGAGATGACTACAGGAAGAAGAAGATATATAGTTGGGTAGAGAGTAAAATGGCATAGTTCCTTTTATTTGGAATCCACCAATCATATTTTCAAGGTTTTAGCTAATGGAATAAACAAAGAGGAAGAAGAAAACCATAATCATCCTTTCTCCCATATGACTAATAGGTCTATATTTAATGTATTATTTGGGATTAATTGACTCAATATTTAGCACTTATACAGCATGTCTTATATAAATTTTAATATATTTTCTATATTATAATTACTATACTTTATTTTTATTGAGTATATTAGACTATTTTGAGTATATTTAGGCTTTATATAAGTTGTGTGAGTAGTTTTGGGAATACTAGAGTTCATACATGCATTACATCACATATATTGAAACTTCAATCATTAGCGTAAGCAAGAGAAGAAGTTTACACTTTATGAGTGTTCCTTTTGATCTTAAACATGATGTATAAAGGGTTACTCTTTACCTATATTGAAACAAAAGGATTGTAAAGTTTCTTCTTCTTTTGTGTCGAAAAGATATTGTATAGATGGTTGCTCATCATTCATTGAAGAAACAATATAGTAAATTTCCAAATGGAGCTTAGGATGTCGATGTAGACCAAAAGTTGTTCGACCATACCATTGTAAATATGTTTTTTCTTTATTTTCCTAATCCCTTTTAATCATTATTATGATTGCTTTATCTAATTATCATATATAAAATTTCCATAATCATCCACAATATGCAATTCATTAGTTAGTTTACAAATAAGTCACAAAATAAAATAAACAATTCACCTCCCTATCATATGTTGTTATGGGAACATGAGTCTTTAAACTAAAATGCAATACCTCTTAGAACCTATAACAAAATAAAGTAGAATGGAATGGGTAAAATGGATTTTATGGTTTTAAAATGGAGAAAATGCCTAAAGCATAGAAATAAAGTAAATTGAAATAAAATGTTTATAATGATAAAGATTTAAAACAACAAAAATTCTAGTATTGTATTCAAGTTTTAAGTGGAACTAATATGCCTATAATAAATTCAAGAGTTTGAAAAATAAAATGGAATGTCTATAATTAAGTCTTTAAGTTTTTAAATTACAATAAATACTTAAAGTTAATTATTAGGTTTTAGAAATAAAATGAAATATATGGTCATCATAATTAATATAAACTAAATTACATTTGCAAATCAACAAGTGACCTCTATGTCATGCATAAGTGTTTTAATTTATAATAGTCATAACCACCATAAAGGACGTAAATTGATGTAGATATCTTTTCTTTTATAAAAAGTAATGATTAAAAGATTAAATCGATTTAACTTGTTCAATGGTAAAAATTTTGAACCGTTTAATTTTTGATTTAATTTATCTTAATAACCTTTGTTATTAAATATCGATTGATTTATTAATTGATCGATTTTCATAAATTAACCAATTTTCATAAACTAGAATAAACCAGTTACAATCTCCTTCTTCGATTAAAGTTTAATCTCTTCAATATGTAAAAATAATATCCTTCTTCAATTATATTTTAAAATTTTCAATTTTGTTTAATCTTTATCATATACCAATTTTATACCCATCTAATATTTGTTGAACATTTTAACCTTTAAATCCTTTATCTTATTGGTTTAATATTTGATTTATTTTTAAAACATAACAAAGAATTTAATCAACAGTCACAATGCACAAGGCTCCTTGCTTTGTGAGTGTTAAGGAAAAGACATCAATTGTACACAATCTTTCTTTTGTATTTTTCAAAGAGACTGTTTCTGTGACTCGAACTTGTGACCTCTTGGTCACAAAAGAGTAACCTTATAATTGCTCCAAGACTCATCCTAAAAAAGAAAAAGATTAAATAATATTAGAAAAACAACATTCTAAATTTCCAACGAAGGAAACAAATCATTAATAAAGTTTTAACTATTTACTAACTCGGAGTTAACCTAAAATGAAAATATTGTTAATTATTTTCTATTTTTAATTATAATTTTATAACCTTCCCTCAAAAAAATTATAATTTTATAACCAATAACACTAATTGATAGCATGATATATATGTACACATTTTGTAGGTATTAGAAATAGTGTTACAAAATAAACCTTAAGATGTATAATATTTTACTTATAGTGTAAAAATTTAAAATAACTCTCTTTTATATATTAATTAAAATTTATTAAATTTTCATGATCAATTTTGCCCATAAAAAACAGAAAAAGATACCAAGTACTTATAATAAAACAACATAATGCTATTATAAACTTTATAAACTTGTAGGCCTTGCATATTTTAACATAATCTCAACCTATATAACTTGTCTTTTTTAATAAATAAATTAAAAAAATGGAAACAAAGGCTAGTACTTGAGTAAGGAACACAAAATCAAAAGGAGGCATTCTTTTCATGACGAAATCGCATAGAAACCCGCCCTTGAAAACTCTTAATTAGGATTAGTCCCCCAACTAATCTCTCTTTCGAGAGAAACAGCCCACCTGCAAATTAATAATGGAACACCTTAGATAGTGCGACCATCACCCGCTCCCGCTTTCCATCACCCGCTCCCTCTTTGTAATGTGATTGGCTACAGGAGACTCCCTGTCACTTTGATCCCACTCCTCTCTGGCACCTGATTGACGCGTCACCTTCACATGGGAGCACTTCTGTTACCTGAATACTGATGAAAATATTTTGAATTTTATTTTTTTTCTTAAGATGGTAATAATAACATATAAAAACCGAAATGTTAATACAAAGCAAGTGAAGTTCGCGTTTAAGGACAGCTCTTTTTAGTTTCACGTCAAAAACAGAGAGAGAGGGAGACGGAGAGAGAGGGAGACGGAGAGGGCGAGAGGGAGAGAATTCGATTTCGGATTTCCGGATTTCGAAGAAGGCAAGAGAGGAGCGGTGACTGGTGGATTTCGCTGGCCCGAGCTGGGGATCTGATCTGTGAGTTGGCAGTGCGGCGAAGGCTGTCTCCTTTAGAAATGCGTTTCTGAGAGTTCTCGTGCTGTTATATTGTGGTTGGGTGAGTTTAATAATGTCGTGAATTTGATCCGCTTTGGTTTGGTTATTTTCGTGGTGATGTTTTTTGTTGGTTTGAGCTTTTGTTTCGTGTTGGTAAAGAGAGTGGTCCGGACTTAGAAGTGCAAGATCTGATCTTGCTATTATGTTGTTATGGTTTTCATATCCTTGTTTGTCGATTTAGTATTCTTTTTTTGGATGGTTGGAGATCTGATTTGAATTTGTTTAATTACTCCGTGTCTTGGAAATGGAAATATGGGTAATGAGATGTTGAACTTCGACAAAAGTTGGAAAAAATAATTGCTCATGCGCAGTTAATTTGTTGTGCTTTGATTGGATGTTTAGCTTTGGAGTTTCTTTTTTCCAATTATATGTGGAAGATGGATTTTTTATATGATGGCAAGGCAATGCACTGAAGTACTTCTTTTTCCTTTCTATTTTTTGTTTTTACTTTGAGGTTCAGTTTTGGGAAGGGTGAGTAGTTGCGAGGTTAAATCAATGAAAAAGGGCATGATTGAGTGCAGTGTCTGCCACTCAAAATTAGTTTCTCCATCTTCCAGAACTATTTCAAGGGCATATGACCAACATAAGAGCAGGATATCATCAAAGCAACGTGCCCTCAATACCTTCTTGGTTGTTGGTGATTGTATCCTAGTTGGTTTACAGGTAATTATTCATCCAAGTTATGTTCTTGTGTAGATAGCATCTTGTTCAAAGGTGGATGTCTATCATTCTATTGTTATACAGTTTGACTCATGTTTGTAGAAGATACTCTCTGATCATTTGATACATTGTTGTCAATACATTATGTTACATTCATTTTAGTGGATGAAGGGCAGGTATTTTCCCATTTAGCTATGAACTTTCTCTTTTAATGGTGCTTCACAAATGACTTCTATAAGTATTTGCCATCCGTTGATGCATTCATTCATTTGCCACACAGATCCCATTCACACTTTAATTCATCGTGTAGACCACATTAGGTAGGTAAACATTGGGATCTTAAAGTTAAGCTTGAGACTCTTCTCATTTAGCATTTGAATTACACCCTTTGATAATCTACTAGGCTGCTTTCAGTGACCTGCACGATATCGTTTATTGTTTTGATATTTCAACTCTTCTCGTTTCTTTTAGTCTTATTCTGAGCGTTGATGCAGAATACCCATGGAAATTAGTTCTTGACAATTTTATGCATGTTTAGACTCTCTGATCTGTCCAATTTGATTTTTTTGGCAGCCCGTTTTGGTTTATATGTCCAAAGTGGATGGGGGATTCAAGTTCAGTCCAATCAGTGTTAACTTCTTGACAGAGGCGGCAAAAGTGCTTTTTGCTATTGTTATGTTGTTGTTCCAGGTACTGTTGATGGTGGTTCTTCCATGTTCTTGAATGTTCAATGATTTATAAAATATTGCACATTACATTTTCATAGGGCCACATATTTTTATAATTGAATGCATTGGCCCCTTAGAAATTGTTTTCAGCTGGCAGCTGAATGGGTTGAAGCTTAAGCATTGAGATCAGACATTTAGTGCTGAACAGCAGGATCCTCTCCAATTCTCTCTTTGATATTTCTCCTTCCATGAATCATAATTAATTAATGCCTTTTGAGTTGCCTTCTATTGCAAAATTGAAAGTATGCATCTGGTTTTTATCTTTCTTCTTTTTGGGAAGAAGTCATTTGGTTCTTGAATAGCGGCACATGTTATAATTTTCCCTCACAGCAGAAAAGTAGTCTTTTAATTTTTTGTTTCAGTTATTATGTACTTGTTTAGTCCTTGCATGCGTATTTGCAAGAGTGAGAGAGATGATATCTGGGGGTTGATTGATAGAGAGTAATAAAGGTTTTATCTTGGAATTAGGATGGAGAATCCTCTAGAAAGTTCAATCTTGAACAGGGAGTTGATGCTATTGTTTGACTTTGTTATTTAACAGGCAAGGCATCAAAAGGTTGGGGAAAAGCCCCTCCTATCAATTTCCACATTTGTACAGGTATGTTTGACTGGTTATATATTCATAAGCTGAGCTGAGTTATTTTGGCATACACTTTAGTAGTTAGATTGTTGTTGGTTTGATGACAAAATCCTCCTTAAGAATTTATGATTGAAATTTCCTTGATATCTCTCTGAATTTTAATTTCAAACTTATCATCTACCAACTTTAGAAGCTAGAGTTTGAACTGAAGCTTTGTTCTTAATTGGGCTACATCCTGATTTATAAAGGAAATAAATAGTATCGTATCTTATGTTGACTTAATATTAGTAGGTTTTATGATTAAGGCATTCCTATTGTAAGAATCAGAATTAAATCCAGTAGACAATTTCAATTTGTAATTGTTACGCACAATTGAATATTTTTGCGCAGTCCAAACTTGTGATTTTGATATCTACATTTTCTGCTTTGCAGCAGTTGTTATGAAGTTTGATATATTTTCTCAGTTACCTGTATCATAGCTGTCCGTTGTGTGTGAAAAAAAAAAAGATTTCTGAGCTAGCAACTGTGAAGCGTGGATAGCTGACATGCTATGATATTAATTCCACTAACCTACTATTTCTTTGCAGGCAGCTCGTAACAATGCTCTTCTGGCTGTTCCAGCTTTTTTATATGCTATCAATAACTATTTGAAGTTCATCATGCAGGTAGGTTTTGCAGGGTCTTCCAATCCTGTTAGCATCCTATATCTCAATTTACTCGTATAATTGTCCTAACTGCCAAACTCCACTGTAAGAGGCAGGTTTGCATTTCAGATGCCAAGTGGTTTTGTGAAAGAGTTAGGAATCTAAGTTGCATAAATATAGGGAAACATGTTTTGAGCTTGCGGGATTTGATATAAATTCGTTGATGAAATTGACCGTAAAGTGAATTTCTATTGCAGTAATCAAAACACAAAGCATGGTGGGGGACTCATTTCCTTCACGATATTTATTGAATGCATCTTATATTACTCAAGTCCAAAGTTAGTTACTATCATGCTTCTCAGCAAGAAATCCAATTTACTTATCCAATAACACATCCTAATTGATGTGCTCATGAACACTATAGCATTCTGATAGAAATGAAAAAGTTGATATATTCTATTGATACACTGAAAAGAGGAGTGGTCTATCTACATATTTATTACACTTCTGAAGGAAATGATACTGAAGATGACCAATTTCGTGATTAAGTCAGGAAAAGTTCAGATCTCTTCTGTGACTATGAAAATGCTGGTAACATAATATAACAGTTGGATCACATACTTAGACATTATTCTGGAGTTTCTTCCATTTCCTTTTTAAGAAGTAAAGTTATTTTTAAATGAGCCTGCACCGACATTATAGCACATTTAGCAACTAATGGTCATTTGGAATCTGATCTCTTTGTAAGATCATGGACCTGGAGGTTTTTAACATCTCAACATATTAACTAAATGGTTATCTTTCTCTCCTCATTCAATACTTGTGTGTTTAATTCATGTGGATATGCAATATGTATCTCAAGATTGATTCAGAATCGGGACTGAATCAATTCTTGGGTTCCTAAATATTCCTGATGCATTCCTCATTTTTGAACCTGTGCCTGTTGTTTGCCCAAAGTTAACTTTGCATAACATTCCATGCTCTCTTCATTTGTGGTTAGCTGCAGCAAATCAAATGAGAATTTGATGTTTGGTTGGATTTACTTATATGTAATTGTTTATTTGGCAGTTGTACTTCAATCCTGCAACTGTAAAGATGCTAAGCAATCTGAAGGTACTTTCTTGTTCTGATCTTGAGGGGAGGAGTTCAATTCTATCTGATGTGATAGGCTGAGAGTTAGTAGGTCACCATGAAATCCAGCCAAAAGCTACCATCTCAGTCTGTTATACAATAAAATATCATCCCATTCTCTGATACCCACTCTGGAGTTTCATAGACATGCATATCCTTTTCTTTTCTTTTTTTTTTGATTTTTTCTGAAGTTTGCATATGAAATTAAATGCAGGTTTTGGTAATTGCTATTTTACTAAAGATAATAATGAGGCGGCGATTTTCTGTTATTCAGGTGAGTTCCGTCTTCTTATTGATACTCTTACAGTTTGTTGATGAAGAGCTTAATTTCCAAGCTTTATCGACTGGAGTATGCATCTTTAGTGCCATCGGATAACTTGTCAAATTGCTGTGATTTTGTGAACAGTGGGAAGCTCTTGCGTTATTGCTTATTGGCATTAGTGTAAATCAACTGCGTTCTTTACCTGAAGGTACTACCGCTATGGGACTTCCAGTTGCAACGGGTGCATATATCTACACTTTGATCTTTGTAAGTGATCTGAAAAATTACAGGGAAATTGTGAATGTATACTTGTTTAGCACCTTAAGAGAAAGTTATCAAAGCAGTTTGGACATAAACACTGGACACTCACTTTAGGACATTTTCAGGTAACTGTGCCTTCTCTGGCCTCTGTCTATAATGAGTACGCTCTGAAGAGTCAATATGAGACGAGCATATATCTGCAGGTAATATGTTAAGGTTAAGCACTTCAAATTCCTTTTGAACCAAAGAATTGATCACCAAAATCTGACAGAATTAGTTTTTTGGTCTGCCTAAGGGATTTAGAGCCCTTTGTAGTTTTGTTATGTGTCAAGAAAACACATCCTTAGTGGATGGTGCTGTGCTGTTTTCAGTTTGAGCTTAGTCTGCCTTGGATGGATCCTGCTTATGACAACGAAAGAAGGCTGCTATGTGATTTTGATAGATGATTCATTTAAGAGAAAGTTTGGGGCTATATGACCTAATCTGATGTTTTCTGTTTTCCAGAATTTGTTTTTATATGGCTATGGAGCTATTTTCAATTTTCTAGCAATCCTTGGAACTGGCATTTTCAAAGGTATGTATATTGATTTTTATGGGAATGCTATGACAGTATTGATTTTTTAGTTACAGGGAGTTTTATAATTAAAACCTTGTGGTTGGGTTGATGTGTAATTTGCTTTCTTGTGATTTGTGGTTAATCTAAAGTTTTCACAAATCCCTTGCTTTATGAGAAGGGAGTGCAGATATAACAGACCTACGTTATTGTAGTTTGATTTTCACCAAGTTATAACGTAATGCATATATTCATAATGCATAATTTATACATGATCATGCAATTCTATATCATACAGTTTTTGCTTGTTATCAATGTTTGAGTTTAGGAGTTATTCACTTTGATTGCTTATGAAGATATGCATATTGTTTTTCATCATTTCACATAATTTGTGCCTTTCAAATCCATTGAAGGTTTTCTATTATATGTATTGACGTCAAACAAATGTTTATAGACTATATTCATTTTGCAATTTGACCTTCTCAATTTCGTAGATGCTTATAGGAAATTGGAAGTTTTTATGAACTCAAATATGATCATGTACCTACGAAGTGGTTTTATCTTCTGAAAAACTTTTGATTTGTCATTCTAGAAAAATTAAACCATTAGACATTTAAGATAGCAAGATTTGTGTTGCTTTTGTTTTTCTACTAGTGTCAAACCTGCAGTTATCATCTTCTATTTTAAATTTAATATTGCAGATCCCAGTAGCTTTGACATCTTGCGAGGACACTCAAAAGCCACAATGCTTCTGATATTTAACAATGCAGCTCAAGGAATCTTGTCTTCATTTTTCTTTAAATATGCAGGTTCAGTGATATGAATCCAATCTGTAATTTCCTTGCCAGTTGACGTGGAATAATTTATTATCTTATTACCTTATCTGGATAAACATATGGATACTGTTTTTATGAACATTTTTGGTATAAGGAACTGTGCCATGGCAATTTTGGGTAACATTTACTCATTGATGGCCTCATCTACCATGTGCAGACACAATTTTGAAGAAATACTCTTCTACAATAGCTACAATTTTCACAGGCATTGCATCTGCTGCGATGTTTGGTCATACTTTGACCATAAACTTTATGTTAGGAATTTCGATTGTGTTCATCTCAATGCACCAGGTGATTATGAAGTTATTTTGAATAGCTTTTTGTGGATGAAGTAAGGGGGGAAAAAAAAGTGAAACATGATGGTTCTTTTGCTTCATTTGTCCTTTCAGTTTTTCTCGCCACTGTCCAAAGTCAAAGAAGAGCAGCAGAATGGTATGGTAGAACTAAGCGATGTTCAGGAAGGCCACAGGTATGATTAATTCAGACTAGTGCATATCGAAATTTCCAGGCCTTATTATACAAATGGTCTTTTATTCTTCTGTATGTACACTTCAAAATCATCTCTTCCATACCAGTATTAATGTGTACGTAATTTCTTGTTCAGATCAAAAGATTCATTCATAAACATGGCTGCTGGAGCTGATGATGGGGTGAGAACTCGTCTTTCTATCTCCTTTGTTTTGGAAGTATTGTTTGTACTAACTTCATTTTGCTATGACTACAGGCTAGTCATCGTGTAGGACATGATGATAGAGAGCCTTTACTTCCCAAGTAGAGTTTTGTAGAATATGATACACAATGAAGGTTGGAAAGAATCAGAGAATCTTTATTTTTTTTTTTGGTTCAAAATTTTGATTGCGAATATGAAAATCTTGTTACTGAACTTGAAACTGTGTGGCTACTGGACAGGAATTTTCTTGGAAGGAATTCTTGGGCTGGGCTTACGAAGACCATTTACAGGTTAAAAGTCAATTACCAGAATCACAAGAATAAAAATGAATTTTGGTACACAATTGAGATACATATCCTGCTTAGTTGGTTCACACAGTAGTTATGTATTGCACAGATGCTGGACTCTCCTACATTTTCAGAATCTAGCGCATTACCTGCTTGCCAATTTGGTGGGGTTACATGTATTCTTTGTATGGTTGGTCCAGCTGTATGATTTTGCCCCTCCTGATTTTCGTTTTCGTTTTCATATACAATGTTCTCTGTTTTTGTAACTAGACATTTATATGAGAATACAGTCCGATAAACGAGAGCATCCCTTCAGAGAACAAAAGTAGCATGTCTAAATGTATCCGAGTGAAACTTTTTAGAACATTTTCTAACAGCATAATCGAAGTTCAAATGTTGGGTCCCTCTTTGTTTCAGGCCTCATTATACATGGACCCATGCCATGCTATATTTTTCATGCTTATGCATGGATATTGATACTGGAAGATAATATGAACTGACTTTAATAATTGAAAATTTAAGAAACCAAAAATGTGTAATCATATACACTTGTTTGGAGAGAACCTTAAGGAGAACAGATCACATGTTATTATTACTTTATTAGTTCCCATCTAGATGAATGGAGACTTATAAAATAAGATAACGATAACAGGTGATCTGAATTATATCAGAATATATGTATGCATAATAAAATAAAGCCTAAATTCTAAGGTATGAGTTAGTAAGGGATTCTTTTAGGGTATGTTTGGATGTGGATAGAGGGATGGAAAGGAATGGAATGGAATGACCCAAATGACTCAGGCCATTGTTTGAGAGTTTATTTTGAAACATGATGGAATGGCAATTAATGGCTTTGGAAGCCATCCTTTGCCATCCAAAATCCAATATTTTGTGACCCTCCAAATTGGGGGGTCAAGGATGGAATGACATAGTTTACTTTCCAAACCTCTTTTATTTTATTTAAACTTCCAAACAATGGAGTGGTCCATTTCATTTCATTCCATTCCACTCCATTTCATTCCGTTCTATTAATTACCATTCCATTCCATTCCATCCTAAACTCCCAAACATACCCTAAAATTCAATTTGTTAGTTTTTATCACAAACTTTCATATTATCATCATCCTTATTTTATTAATCAGTTTGATACGTAACAGTTAACAAGTTAGAATTTTTCATATAGACTATTCCTCCTAATTTCCGAAAGGGCGATATTGTCTTTCCACGGAACGTAACATCAGACGAAACCCTAACCCTTACACAAATCATTTCTCTCGAGTACAAAAGCCTCCACTCTTTCGACAACACAACCCTCCAATTTTCCATCCCGCGACCATGGTTTTTACCCCGTCTCTCAACTCTCTCCTGTATTGTATATGTTTGTTTGTACTGAATGTGAACGTATCTTTATGTTTCCTCAGGCTTCCGAGAAGAAGCTGTCCAACCCAATGAGAGAAATCAAAGTCCAGAAGCTCGTTCTCAACATCTCCGTCGGAGAAAGCGGAGATCGTCTCACTCGTGCCGCCAAGGTTTCGACTTTACTCATCTGCTTATTTGTTTCCTTCTTGGTTTTGTTTGTGTTGGATCTGATTTGGGTTTTGCTACTAGGTGCTGGAGCAACTCAGCGGTCAGAGCCCTGTCTTCTCCAAGGGTATGATTGCGATTTTCACTTTAAAATTGTTTCTATATGGGTTTGTTTATTATTTGAATTTGAGCAGCTAGGTACACTGTGAGGTCCTTTGGTATTAGGCGTAATGAGAAGATTGCTTGTTACGTGACCGTGAGGGGTGAGAAGGCTATGCAGTTGCTGGAGAGTGGTTTGAAGGTTAAAGAGTACGAGCTCTTGAGGAGGAACTTCAGTGAAACTGGATGCTTTGGGTTTGGTATTCAGGAGCACATTGATCTCGGCATCAAGTGAGTCCTTTCACACTTTGTTGTATACTACGATTTCTTATGGATTGGCTTGGATAGGAGTTTGTTATTGTGTTTTCAATGATAATGTTCAAATGATTTAATAGCAGTTTATGACTTAAGTTCAACTAACAATTTGGAAAAACATTTTTGCGTCTGTTGTTAAATGCAAGTCAATAGAGTCTACTGCTAAGCATGGATGTTAAGAGTAGAAAATGTTGTTTCTTTTTATATCTTTTGCCTCAAGTCTTTGTTATAGTTTGTTTTTATTTGACTATTGCTTAGTCAAGCACTGGTCTGTCAAACTTCTCAAGTTTGATAAACTTATGCTGACAGTCTCCTATGTATCAAGCCTTTGATTTCTCAACTGGTTTATTAGAGTTGAGATGCCCCCAAGTAAGATTGAGAACTGTTGCTAAAGACTTCTGTTACCTCTGTAGTGATTCCACGACCATATGGCAGTGTGCTTGGTTTTGTTTCAAGTGCAGATTCTTGGTGGTTTTAAGATAATACTGGAGTGCACAAAGTTTAGAGATGGAACCTAATCATTATCATCCTTGGGAAATGCAGTTTATGTGACATTTTGTGCATTCCATAATACTCCTTTTCATCAATGTTTTTCTTGCTGTTATAAGGGTCCCCATACTTGTGTTTGATAGTTGTTGTTGTTATGACTATCAAATTATGGAACTGCCTTTAACATTTAAATCTCTTGCCAGATATGACCCATCAACTGGTATCTATGGTATGGATTTCTATGTTGTTCTAGAGCGCCCAGGTTATCGTGTGGGTCGTCGCCGCAGATGCAAGTCCCGAGTTGGAATCCAGCACAGAGTAACAAAGGAGGATGCAATGAAGTGGTTCCAGGTGAAATACGAGGGAGTCATCCTTAATAAGGCCCAAAGTGGCCCATCTTAAATGTTTCCAGCTTGATTTAGTTAAAATTTTGTGAGTTATTGCTTGAGGAATGTCCTTCTCATTTGTTGGAAAAGGGTTTTTTGAAGAGATCATTTAATTTATTTCCCGCATTAGTACTTAAAAATGGATTTTTATTTAGTAGTACGATGGTTTTTAAACGTGCGTCCGTAGATATTTTAAGCAGTTTACTGGAATTTGCCCGTCCAATTTTGTCAAATATCGTGTGAAAAATACTAGCTGATCTTTTTTGCATTCAAAGGACATACTTGAACAACCGGAAAATGATGTTTAATGTTTCCCTACAGGTCAACTAACATGATATTAATCTTGGTGTCGCCATACACACAACATTTTCAGGAGTTAGTAAAATCACCTCTCACTCGTGGAACTACGTAGGGAACGTTAACGTTTCTGCTTAACTCAGTGTTTCTTTAAAACGCTTAGCTTGCTTCAAGGTCTCAATGAATATATATATATATATATAGTCTGGCTTAGCCTAGGTAATATATACTGACGACAATTGAATGCGAAGTTCCTCCTGGAAAACCAATACAAAAGCAAAAGAAGGAAATGAAATGGAAGATACTATAGAAAGCACCAATATGCTTCTACTGGTAACTTGGTGTCTTGCACCTCAAAAAGGAAGTGAACTCGCTTCAGGACCTTAACCTTTGATGCACTGGTTCCTTCACCGGAGGCAGTTTCATTTCCTCTATTCTTGGCAAATTCAACTCCTGGCCCTCAACTCTCACGGTTGACACGTTATGAGCGACCTCATAGGCCTTCCTCCAGGGGTTGATAATGTTATCGTTGATATGTTCACAAAATTGGAGAGACGATGTGTTACTTTTAAGTCCGCCGTTAAGAGCTGGGCGTCGTTTTGCATTTTTGCTTTTCGTCGACGCCTTTTTTCATTCTTTGGCTTCACTCCCATCCTTCTTGTAGTTATTCTGTTTATAACCTATTGACATTATCTATTTGTTTAATAAATATATATTTATCTTATCAATTATATTTTATACTAAATATTAAATATTAATTTTTAAAAAATAATTATGGTGTAATTAAAATTATAATGTAATTATAATTATGAAATCAAATTACATTTAGGTATTTTTTTTATATTGTTCCTAAGTACAGAATATTTACATACCAGTAAAACTAATACATGTATATTTATCTGTCATTAAAGAATGAGTTTACTAAACTAACAGACTAATAAAAATTTTGAATGAAACATTATTTATAAGTTTTATAAGTTTGTATCTAATTTTGAATGAAACATTACTTATAAGTTTGTATCTTCATTGTGATAGTTGTATAATTAATCTTAGAGATGATATTACTAAAATATCTCTTATAAAAATTATTATATTTCAATCTCACTTCTTTCTTATTCTACTTAGAATAACTCAATCAAGTGATACTTAAGTGTACTACGGAATATAAAAAATAGTTTAATAATCCAATAAAAGAATCATTACTATAATATAATTATGAAAAAATGTTCTAGTATTGTTTATTAATAATTATTGTGAATTTTTAAGTTAGAGAATGAGATTTGAAAAATATTAGTTTTAAATAAAAACAATAAGTCAATTACTAATTTACACAAGTGAACATGGTTGAATTTTATATAGAGCATATATTAATTTATACTAGATATCCTATTGAAGCATTGAATGACTAAATGAATAAGTTGTACATTATAAACTTTGACAGTTATAATATTTAGTAGTCATAATATATTACTAGATGATAATTTTGATATTTATTTTATTTATGTAATTCTAATTATAAATTATAAGTTTACATACATTACCAATATAATAAGAACCAAATTAATTACACATAAGGAAATAAAAGAGAGAAAAATTGATGAGTCATATACTTGATCAACTCATAATTGACTCCTTCATTAAAGAACAAAAAGATTTGCATAGACCCCAAATAAATTTGTCCTTAATCAATTTATTCCCTAATTATCATTCAAACTATTTACTATAGTATTTTATTGAAAAATAAAAAAAGTATTATGTTGAACTCTTAATGAGATTATTGCTGATTTTTCTACATTTATGCCTTGCCAAAATTACATATAAAAAGTTAATAAAGCATATTCATTTATTAACGAGAGACATTTTTTTAATTAAAGTAAAGAATCAAAGAATAACAAAATAGATATATCCAAAGAATTAAGAAAGAGAGAGGTAACAGGAATTTTTGCTAAAGGTTTTCTCCTTCAATTTTTCAAGAGCTGGAACATATGTTGAAGTTTAAAGTTTCTTTGATTCTCATTTTACTTGCCAAAAATAAGAGTAACAACTGACGAAAGACTCTAGCCTCAAATGGCACTGAAATGTTATGTACTTTTTTTTTTCTAATTTCCTTCGTACCTTTTACTTCTAAAAATTTTGAAGTATATACAATCCAAACCATAGTAAAGATCAATTAAGAAAGTGTATCTATCATTTTTATATTATAGTCTAGTAAACATGAGTATCATCCTTATGAGAAATATAAATATTTGTACTTATTATGTTTCTACTCTCTAATCTAACAAGAAAAATGATTCAATTAAAGAAAGCATTAACTAAATTAATCCAAAATAACGAATCAAGACAATGAATATGAATAAACCAATCAATTGAATAACAAGATCCAAAGACTCTAAATGAGTTATGTAACACCCTATTCCCTTATGACCCGAACCTGACATCGATGGTGATATCCGAGTCCGTGTCCTGCTAGAGTGGCGTGCTACATCACTCAGTCAAAAACTCGGTATAAAATTTTTTTGAAACACAAACATACATGAAGCGGAAATCAATGAACATACCATCATTAATAAGTACATTAGCCACGGGGGCCCTTTTCATAAATACAATTTAGTTCAGTCTGTTAACTTTACAACTTGACCTAATCATGATTAATAC
>JANITW010000001.1:29379207-29400884 GCA_027564335.1 Erythroxylum williamsii | reverse complement strand
ATCCATGTGGGACCCACATGGATGGATGGTTGGGATGGGAGGGGGCCAGGGTTGGGCCAGGGGAGAGGGGACAGAGGATTTGGTGCCCATTGGAACATGGCCGGTGCGTTGGTGAGACCAAACAGCATGACGAGTGACTCGTAGTGGCCATGCTGTGTCTGAAAAATCGTCTTGGGAATGTCATCTTCATTCATGCGTATTTGACGGTACCATGTCCGTAAATCGATTTTTGAGAAATACATAGCTCCAAACAATTCATCCAAGAGTTCTTCAATTATAGGTATGGGAAATTTATCTGGTATTGTGGCTTTATTCAAAGCTCGATAATCAAGACAAAACCGCCAATTGCCATCCTTCTTCTTCACAAGAATCACCAGACTTGAATACAGGTTGTTGCTAGGTCTAATAGCCCTAGAAGCTAGCATTTCCGAAACCTATTTCTCAATCTTATTTTTTTGTAGATGAGGATAACGATAAGGTCTCACAGTTATTGGATCAATCCCAGCCTTAATTGAGATTTTATGATCAACAGGTCTGTTGGGAGGAAGGCCTATCGGGTGTGAAAAAATTGACTGAAATTCGACCAATACCTGTTGTAATTGTTGTTGTTGGTAGTAGTGGAGTTTTTTGCCTATGTTGTTGGATCCAATGTCATCTTTCTCATGTTTCTTTGAACCAAAAAATACCATAACCACTGCCTCAATTTCAGCTATCTTCCTTAATGACTTGGTGGAAATTAAAGATCTCGAAAGATTAAGATCCCCTTTAATCGTGACTGTTGATCCCGAATGCGAAAAATTCATGGAAAGATCTTTCCAATTGTGTTGCACCTCACCTAACGAAACTATCCAAGTCATCCCCAAAATAATATCCACTCCCCCTAACTCAAAGAGAAAAAAATCTCCTGAATAAACATAACCTTGCATTACCAGATTTAACCCTTTGCAGCAACCTTGAGAATCTTGTTTCAGATCGTTTCCCATTCTCACTCCAAAGCTCGCAATGGTCTGCACTTTCCACCCTTGCTTCAACGCCAACTATTTGGACACGAAATTGTGACTCGCACCACTATCAATCAACATCACAACTGGTGTTCCATCAATCTTCCCCAAAAGCTTCATAGTTTTGGGTTGGGTCCATTCATCGGCTGAAACTTGTGAAAGTTCCATCTAGTCGCACTGAGCTTCTTCAGCAACCTCACTTGACATTGCGTGGTTGTACAGACCTTCTTCTACCTCTGAAACCACCTCTTCATCTTCTCCTAAAATGGTCACTCTTAAACTTTTTTCTGAACATTTATGTCTTGGACTAAAAGGCAATCCACATAAAAAACACCTGCCTTCCTCCCTCTTTAAAAATTTTGGATAAGGAAGCTACCTGGTCCTGCGGTTGTTGTGTGACCCTAGATTCTCGTAAATCCCATTATGAGAATTAGCCCTCATAGATGACCTACTAAGGTTTGGATTGTAGGTTTTCCGCTCCATTCCTCCCGTGACCTTGCCCAAGTCATTACTCGTCCTACTAACCGACCCTCCAATGGTCGTTATTCCTTGAACTTTGGAAACTATATTACCATGTGTTTGTACGCGATTCGTAAAATTTCCAGTCATGAAAGAATTTCCTCCATACATCACCAACAGTTCATCCTCAATATCGCAAGCAATTTCCATTGCACGTAAGATTGTAGTGGGTTGCATTGATCGGACCCGACACCTCCCTTCTAGTTTGAGATCACCCAAAAAATATCCTAACAGTTGCTCCTCCGAAGCCTCAGTTATTTTTGCCACTAGCATTTCGAACACTCACAAATATTCCTCCACCGACCCAACGGATCCGTTCTGTCGAAAATGAGGAGTTCGCCTTTCTTGACCCAAGGGTGACTCTTGTGGTGCTTCTCGCCTTCAACGTCCTCCTCTTTGCTGGCCTCCAAAGATGCTTTGTTGCTCGACCCTTGTCGTTGCATCAAGTGAGTCAAGATGGCTTCCAAACGGCCCATGCCGTTCTTGACTTCCGTCAAGTCTGCGACTTGCTCCCCCATGGTTCTCTCAATTCTGGCAACAAAGTCTTCCAACTTTCCTACACATGCCTCCATGGATCCGACAAGTCGGACCAAATTGTTAGGTAACGATTTAACTCAATGTGCTGATGTGTTAAATAACACCAGATAAAGAGCAATAGCTCAGTTTTATTTAGAAACAAGAAGGAAGAACCTTCTTCACAAGTGACAACTCCCTTAAAATCTCAAGAAAACTTCCAAGAGATTTCCAAACTAATGCCTCTCCTCTCTTCTCTCATAAACTATGCTTTTATATCTCCTTATCCTAACCAACTTCTAACGAGTATCTATCTCTTGCCAATAGCCTGATAATGTATATCTATATCTAACTCTATCACTACTGTTATCGATATCTAACTACTACTATCATTATTTAACTATAACTCTACTACTTACAGCCTGTCTGTCTTTTTTTTCTTTTCCGTGTATAAACTATCCATTCTCCTCCTCTGTGACCCTTATTCCTAAACATGCACAAATGTGTTAGACAAGTGCACTAACAAAAATGATTAGGAAATTATACAACAGCAATTCAAGATAAAGAATCACATTAACAAGACATGCACTTCTTTAGCTATTCAATATCAGCTTTAATCAGTGTTCCATGAATGTGCACCTGATGCAACTGATAAAACTCACAGCATATTTGCAAAACCTATTTCCATTAATTTAAATGAAACACACAGGTTGTTGCTTAGAGGATCTCCATCTCTCTATGCAAATATTGGTTAAACTTTTAAGTGGTTTCTACCTACTATCCTTTTTTTTTATAAAAAATTTGAGATAGATAATTTGTGAATTTGTTGACATAAAAGATAATATACAAATAGAGTTCTAGATACCTAGCACCTTGCAACTAAGCCATAAGTAGAATATAGTTACGGAACATATGCCCCAACAGGTGGTATAGAAAATCAAACAGTAGCATGAAACTTAACAAATGTTCGAAGTGGTTTCTTACTGATATCTGGAGTTACTTTGTGGAGCTGATGAGATCCTATAACTTTTCAGACAATGATGGTTCAGTCCCCAGTTGGTTACTGTCCTCTTCAAATGCCTAGTAAACTGAGTTGACATCCATTCCTACTGCTGTGCAGTCAGAATCTAACTCTTGCTTTTAGCAAATTTTTTGCAACAAAGATCCTAATGGCTATTCAAAGCTTAATCCAGCAACGACATTAGTTTGTAAAGAGTCCAGCAGTACAGATAAATTAGGCACGCTGTTATAACAGCTACATCTTACTGCAATCAAGTGATCAAAACAATCAGACTTTGCAATTTAAATTGCATAGGAAATTCGTTTGAAGCCCATTTTTTGTATTCTGCACAATTACCTGCAGCACATACCACAACACGCACACATACACACACAAAAATTAATCTGATTTCTAGCTATTCCATGCTCAATCACAGAGTCATTTTCAAATCAAACACCCACCAGAATTTTAGTTCAAGAACAAGGATTATGATTAATTCATATCTACCAAACCAAACACAGCTCCGTAAATGTTCACAATATTTTTCACTAGACAACTAGACCCAGTCCAACCGTTCCCAATTTAATGCAATACATTCATCCCACCATCGCTGTAATCATATCTTCGACACAAATAATCTCTTTAGTCGACAATACAACAAGTACAACATCGAAAGGGCTTTAAAAGAACCACAATAATGAATAGAATCCCTATGCAGAAGAAACAAGAGGATTGGCTATAAGACTGCTTACTTTCCTTCCATTATCACAATCCAATCCACAACCGCATTGAGGACAAACGTAGAAGTTATCTATCGGAAAATTCGCCGACGCAATCCCTACAGAGAACTGAAGCTCATCTCCGTCTCTTACAACCTCCACAATATTCAACCACAGAAACAGAACCTTCACGCTCACTCCACTCAATTCACTAAGCCTGTTGTCGCTTACAACTCCCGTAATAGTGGGTTTGTACTTCAACTGATAACCACCTTCCAGTGAGAAACTGCACGAACCGTTCAAATAGACGTGAAATTTTCCGGTTTTAGCATCGAGATCGTAACCAATCACTCCCTTTGGGAGAACGCCGATGGGAAAGTTGTAGCCGGCGAGAATCTCGTAGGCCGTTAGTGCGTTGCCGTTGGGAGATGACGTGGCGAGCGGCGATAGGAGGATGAGAAGGATGGGAAAAATCGCAGAGATAGACATCGGTGTGCGTGAGTGAGTCAGTGAGTGAGTCAGTGAATGTTGTTACGAACAAGGGGGTTCAGATCCTCCGTTGAAACAGAGGATGAGAGAGCAGATGGTTGGTCACCTCACCGCCTTAAGGGTATGTTTGGATGTGGATAGAGGGATGGAAAGGAATGGAATGGAATGGCCCAAATGACTCAGGCCATTGTTTGGGAGTTTATTTTGAAACATGATGGAATGGTAATTAATGGCTTTGGAAGCCATCCTTTGCCATCCAAAATCTAATATTTGTAACCCTCCAAATTGAGGGGTCAAGGATGGAATGGCATAGTTTACTTTCCAAACCTCTCTTATTTTATTTAAACTTCCAAACAATGGAGTGACCCATTTCATTCCATTCCATTCCACTCCATTCCATTCCGTTCCATTAATTACCATTCCATTCCATTCCATCCTAAACTCCCAAACATACCCTTAGTTTAAGTGAGATTGTGAGTTCGAACTTTTTTTATGTATGCAGTTATTTAAAATTTAGAGCTAGAGTTTTATTTTTCGTAAAAGACTTATCCAATTTAAGTAATGATTAGTCTGAGTGTGAATGACTTAAAAATATTTTTTTATAATTAGAACGCTCCTAAAATATGTTGCGGGCAACCAAAAAAATAAAAAAGCAGATCCTGAAATGAATCCCACAATTTTGCATTTGACAATATCAAAAGTGAAAAACCAAAATTCCCCCCAATAAACTATAGGATCCAGCAGAAGTTAGGAGTTCCGATTGGGCGGCCAGCGTCATCACTTATCACGCGCTTATTTCCTCTAATGTTCGTTACGCAACAATCTATCGCTCGGTCCTTCTCTCTTTCTCTGTAATAATATAACACGACCTTCTATCGTTATTACTGTTAGCAAAAGCTATTTGATTTTTAGATTAACTGACTCCTTTGTCTCTCCCTCTCTCTGGTTAAACTCTTAGAAAACCTCAAGCTTTGCACTCAAAACTACCAACTCCAAATCATTCTCTTTTAGATCCGTCGTTCGAGTTAGCTTCTCCTTTCTTCAGATTTGTTTAGGTAACCTATGATTTATCCTTCTTTTTTCTTTGTTTTTGTATTTCCATTGGATCTATTGTAATCGTGATTTTTATTGCTTGTGCGGTGATGCAGTTATATACCAAGAGCAAGTGCCTTAACCCAAATCGCATCGGAAATGGTTAACTTCGAGATGAACGATCGGAAAAGTCAGTTTATTTTCATTCTCATTTTCCCATCCTGTCAACATTATTTTGCATTTCTCCAATTTTTTTGTATATATCTAGGTTTTTTTGTTTGTTTGTTTTCGGCTTACATTTTAAGTGAATCGTGTTCCATTTGGGATCTTGAGGGAGAAATATGTTGCACTAGGAAGGTAGAATATTGTGATGTAGAACTCAATAGAATTGGGTTTATGGACTTATATGCATCAATCACCTAGGAAGCGAGACCATGAAAAGAAGGGGGAAAAAAGAAAAAGGAAAAACTAACACAAGAGAAAACGGAGGCTAGGCAATGAATTGAAAGATTCTCAAGAGGTTGAATCAGTTTCTTCGTTCTTATGCATAGGCAGTAGTAATATTAATGAATTCTTACGGTACTTTTTGGTTGATGGTAAAGGTATGACCATGAGTTAGGCTTGGGATCTCTTCGAAGATTGCTGGGTTTAGAAATTTGGTTGTTTTAAATTGAGCTTTACTTTCTTTTGTTTTTATGATTTGGCTTCATCTAGCTGTGAGAGTATGTTAGTTTCGGTCAGTATTGAGAACCAGAACTAGACAACCATGCATATGTTTTTCCAGTAGTTTGATGCACTACGGAACTTTGGGTAGCTTACATTTGATTGTGCAATATCTGCGGTATAATTGGTTCCTTTTTGTCATGATGCAACTATTTTTCCATAGTGCCTCTGAAATCTTCCCTGCTTACTTGTACGTTTTGTTTTGCAAACTTTGATTAGTATTAGTTGGTTGATTGGTTGTATGTTGAATATAATGTTTTACAGGTCAGCATTTTTTAAGATCCTACAACTTATGTTGCAGTTATGATTTACAGCAAAAACCAAGATTCTGCTTTATTCTTTATTTATGCTTAATGATCTAGAAGAATTAACTTTGACTGGAGCTCATCCATTTTTAATACTTTTGATTGAAAAATAAAACAGAGATCGGGCTAGGGTTGACAGGATTTGGCATATTCTTCTCATTTCTGGGTATTATCTTTTTCTTTGATAAAGGACTGCTTGCAATGGGAAATGTAAGTGCCTTGTCACAATAGTACTTAGATGTTGATTTGTTCTGTGCTACTCTTGCAACACTAAATGATACTTTTACCAGATCCTCTTTATCTCTGGAGTGAGCCTAACAATTGGCCCGAAGTCTACGATGCAGTTCTTCATGAAACGTCAAAATTTCAAGGTGGAGATTATCTCTTTAACTCGCCTCAGCATAAACACTTGTAGTTATGCAATTGATAAACTGCATTCATCACTTCTGCTGTTGTGTCATGCAGGGAACTATTTCCTTTGGTGCCGGTTTCTTCTTTGTTGTGATAGGATGGCCAATTATTGGCATGATATTGGAGGCATATGGTTTCATTGTGCTCTTCAGGTCCTTGAAAATGTTATCTAATTGTTTCTTGGAAATAATTTTATTTCTCATGATTAGCATGCTGATGAAAATTTAATGCAGTGGTTTCTGGCCAACACTGGCTGTCTTCCTGCAAAGAATTCCAATTCTGGGTTGGATATTCCAACAGCCATTTGTTCGATCGGTATATCCATCAAAACTTGATGCTTTATTTAAACTATTCTTTTTGTATTACTGGTTTATGGTTTCTAGATATTTTTCCTTTTCCTTTTTTCCCCTATTCTGCCTTTTTAAACTCTTCATGTGATTCCTTCTTATGTTCTTATCTAACCTATGAACTGGGAAACTTGGGTGATTTGGGACAGTTTTATGGGGAGAGTGAATCCGGTAAAACTATGGCATCAAAAGCCTAAAAGTATGGTCTCCAAGTTATGATGGGGCTTGTATATGACAGATACGAATAACAAATGGAAGTGTGGTAATAGCTGTGGTTTTTTTAGTTTTTAACTATGGTTAGGAAGATATTGGATATAGTGCTTCTCTTTCACTTATCTTAAATTCCATTTGTTCTTCCATTTTTGTCTGGTTCACATGTGGTTAGTTCATATGTCCGCGTACCTGTAGTTGCTCACAAAAATTCTGAATAATGTTTAGATTTATGGACACAAGGATATTGATAGAGAATCTTTAAGAGAGAGGGAGAATTGATTTTGAGCGATCTTGATAAGTTTTAGATTCCGTTTGCTGTTATATAAACAAGATATTAGTTAATTTGTATCTCTGCTCCAAATGTTTAATGGCTGCATTTTTCTTTTCAGTTTAACAAGCTTCTATTTATCCTTGATGTGCAGTTTCTTGATCGTTACCGGGGCAGAAGAGTGCCTGTGTGAACGCAATATCACTAGGAATTTCCATGAAGCTTCAGGTAGGTCCACTTGTGATTGTTGTGAAAGATGATAGGCCTCAGAAGTTTTGGGCATGTTAAAGAGGGGTTGCTATGTAGCTGGAACAGAAGTGCAACTAAGCTAGAGATAGGTCTGTCTGTAAGTCATTGTTAAATATTGGCTAATCAAAATCAAGATTTTTTTTCCCCTTTGGTTTCAGTTTGCAGATTTTCATTTGTTAACAAGTTTAATGTTCCAATGAAAATGAAATGAAAGCAAGTTTTTTGAGATTCTGCTTGTCCGGTTATTGCTTAGCTGGAATCAGATGAGATTGTGCAACGAGTGTTGACCGCCGGCTTTTTATCTTGGTCATGCCATGAATCTTGGTAGGAGTGAAGATTTTAGAATCATTTGTTGCAATCAGGACAGAAGATTTCAATGGAAACTTGAATAAGAGGCCTTGACATGAGTTTTAGTCATTGGATGCTCATGACGAATGTTTTTAGATGGCATCTTTTGGTTAGTTTTTATCTACCCTGTTAATTGAGGTTTACAGTTTAAAGTGTCAAGAGAGACTGTGATTAGGAGATTTTCAGACACATGTTTTTATATGAAACATGAGGCTCTTAGATGTCGTTAGATTTGTAATTATGTTTTAACTTGTCAGTGAATGAAAATAACAAACTCTCCCTTATCGCATTTTCTGCTGCTTAGGGTTCACATTTTTAATTTTGTAGCTCACTGTTGCTATCATCATTGATCATACTTGGAAGTTAAGAATGGTGGATGAAACACGTTGTTAAGAGTTCCGAAGGGTTGAGGAATCACTTCATAATAAGATTAAAGAAATGCAAAAGGAAGTGTCCTAGAAACAAGGTCAGGAGATGAATGAGCTTCGAAAGATGTTTCAGTAATGTATATGTTTATACACAAACCACAATTGCAGCCTCAGTATCTTATTACACCTCAGGTGAAAACAAATACGAATTTTGGCTTCTAGACGTTTTATTAATATGACATTTCCATCTTTCGATTGCTAAAAATTCGTTATTGGAAATATAAAGTGACATAGCTTCTTTCTTTTTAGTTACCTACGAATTGTTCTAGTTGAGTCTCAATTATGGGAAGACACCTTTAAGTTATTCACACCCAGATTAATCTTCGCTCGAATTGGGTAGATCCTTTGCAGGAGGTAAAATTCTGACTCTAAGTTTTAAACAGCTGCATATATGAGAAAAGTTCGAACCTGCAACTTCACTTAAGTCAAGAGAGTCCGTTATCAATTCACTTGCGTCATGAAATTAAAATGACAGCTTTTAATGATTGATAAAAGTCATAAAATGAAAGAACAGTTGCAGTAAATGTGGAGGGAATAGCCTCAGAATGTCATCAGTTGTTCAGCTGTAATCGATTAACCATGGAGGACCCCTCATGGATTGAATAAGAGATTCAGAAAGGAGACCCCTGATGATCCGGTTGGAGATTTTAATTACTTGTAACATGCTGGAATTGCCTATGAGATTATTATGTCTTGTTTAATAGTTTTTTTTTATAAATTGGAAATTATAAAATCATATTCATTAGGGTTCTTTTTTGAAGAGATTAAGACCATAATTGGAATTGCCTAAGAGACTTCTAAACCCTAAATCTCTACAACAAACCTAAACTGTTGCCTATATTTGCTATTCATTCAACAGAATTTCCCCTACCAAATCTTTATACCATGCAGTTCAATTACCCTAAAGCTAATCCAACAACAAAAACTATCACTAACATTGGATTGTTACCTTAAGCTAGAGTATCTCTTTCTATGAACTTTAATGTTAAACATATTAGAAAACAACAAAGGCAAATAAATAGTAAAGAGTTTAAAGAGAAGAGCGCTAAGGATAACTATTTTTGTTGCCATGGTAATATGTCCCTAAACATAAATACACAAACAAAAAGAACCAATGGAGGATGCTATTGGTGGTGCATCTAACATTGTGGGAGAATAAAAATTAGTCATCTCCCTTCCAGCAAATGTTTGGAATACCAATAAGTGAATATACATGTAGATAAGATTGAGAATAATTCATAAAGATAAACCCTTAAATATTTTGATTGATAATGGTAGCAACTACAATTTTGTGGATGCTACTTTGAGATTAAAAAAAAATACAAATGCAAAGATGTCAGGAGGGCGAAAGTGATATATTACAGGGGAAGAGCTTCAATTACCATATGCACAATTTTGTGTGGATTTGCGGGAGTTTGCATGGTACTATGTATTTAACTGATCCATTATTTAATTGATCAAATCATTTCTGTTAAATAAGGTTCATTACCAGACTATTTATGCTCGTTAACTAACGAGTAGATCGTATTTATTACAAAGCCGAGAGTATCATTCTCTTGTCAATTATTCTAACAGAAGATAATCGAAATACTATTCCTATTATGCCCCTGACAAGACAAAAATATATAAAGATACTATAATACCATGCTTGCTCACAACAAATGGAAATAAAAAATGGTTTCAATACTTAAGTTATATGTTAAAAATTAATCATAAATAAGGGAAGGTGGTTTCAATTTGAGATTTCTTAGTTATGAAATTTTGATACGTTGTTATGGGATGAAGTTCAAAACAAACATAGTATTATTATGGAAGGTGGCGCAGGCATATTTTCAATTGTAGATGGATATATAATTATTGAAGACCTTCTCTAACTACCATTGACTTCATTAGTCCACGCACTACTTTGTACAGCTAAAAATGACCCGTTTCTTCTTTCTTTTTTCTCCAAACGAAAAAGGATGGAAATATAATTATTAAAGACCTTATCTAACTACCATTGACTTGTCCATATGTTCATGTAAGCCAAATTACAAGGTTCAAACATCATCATTAGTCCACGCACTACTTGTACAGCTAAAAATGACTCATTTCTTTTTGTTTTCAAACCAAAAAAGATGGATATATAATTATTAAAGACGTCGTCTAACAGCCATATCCTGTAAGTGATCTTATCTTATCAAGATTGCCTACAAAATCAGACCCAACAATCCCAACTCTAGTTTTCCCAAATTTCAAACAAACATTAGTAGTGTCATGCAAGTATCTGAAAATCTACTGAACTGCTTTCCAATGCTCTTTACTTAAATTCATCATGTATCTATTAACTGCATTAACAATATATGATAAATTTGGACGTGTGCATACCATACCATACATGAGAGATCCAATACTAGAATATGGGACTTGTGACATGTAGTCAATATCTTTATCTGATTTCGGAGATAAAGCAGATGAAAGTCTAAAATGTGCAACTAATAGAGTAGTAACAAGTTTGAATTTTGCATATTGAATATATGGAAAACTTTCTCATTATAATAAATCTTGTAGAATAAGATATAATTCTTATCAAGAATTTGTATAGGACTTGTAAGTCTTATTTATTAAATAGATAAATGTTAATAAAATAAAGTAGAAACAAAATAATGGTAACAGATTACCATATTATTGAGTCTTTCTTTAATAGTAATCTTGTAGGGTATGTCATGATTTATGATATGCTTTGAGAAAGCTCATTCCCTATCATTCCATGTGAATATCACATTGCCAATGGTAAGTTTTGGATCCCAAGCAAAAACCTATTTGGAAACTATCTACCATATGATCGGAGAACTTAGACATTCATATGAAATTAGACAATGAATAAGATTACTTGAAAACTACAAACCAAGCTTCGATCGCACTAGTAGCACACAAACAACTAAGTTTATAGAATCTAGATTGTCCATAACCGAATGCGAAAAGAGAATTCGGACTGGATCATCATAAATGATGATAGGAACGGACTGAATACAGGATTTGCAGAATAGTAAGGAGAAGCAAGAAGACAACAGCTAAAATTGATATTGTTGCCCACGGACCGTTGAACTAGTCATGTCTTAGTTTTGCCTTCTATAAATTCCATTTCTTACCGCAGCACTTATTCACCTTCATATATAAATTTATGAATAGAATATTTTAAAAAATAAAATATTACATTTTTTTTAAAATGTGATAATTTTTTTATAAATTTATATCAATAAAAATTTAAATTAAGTCCAAAAATCATTTTGATTGATGACGAGTGTTTATCAAATGTCACGTAAATTATTATCTATTACTCACGATAATTAGCAAAAATAATATTTTGACTAAATTTATAAGATTTTTTTTAAAAATTAGTAACTAAATCAAAAAAATTTAACATTATTATTAAATTAAAAATTAAACATTTTAAATTTATTTTCCCAACTTAAAATACTCTAATTAAGTAACTAATAGTACAAGTAAAGAATTATATTCTTTACTAATAATATAAATAAAGAATTACATTCTTTGGACAATCCTTGACATCAACTTTAATGTATCTTAGAATAAAACACAAGGATTTTAAAACCGGACCGGACCGGCCGGTCCGACTGGAAATGGTTTGAACCGGCCATTTGTCCGATTCGGTTTTAGTTAATAACCTTTTAATATAAAAATCGGTCGGTCTATCAGAGAACCGGCTGGTTTTATACGAACCGGTTATTTGATAACCGGATTTAACCTCATTTTCTGTCCTCTCGTCTCTTCTCACAAATCTCAGAATGCCATTGCCGCGTCTCTCTCCTCTCTTCTCTCTTCTCGGGTGCCTCCATCACCGCTTCTCTTTTCTGTCTTCTCTAGATCTGGCTGTCATCTTCCAGATCTGGCCGTTATCTTCCAGATCTGGCCGTCATCTTTCATTTAGGAGCTCAAGTTTTGGAGATGAATATGAGAAGAAGAAGAAGAAGAAGACGAAGAAAAATGACATGTCTGAGTAAGTAATCGAGTCCAGTTAGCTCCTAACTGTTTATTTTCCAAAATTTTGAGAAAGGAAAGTTCAATATTTTACTAATGGATTGGAAAATCTTCTCTAGATCTTAATATGATGAAATAGAGATATTGTGACTGTTCAATCTTCTGGGTTTGGGTATTGTGAGTTTGTGACTGTTCAGATTTATGTGAATAAATTGATGGATGAGGCTTAGAAGCGTCTTCCCATCGCTATATGAAGTCGGTGGCGGTAGCCGCTAGTGGAGCGATTAGCAAAGGTAAAGTCGCCTACTTGACCAAACACGAGCTGGAGGAAATGAAGTAGGTGTTTCTATGATATGATTTGGGGAGGGTTGGGGAGACCCCCTTCAGATTTTTTATTGATCTTTCTTCATCTTCATCTATGTTTGTGTCATATTAGCAGATGATTCACTGTGAATACATTTCTGATGTGATATACAATGGCATGCTGTTACACAAATCTCAATTGCAGGGATTGCTCGCTGTTTCACTTTTGGTGGGAGTAGGAAGATAATGCTTCATGATCCTGCAATTTAACCACGCTCAGACTTGTCAAAGGAACAGTATACGAGGAAAGAAGAGCAAACTACTTTAAATCATTTTCATGAAAAACTTCTCAAACTGAAGGACTTAATGAAGACCAAGGTAACGTCATTGACTTAGCAGGGAAGCAGTAAATTAGTTTGCCTTGTAGTTTTTCAGTTCTCTTCCAACTATTTATTACTTGTTAACCAATTGTATGGATTACAACTCGAAACTGTATCCGCTTAATCCCAACACGTATGTCTTGCATAAATTGTGATTACATACACATTCATGGACACCACATGCTTTTTTTTTTATATAACACAATATCAGTATTGGTGACTTTCAGGCTGGAAAAAAGAGGGCTGAAAGAAGACACAAGTTCATAGTGGAATTTTTCGAAGAGTTCTATGAAGAATGGGATAGGCAAGCTTGAGTAATGTAAGTTTGAGGTCCTTGATTAGTTTTAACTGAGCACTTGAAAATTGTAATGTGTACAAAGATGAGAACAATTCTTGAATAATGGATCTTTAACTGAGAAATCGATTGCATATGCTTGGATAACTTTCGTCTTGACTAACTGCCTCTAAAACTCATAAAGCATATCATGTATATCTTTGGACTTCTTATTTATGTTTGCAGGGCTATACTGCATTTGCCCCGAGTGAGTAAGATTAGTGGCTTAAGCCGGAAGGTCCTGTTAGGCCTTCCATGATGTGAACTCAAGAAGATGCTTGATACGCTTATTATGAATAATTAAACATGGATCAAGTGCCTGTATACTAATTCTACAAAGGTGCAGCTACTGAGTGATTTATGTCAGAATTTATTGGAGAAAACTGTATATTAAACTATCTAACCAATCCATCCAAAGAAGAATGGCATAAAATGCACTATTGCTGACTGAATTTTCAAGTTCTGAATTGATAATCATATTCTTATCAAAGTTATTAAATGCATAGAACTAAACTGATTTGTGTTAGCAGATGGGATAAACTTGTGTTTTGGGCCAAAACTTTTGGCTACAAACCATATGTCTGGTTCTACATGCTTTTTTTTAAGATGATGATAGTATGTTGTGATTCGTTTGTAGATGGTCATTTTGTTACATCTTACACTTGAATTTTCAACTTAGGTTCTGTAATTAGCGAGTTTCTAGTAGCAGCCACTCTACCGACAACTGATATTGTGGACCATTTATAATCTTAACATGTATACCAAACTGATTAGTGGGTCATATAAATTTTATATTAGGTTTTAACTACATGCAACCTTGTAGGCTTGAACTGTTTAATGTGCTGTTCTACAGAGAAATCTGCTGCTATCTCTTAGGTTTATGTGAAAAGGATTGGAAGAGTCATGTTTAGAGTCGTTTAGTCCAGACAGCAAAGGAAACAAATCGTTTATAACTGCATTATTCATGTGCATACACAAAAGCACACTTATAATTTAATCGACACATATAAGTTATTGCGGAGAAATATATGAAATATGACCTCCTAAAGTACAAGCAACCTTCTTCCCACTCTTCACTTTTATCAATCAACAGACTGTGTTGTGCAACATAGAATGTTATTCTATATAAGAACATGAAAAAATAGTACTTGGGTTTAGAAGTACTTCTGGAACTCAGACATATCACGCTTGAGTAGATTGACCTTGAGACCATGTTTCATGTACATCGTCAAAGCGAACTTTGGGATCACAGGATGATCTTTCACCACAGTTACATGGTAACGGTATAGTATGGAGGCAGCAGCAAACTTCATTTGATAGTAGGCAAAATCTTTCCCTAAGCATAGTCGAGGACCGCCATTGAAAGCTGTGAACTTATAGGCTGATTCGCTCATGAATCGACTCTCTCTTAGCCATCTTTCTGGTTTAAACTCCCTACAGTCTTTTCCCCATATTGCCTCCATTCTTCCCATTGCATACATTGCATAAATTACCTTTGTTCCTTTCTTTAGCTCAGTCCCATCTGGGAATATGTCATCCTCAACAACCTGGAACATTAAACGTATAATGATGAGATTATATATAAGAGTAGAAGAGAAATGAGGAACGTACAAGGAAACTAGGAGAGTTAGTTGCTCAGATCATCACCTCCTTGTGATCCACAGGTACTGAAGGGTACAACCTCAAGGCTTCAGATATTGCAGCGTGCAAATAATTCATCTTCTTTATCTCTTCTGGTCTGAACACCATCGGCTCTTTGGAATCCAGTTCTTGTCTCTCTTTTATGATGCTGCATATTTCAGCAAGGATTTTCTCCTGTACCGTTGGATGTGAGTCAAGAAGCCAGAAAAACCAACTCAATGCCACTGAAGAAGTATCTCTCCCAGCAAGTATGAAGTTTACGCATATGTCCCGCAAAAACTTGTCAGAAAATGACTGCCCATGGTCATCCTTTAACCTCATAAACACTGTCAAAAGATCTAATCTTTGCTTCTTGATATCGTCGGTTTGCGTAGACAGTTCTTTCTTTCTCGTCCTGATCACATTTTCTGCGAATTCATCAACACCTTTTATCGATATTTTTAGCTTCTTCTCTGTCCCCAAATCAAGAAATCTCATGGCTTTCCATACGCATGTTGGGGTAACAAACCGCATCACTGTGGCCTCTGTTGCATCCTCAAAAGCTCTGGCAAATGGTATTTCAGGCAAGCCTGGTCTTAAACAACCTGGATCAACGCCAAATGCTATCATGCAAACATTGTCAAATGTTAGCCTTAACAAGATGTCTTGTAGATCAATGGAGGAGGAGTTAGTGACTGCATTCTCCAGGACTGGCAAGAGCCTCGCATGGACAAGTTCAAACAATGACTCTGTGATTAATTTCCTTAACTTGGTCGAATGAAACTCAATGCTTGCAGTCTTCCTTTGCCTTTGCCATATCTCATCGTCTGCACTAAATATCCCGTCGCCTAGAAGATCACGAACCGTGTCATGGAAGTACTGGCCTTTAGGGAAATTAGAGAACTTGGTTTTGAGAAGATACTCTACATTTCTGGGATCCGCAGTCACCACACAATTGAGACTACTAAAACATGGACCTCTGAATCTAAAAGTACCATTTTGACGGCTAAGCACGTTGGTAATCCACTCGTAGGTGTTGGTTCGGACTCCGGCCATCAAGGAAGGCATCATCCCGAGAACTGGCCATACAGGCAGGCCATGTCTCTTTTCCTGCCTTAGAGAACGAATCACTACGAACACAACAGAAGCAAGTAAAAGTTCCAAAATCTGAACGTCCCTCAAGAAGAAGAAGCGCCGAGAAAGGAGGTTTCCATCCAGATGATTGGAGGAGTGGGAGAAAAATGAAGTAACATTGGCGATAGAATCAATCATGTTGCTGGACTTGGTGGGATGATTATTGTGGTTAGTGGTGATGAGTTATATGGGAAGGAAACAGAAGTGCATGGTGCTTTCTTGGCGTGCAGTCTTTTCCCAACGGGTGTGATTTGGTGAGCTGAAAATTTAAGCTGTCTTGGCTTCTGCATTCATCCTTTTTAACGTGTGAGTTGGATCAGCAATGCTATTTCTTGACTTTGACGTATAGGTCGTCACATAGACACCTTAAACTGGTAACTCTCACTTGATCTTGGACATGGATGAATGCTGATGAAGCCTCCATAATTGACACAGAGCTGCTAATATAAGTAAAGTTTGACACTTTAGCAGACTTTTAAGGGGAGGATGAGGGTGGGTGGCAGCAGATAACCTACGCCGAAGCTATTTACATTGGTTTTAGGAGCAACATACACATCATTCCTGGGATTATACAAAAAAAGAATGAAACTTTGTAAGAGCATATTGACTTTTCATGGGTTTTGGTACGGTTAACGATCATGTGGCTCATCCAAGTGTTTGACACGTGGAGATACATACCCCATTCATTTACCTTCAATCCATGACTAAAAACTAACTTTTTACATTGTAAAAATTTTAAATTGTATTATTTTCTATCTCAATATTAATTTTTTTAATTTAGTTAAAAACTTTATTATAAAAAATTGATTAATTTATTACTTAATTAGTTAATTTTTTAAATTAAAAATTCTTATAAATCAATTAATATTTATTTAATAATTTTATTTTCATTAAATTTTAAATTCTTCTAGGACAATCTTTTTCAATAATATTTCGAATTATTTAATTCTTAATTCTTTTTACGACTGTCTAATATTAATTAAACCTTTTAAACTTCAAATATATTATCTTATCGATTAACTTTTAATATAGATTTTAAAACATTATTTAAAAAGTTCACAAACTCAATTAAAATTTATTACGAAAATATTAAATATAAAAAATTAGTATTATCTCACACTTGTTTTAACAAAAATTAGTATTAGGATTAGTCACATAATAAATTTTATTAAAATAATTTAATAAAATTTTTAAATGATGTGTAAAATTTGATAACTTCACGTTTGTCCATAATATAGGTTTTATGACGAGACAATTGGGCATTGGCTAATTGTATGTAGGTTTGTTTAACGACTCTGGTTTTTATATTCAGATGTGCTGAACTACCTATGACGACATGACAAGACAAGACTCCCATGTTTTGCGCGTAGAACTACCTACGACAAAACCAGACAGGACTCAAAAGTGTTTTATCCAACTGCGCTAAGCCCAAGGCATCTGGAAGTTTCATGCATGTCGAGCCCGCGGTTTTTATTTTTGCTTATAATATTAATAAAATATATAATATACATTAAAATTAAAAATTATATCAAACAAATATATAAATAAGTATAGTGTTATTACCGTGTAATCTGTCATATAAGTATTCTTAACATCAAATCAACAGATACATATATGATAAAAATATTATTTATTTTTGAATTATTAAAAAATTTATATTTTTTTAAATAGAAAAACCCACAATCGTTATCTTTTAGATGCGTATTGTGTAAACCTCCAAATTGACGCAATAACTTATAAATCACGTTAACTAGGTACTTTGTACTAACAAGTCCTGTACTGTTAGAGTATCATATATTGACTAAATATGAAAATATTAAAAGGTTTATAAATACTAAGGATCAGCTATCCAAACAACTAGTTATAGTTATTTGGACAATGGTTAATCCAAGCTCAATTCTTGTTAATGGATTCTATACTCTGTATATATTAAAATTTTAATATAGTATCAGAGCAGGTTTTTAATCTCAACGGCCCGATCCGGTTACCACTGCGTATATTTCAAGTAACAACTGGATATACAGCCTCAGTTGCACTTGAGAGGGAGTATTAGAGTATTCTATATTGACTAAACATGAAAATATTAAAGGGTTTATAAATAGTAAAGGTCAGCTATCCAAATAACTAGTTATAGTTATTTAGACAATGGTTGACTCAATTTCAATTCTTGTTAGTGGACTCTACACTCTGCTTATATTAAAATTTTAATATGTACGACAGGCTCGATCGAGATAATTTACGTAAAAAGATTTGAATACAGCATTTTTTGACCTCATGCCTATTACTCTACCAACTTGAACACCTCTTAAGAAACTTAAACCCATTAAATGTTAAAATTGAAGTCTAGATATGATTAAAGGTTTACCAAAAGTGCAACACATACAACAAACTACGACTTGAACCTTAATATTTTCAAACGTTTAAATTGAACCATAAAATTTTCCAAATACTCAGAACAAACTTTAAATAGGTGGAAAAGTTAACGAAGTTAATCTCTGTCAATTAAATAACATATCAATATATATTTTTTGAATAAAAGCAGGTTATACTGTCATGTAACAGTGGAGCCTACAATTATACATTTCATACAGTAGATCTCATTTGTCACGTGACAACTGGGATAAGCGAAACACACAGTTACATATTTTACTTAATAGGGCCCACTTGTCTGGTGACATTTAAGTAATAAAAAGTTAACACTGTTAAATTTTTCATCCACTTAATTAAAGTTTATTTTGAATGTTTTGAAAACGTTAAGATTCAATTTAAACACTAATGTTTAAACGTTAGGTAAGTTTTGTATTCTTTCACAAGTGTTGAGATTCAAAATGCACGGTAGTTTGAAACCACTGGCGTTCTAGAGGTTTGAAACATCGACAACCATCCTTAAATCAATGTGGTTGATAGATTTGTAGCATCCTTAAATGAACGTCGTTGATAGGTTTGAAGCCTAAGATTGACTAATACGAGGTTGGTTGTGACGGGTGAGAACCAAGGGATGTTTGAGAAGTTTGTATGATACGCAAAATCCTCAAAATTGTTGAAACTTTATAGTAATTATTGTGCATGTTAGTTTAGCGAAAGGCAAAAGATGTTTTCCCTTTTTCTTTTTTTTAATGATTAGTCCGGAGACTAATCCCTCCACGGTAGAACATCTCAAATCAAGGAGGACTACCGCTGACTCCAAGAGTTTGCCGCATTCTCAAGAGTCAAATCCTCGACTTCTTGATTAAGTGATAAAAGTACGTGTCACCTACGTCAACCTCTCGGATTAGTTTCCCATTTTTTTCTAAGACACAATAGGAAACGAAAAGAAACAGCACGTCTCTCTCAGTCCTTTGCCATCCTCTTTCCTTGGGATCTTCCTTTCCGCTCTCTGAAGTCTGGCGTGTTCTCGGAAGATGAGATGCCTGTTGACAGGACTGGACCATCTGCGCTTCAGGTGTACTCTTGTACATGGTAATATCTGTCAAGTGTAGGACTGAGTGAAAAAGGTTAACTTCAGTTGGACTGCGGCTTCCACGTTCCTTCCCGTTGCAGTACACGGAGGGTTGATGAATATCCTTCCAATTAGGCACGGCAGTAAAATTTGAATTCAATTCCGTCCAATTTAAAATTAACAAATTTAATTTAATGATTAAACTTTGAATTAAATTTGTATTTGTGTTTATAATTTTTAGACTAACTTCAAGTTTGAGCAGTTCAAATTCAGCTTAATTCGAAACTTAAAATTTCTGTTAGAATGATGTTATTTTTATTAAAATAAAAAGAAATACGAGAAGAATGTTTCGATTTGGTTTAAATGCGGTAAGGTTGGAAGTAGCAGAAAAGATTGCAATGAAGGTGCAAATCTTAGTGATCCACAAAATTTTCGAAGGTAAGAGGGCAGCTCTCGCGGTGTGTACAGTGATTATAAGGAAAAACAATATTGAGATTCAATTATCGATTACTATTGAGGATGGACGGCGCAACACATCTATTAAGAAGAAGAAATATATTGTGTATAATGACAAAACATTACTATAAAGATTTCTTCACTATGCTGAATTGGAAGTGGCTCCTTAAAAATCTCCAACACCACCGACGAGTATTAGGACATGACTGGTCGATCCTTTTTGGAACTACTTGTTGGTTCTTGTGAACATGAAAAAATAAGTCACTCTTTGATGAACATTTTACTTGGTCTTCCTCACCTCATTCTCTCATTTTGTCTTATGCATGACTGATCTTCAAGGCCGCCGAGTGGCAAAGTCGAGCTAGCACCGATCCTCGCCCTCACCAAGAGCAATTTATCAACTGGAGCAAATCTACTCCTGGGTAGGTAAAACTCAATGCTGATGGAGCAAGCAAACGTTCCTCGTCCTTAGCCACAAAAAGTGGCCTTATTCGAGATACAGAAGACAACTGGCTTGGAGGCTTCACACAAAACCTAGGATGGTGCGCATCGGTGTACGCGGAGCTCTAGGGAGTTTTTACTGAACTCACACTCGCAAAAAATTTGGGATACCACCAGGTCAAACTTGAAGTGGATTTGACAACAGTGATCAATATCCTTTCCTTCGCAACCAACCGACCAAAGGCCCTCAATCCTATAGTCATGGGCATCATCGAACTGTTTCACCAAAACTGGACTATTGTTCATCAATATATTTATTGAAAGAGCAACAGATGTGCCGACTGGCTTGCCAACTATGCAGAGCAGTTTGATGTTGGGGTCATTTATTTTGATACTAACCATTGGGTGCCACCTTATCCTTACAGAGAATATGACAGGGACCTATTTCCCTATACTCGTTATGTAATCTATTTCGTTTTACTTTCGTTTAATAAAAAAATTACTATAAAGATATTACAAAGCTAAGATAATTGTAAAAGGTTGAATGACATAAGAAAACTAGTTGAAAATGGATAGCAAATGAACTTATTCGCAAGTTAAGGAGGAGCTTGAATTGGCCAATTAGTGAGATAATGTAAGAACTCCAAACAAAGTATGCACTGTATATTACTAAATCTCAATGTTGTAGTATTAAATGGAAACTCTTGTAGTGTTAAAGAGTGCATAGAGTGGGCCAGTGTATGAAGTTATGGTCTTATAGATATGAGTTAAGACGAGCCAATAAAGATACACAATCAATTTTCAAGATAGAACTTGATGAGAAGACCTTGACATCAATTTTCAAGAGGTTTTATGTTGGATTTATTGCATTAAAGTTTAGTTACATAGCTAGTTAAAGGAAAATAATTAGGTTAGATATATGTTTTTTGAAGACTTCTCTTCCTAGTTCTTTATTGTCTGTAGTTATCTCGTGATAGAAACAATCAAATATTTCCTATAACACATTTTTTGGTTAAAGAAGAAA
>JANITW010000001.1:29367791-29379107 GCA_027564335.1 Erythroxylum williamsii | reverse complement strand
CAATATTAGTAGCAGTAAGTGCGTCTGGAAAAGTACCTTGCTCAAGCCATGCCGTGCAGCTATCAAATACATCGCGCCCCACAACATGCCAAAATTTCTGATAAAAAGCTGGATTAAGCCCATCCGGGCCTGGTGATTTATCTGGGTGTATATGAGAAATCACATGTTGGAACTCCTCCATGTGAAAAGGCCCCGTTAGCTGCGCATTCGCTGCTTCCCCCACCTTGCGTGGAAGTAAACCAACCACTTCCCATAAGGCCTCACCCGACGGCACACTCTCCCCAAGAACAGAGGTGAAATAATCAACCACCAGTGTCCCCATGCCTGCCTCATCTCTAACCCACTCGCCCATGTCATTCTGCAAGCCCAAAATACAATTCCGCCGTTTCCTCTCACTAGTCATCGCGTGAAAAAATCGAGAATTCCGATCGCCATGCTCTAACCAAAAAGTTTTTGCTCTCTGTCGCCAATGGATTTCCTCCTGTGCCATAATCCCACTAAGTTCACGTTTTGCCTGAGCATAGAGGGCACAACCCATACCATCCTCGTTGCCGCGGTAATGTTGAAGCTGGCGCGTAAGCTCTTTTTTACGTGAGACCAGTTCACAATTGTGCTCCCGACCCCACCGTGTAAGAGCCAAACAACAATCAGCCCGTTTAGTGAGAATGTCACGCCCAACACCACTATGCCAACTGCGCTCAACTACCCCAGGCAAACCCTGGTCCCTCAGCCACATATTATTAAATCGAAACTTCCACCTCCTAGCCACCAATGACACATCCAAAAAATCAATTAAAATCGGCTCATGATCCGAAACCGGCGTCGCTAACGTCGACACCACCCCTTTAGGAAACAAAGCAGACCAAGCCAATGAGACAACGGCTCTATCCAGCCGTTCCCTCGTCCACCCAGGTGAATTCCTCCCCCTCTCCCATGTATACATATACCCAACACATCCCAAATCATGCAGCGCACAATCCGCAAGAGCCTCACGAAAACCAGTGAATAAAGATTGGGGGTGGGCAGCGCCACCCTCCTTCTCCTCCTCTGATAATAAATCATTAAAATCATCAAACACAATCTAAGGATAATCACAACGCTGCGATAAAGAGCGCAACAAGTTCCACGACCTCCGCCGCCGCGCTCTCTCAGGATAGCCATAGTACCCCGTCAACCTCCAGTCCCCCCGTTCAGTATCATAGACGATGGCATCTATGAAATTTTGAGAGTACTCACGGACTGCCAAGTTAACACTATTCCGCCACATCAAAGAAAGGCCACCACTCCGCCCTAGAGCATCCACCGAAAAACAAGCATCAAGACCTACCTTTCGCTTCACTTCATCAAGGCGCACCCCAGTCACCAAAGTCTCCATCAAGAACACAATATCAGGAGTGTAAGCCTGGCACAAGTCCCGTAGGACGCCGACTGCCCGAGGGTTGCCAAGCCCTCGGCAGTTCCAGCTAAGGATTTTCATGGTGCTCGACAGGGCTGCCCTGCAGCTCCCGCCGATCCTCTGCTCATTAAAGTCTCACCAGAATCTGCTTGTGTAGAAAGTGATGAATCAGTTGTGTAAGTCCTGGGCCTCTTCTTCCCTTCATCATGGTGAATTAGGAGTGTCTCCTCATGGAAACCCATCTCATGATCTAAAACCGCTGGGCCCTCACCAACATCCCCATCGGAAAGGAGTACACCTCGCCCATGTTGCCTAGTCCCGCCAAGACTAGCAGAACCTGCCATACTGTCATCCGTCCTAATTGGTCCTACCCCAACCGAAATGCCGCCGAAAATGTCACCATTCCCATCCCGCAACCATGCACTCACCTCCTGCCCTCGCCGACGAAACCCTGCCCTGAGGGAAGCATCCCATTCGAGCTTAAGCTCTTGACCGCGGTGCTCAATCCGAACCATGCAAAAACTATCGTTATGGCCAAGCCTACCACAGAGAAAGCAAAATACTGGAATCCGCTCATATTTGAAAGTAGCATAAAAAACATTACCCCGTGGGTCCACAATTTTTTTTCTTCTTTTTAATGGCTGGCGAACATCCATTGTCACCCTGATTCGCATATAATCAGCATTACCCATCTGGATAGCCTTGGCATCATAGTGGACAAAGCGGCCAATAAAATTGCCGAATTGCGTCGCAATTTGCTCAGAGATAAAACCAACCGGTAACTGATGCACTTGCACCCAAAAATCTGACATCTCCAATGACACATTGGCTGGATCTTCCCCCTCCGTAAGGCGGTGAAGAATAAGCAGATGTCTATTGAAAGTCCATGGTGTTCCATCCATAACCCGATCTACATCCTCTATATAAAAGAAGCGGAAAAGGAAACGCTTGCCCCGAACCTCAGTGATATTCACCCCACCCAGTGGATGCCAAAGGTCCGCCAGAGCATTCCTCATGGCCTGAAAATTAATCGGACTAGCGGTGAGAAATCGACCGACCAGGCACAAGTCATAACCTGCCTCACCCACACTTGCAACCTCACCAAGCTGCCACTGATCCTCCTCATCATCAACCAAAGACAAATTCGCAAGTTGTTGATCCATACCAGATACCAAGAACAAAGAACCAAAAGACAGAGAACAGAAACTACAAAGCCACTAAGAGCTTACAAACGACATACTGGGGAGAAAAGCGAAGCTATGGTGTTATTTCATACCTAAAAAGACAAAAGCCTGGAAAAAAGGGAGCGAAGCAACTAAACAGAACAGCAGAGCGATCCTGAACATCACCAACGCAAGAATACTTGCTCACTTAAGACTGTCCAGATCTGAGACGCTCCAGATGTGAGGGTCATCAATGCGAGGCTCCATATCTGAGGCACTCTAGATCTAAGAGTCACCGCCATTCTCATCTACATCAGCATCAATGCGAGGCGACTATCAGCGAGGCTCTAGATCTGCAGCGAGGTTCCAGATCCAACCAAAACAAACCCAATGTCTAATTGAAAAAACAAGTCTTAAGACAACCCAACCAGAATAGTGAGTTAGCGATCAGATCATATCAGATCGGAGCGGAGCAATTGGAAATCGGGTAAATGAAGTCGGAAGGCGAGAGCAGCCGATTGGTTAGCCTATGCATAGAGGCGGCCTGTGAAAGCAGAGAGAGCATCGAAAAGTGGAGGAGACAACGACCTTAGTACCTGAAGAAGGATTAGCTACGCAGATATCTTGAAGCAAGTCAGGATCGTACGAGATTGCGACGGAGGAGGACCCAGATGTCCTTAACTTAGATGTGTGAATGATGAACTTATCAGATCAGATAAGACCGGTTGTTCAGTTGGTTAAACCTCAATCAACTAATCAAAATCATGTATGCTTTTTAGCTTCACAACTCTTTAAATCAAGAACTTAAGGAGTTTATAGTGGATATAACATCTGTTTTGGAGGAATAATAATTAAAATTAGACCTTTTTACTAATTGAGTTTAGTTATATTTTTACTAAACCCACTTCATGATCTTAAAATTTATCTTAAGGGATAGAAACTATTAATATAAGATTCTATAGGTATGATGGGCTAAAAAGATGTGAAGGGTTAGTGTATGATTTGCTTAAGCAAGGTGTGACTTAAGTCATTCCTCATTATTATGATGTTAGAAAATAAAAAAGATGGCTCCTAAAGTTTATGCGTAGATTGTATGCAATTTAACATGAGTACATTAAAGGATCAATTTTCTTCTCCAATGGCTTCTTGATAGATATGGAGCAACTTGGTGCTTAAGATTGGATTTAAAGTAGAGGAGCCACCAATCTGAACGCATCCTCTTGACATTTTAAATACTTTTTTTTAGGACACATATAGGTTGTTGTGATTTTTGAAAGATGCTATGTGAGCTTACTAATGGGTCTTTAGCTTTTTATAGCTTAATTTTGAAAATATATTTATTATTATTTGTCATCATAAAGGGGGAGATTATTAGCGCAAGATTTATTAATGATTTTGATGATGATTTTATAACATTTCAAAATTCAAATTGACTTTATTTCCTTCGAGTTAATTTTTAAAGGAAATAAAATCATATTAAAAAATGCTTCCTTTCTTGTAGAAGCTCTTTTATAAACTTATCTTATTTATTTTACAAAATCTAGAAGGATCATGCCAATCACATATTTCATCAATCAGCTCTAGATTTTTCTTAACAATTGATAATTGCAAGATTCTAGCAGACATAATATTAAAGATTCAAAGTCAAATTCAGAACCAAATGAAGTAAAGGCTAGTTGAAAAAAATGTATATTTAAACAAGAGCTACTAAAGTTGCGAAACAGAGAAGTATGGAAGGAAAGAAGAGAGAAAGCCAAATTATTGAGATGCATCAAGACTCATGAAAGTCATATTATTATCAAATCTCTTGTGTCTTAGAGAGTGATAATTCTTTTTTAGAGAGATCATTGAAGCCCATATAAAGCAAATTACTTTTTTATTTGTTGAGAGCATATAGAGGCTAGCAAAATACTATTAGTTTGAAAAGTTGAAGAACCTTGAAAAATATGTACTCAATGGAAGGTTGGAGAATCTTGAAAAATATGTACTCGTAAGCTTGAATGTTGGACCCCATTTCTAGGGCCCAACATTCAGAACCATAAAAACGTGAGCTCTGATACCACAATTGTTGGGTCCCGCTTGATTCCCGAACCCAAACCTTGTAAAATCATTATACTATACCTATTATCCTATATGATTATTTCCATGAACCCTTATTAGGCATCATTCCATAAGGGTGGCGTGTCCACGATAATCAAACATCAAAACTAACTTATTACTTCAACTCAACCATATTACGAGGAAGTCAATATGAACATACATAACCGAACTACTTCAATCTATCATTTCATTTCTAAAGCAACAGAGTTCGAAAAACTTTATTTAAATATCAAAAGCCACACAATTGGCTTATTACAAAAATACAAAAATAGCAAATTTGCGGAAGTTCACTTAGACTCTTGATCACTTGCTCTTAACTATCACCTAAAGATGGGACAGAAAGGAGGTGAGCTTGACAGCTCGTGGATAATAGTTTATAACAAAAAATAAGCAAAAACTATTGAAAATGTTCATTTGTCATAAAAAATTCTCATTGAGTTCATAAAGCGCTTGCTTCTAAAAATTTTCATCATGTAGTCAAAATCTCAAACTAAAAAACATGAATGCATCAAACTTCTTCACATAACATAAACACATAAGCATATTAGCATTGTTCGGGTGGATCCAAAACAAAACGTACTACACATTTCTACATAATGGTCTTGTATAGTCGTGAACTTATGGGAGTCCATAAAGGAGCTCCATGTCACTAGCGGGCAGGTAGGACAAACCTTTTGTCAAAGTACATTTGACTTAACTTAGGGGACCACCACAAACTCACATAACATGTATTTCATGACTTGTAAAACATATTGCCCAAAATGACATTTTTTTCGAAACTTGATTTTTCATAATCATGAGATATTTCGAAAACATGATTTCATAAATATGATATCTTTTCAAAAGATCACTTTCAAACCTTTTCATAATTCATCACACAATTCATAAAACAACATATTGAAATTTCTCAAATCATTTAAAAGCAATAAATGCAACATTTATGATGCAATTGAAATCATTAAACTTTTTTGATTTCAAAGAAAAACATTTAGTGGCTTATTTACTCTATTATAAACATATACCCACCTTGATTTCCTTGCTTATGGACTTGCTCAAAAATGTCTTTTCTCTTGTTCCTCTTGCCTTTTTTGATCCCTTCATTCTTTACAAAATGAAGAGATCTTTAGCTCAAAAGGAAGCTCTTCTCTTACTCTTCCTTTTTTCTTTCTTGAACAACTTCAAAATCTCTTTTGAAGACTAAGAAAAGTTAAACCCTAGCTTGTTTTTTCTTCCTTCTCTCCTTCTCTTCTTCTCTTCGTATTTATCTCTCTTCTTCATGACACTCTTTCTTTTCCTCTTCAATTTTCGTTCTTCTCTCTTCTTAAAATGCAAGACAACACTTCTTCGTTCAATTATGCCCTTAATGATCGAGAAATGTCCCATTTGTCCTTCCATTTATGCCTTATATCTTTTATGCTTAAATGTCTTGCCAAAAGTACCCTTGAATATTCTGACATAACACTTTCTTCCAGAAAATTTTTTCATTGTCTTAAGTTTCTAATGACACCAAAATCAATCCATTTGATTCAGAACTCTAAAAGTATTTCCCCAAACATTTTCGGATTGTTCTTATTCTAAAACAATATACTATACCCAACTTCCATCTAGAATATGAAAATCTTAGAGATTGACTTAGATTTAGATATCTTCATACCAATTGTGGCTCCATATCTCTAGTTTATTTCAAAACAAGAATTATCTTATTTGGAGCTCTACCAATCTAGAAATCATCAAAATATTAAAGCATGTTTAGTAAAAATGTCCAATTCATACTTTTCCAATCGTTACCTTTATTTTGATTCAAACAATCTTTTTTGAATTCCCACCAAATGCTATCCAATTATATGGAGGAACAGAAAAATGTGTTAAGAAACTATTGGTTCAGGAATCACTTCATTTAGAGGTTGGAGAACAAAGTTATGATCGAAAGAATCAAACATGATTTTGCCCCCAATCATATAGAACCTATCTTGGGACAAATGACATAACTCTCTTTACATATGTCGGATTAAGATCATCTTAGGACGTTTTCAAAAAAAACTTTGAGATATACAAGTTTTAAAAAGACCTTGAGGTCAAATTTTATCATATCAAGGGTCAAAAATGGACCAGACGATAGGATCAGACGAAGTCAAAGGAAAAAGTAGACGAATAGAAAAAAGTAGATAAATCGGGAAAATTACTATAACTTTTCCTACGGATATCAGATTGAGGCGTTCTTTAGATGATTCAAAAGAGGACTTATTTATCTACAACTTTTATGAATATGCCAAAGATAGATTTTATCATTGAAAGGGTCAAAAAGGGAACAGATGATAGATACAGATGAAATCAAATGAAAAAGCAAACGAATGGGAAAAAACAAACGAATCGGGAAAATTGCTATAACTTTCCCTACAATTATCAGATTGAGGAGTTCTTTATATGGTTCAAAAGAGAACTTTTAGATCTACAACTTTGATGAGGATTCAAAGACAGATTCTATCGTCTCAAGGGTCAAAATGGAGCAGACTATAGGGATAGATGAAACTAAATGAAAAAGCTGGCAAATGGGAAAAAGTAGACGGTTGGAAAAATTGCTATAACTTTCCCTACAAATATCAGATTGAGACGTTCTTTAGATGGTTCAAAAGAAGACTTCCAGATTTACAACTTTTATAAGACATCAAAGACAGATTCTATCATCTCAATGGTCAAAAATGGAGCAGACGATAGATACAGATGAAACCAAATGAAAATAGACGAATGGGAAAAAGCAGATGAATCGGAAAAATTACTATAACTTTCCTTACAAATATCGGATTGAGACATTATTTAGATGATTTGAAAGAGGACTTCAAGAGCTACAACTTTTATGAAGACCTCAAAGAAAAATTCTATGGTATAAAGGGTCAAAAATGAAATAGACAATAGGTACAGGCGAAACCAAATGAAAAAACATACGAATGGGAAAAGGCAGACGAATCGGGAAAAATGCTATAACTTTTCCTACAAATATCAGATTAAGGCATTCTTTAGATGATTCAAAAGAGGACTTCTAGATCTACAACTTTCATGAGACCTCAAAGATAGATTCTATCGTCTGAAGGGTCAAAATAGAGCAGACAATAGGTATAGATGAAACCAAATAAAAAAGCAGATGAATTGAAAATTTTGCTATAACTTTCCCTACAAATATTAGATTAAGACGTTCTTTGGATGGTTTGAAAGAGGACTTTAAGATCTACAACTTTCATGAGACCCCAAAGAAAGATTCTACAGAAATGAAGCAAACAATAGGTACAGACGATAGTATACAGAAGGTCAAATATAGAAGAAGCATAAAATCAAACATAGACGATATGACGTCATCACAGACGATACATTTTACAGACAATATGACATCATCATAGACGATATGATGTCATCACAGATGATACATTTTATAGACAATATGACGTCATCATAGACGATACATTTTATAGACGATATGATGTCATCATAGACGATATGACATCATCACAGACAATACATTTTATAAATGATATGACGTCATCACAGACGATGCATTATTATACTCCTGAACATCTCACCTTTTAAGGACCATAACTTTCAACTTAAATGTCTAAAAATTTCATACTATATATCGTTATAAAGCTTAAAAAAAGACTTACAACTTTCTAGAATACACCTTCACTAATTAAGCCTATATCATTCCAAAATTTTCCCTGAAGTCAGAATATGAACTTTATATTCCTCCACCAATATACTGCACCTAGTTCTCAAATTCATGGCCAATTTTGAGATTCTTAAAGACATAATTTAAATTCTATATCTCCATAAGAAATGTATCAATATGTTTCTAGTTTAATCCAAATCAAGAATCATCTCGTTTGAATAACTAGAGAAAAAGTTGTGGCTAAAAGACTGAAGCATACTCTGTGAATATTTTTCAGATCTACCATCCATTTTGTTTCACAATCTTTCCTTAACACAATTCATACCAAGATCACCTTTTCTACTTCATTTACTCCTCATTCTCAACCCCATTTTTCAACTCGATACAATCCATAAAAAAATTGTAATCCATAATTAATCATGAACACCAATAACATAATATATACACAAGCACATATTCTTCATCAATTTACTACACATACTCAACTTCATTTTTGCTTTAATTGTACTCCTAACTTTCACTTTAATTCTTTCCATTTCAAAATCTATTATCCACCAAAAATACCAAAGCCAAACATGAATCTATCCACATTTCTCATTCACTACTTGACTCTTGCCTATCATTTCTTGATTCAAGAATTTTTCATTCATTTGTTCTTTACTCATGACTAATCATCAAAATTTTTCATTCAAAAGTTCTAACTTTTAAGAAATGTTCAGGGTCCAACATTGAAGAAGCTCGCCAAATTATTAATTAATTTTATAATAAAATACTCAAGTTAGATACTTGGACACTGGATGTAGGTTTGAGTTGTAAGCCGAACAAGTATAAATCGATTGCGTCCTTCTCTCTCTTCTTTTAACTTTTATAATACTTTATTATATTGTATGTGTTTATTTCGGCAAAAGACGACTTCACTTTTAACAAGTTTTTTTTGTTTTTCAACTTATAAGAAGTTCTTTTCAGTTTCTAACAGGCGCCTTCTATTTTAATTTGTCTTAACTGGATTTATCCTTTAGTAGATTCATCTTGTTTAACAGATTTCTATCTCTTAACAAGCTCATGTTGTTTTATAGACTTCTATTTTTAAAATTTCGAAAGGCCCCTGTCATTTTATTGGAATTAAAAGTATCTCTTGTGTGTGTTTTCCTTTATCAAATTTTACCTATGCATTATTTCTAAAGTGATTATCTAAGAAATATGTTATTTGATTAAAGAATAGTAAGCTATATTCTTTAAGCTATATGTAATTATTTGAATTGTTTATCTCATAATTATATAGGAATCATTAACTATATAATTTTTAAATGAATTATATAAAAAAAAGATATTTTTAATTTCTTATTTTTAAACCCATGAAATTCACCTTTATAATAAATGATGGTGATATCCATTATTAGTCAAGAATATCAAAACAAAATAATTTAAAATAAAATACGTATTTACTTTCTCAATTGTTTCAAGTTCTTATTTCTCCTGTTAGGCTAGTCTTTAGTACACTAATAAGAGACGTCACACATTTATTTTTATTTTTTAAATTTAAATTATAAAATTAAATTTAAACTCAAGTTCCTTAGTATTCCTATCATATTTTGATGATTATATATAAACTTCTACAAATATTTAAACTAAAATATGAGAAAATTTTCTATTCTGAAATCAGAGTTTAAAAATAAATTTTAAAAAAGTAAATCTTAATTATGATGCATATTTCTCCAAAACTCTCCCTTTTTTTGTTTTCTTTATTATTATTGTAGTTTCATAAGATCTCAACTAAGGTATTCAGTTTTTCTCTATTCCATTTGTTGTCAGTCTCCAAGTGATGATGAAGAGAATATATTAGTGAGATGAGACATTTATATTATTCATCTAATCAACTTGTTAATAATTTAATTAGGTCAATTCTTAAATTAAATTTAAATACATTAAAAAATTTAAAAATATTCAAGTTTACTTGAGAATATACCATAAAATAAATAAATTTTAAGAAGTGATAAGATTTTAATTTTATAATTATTTTTATTTATTTCTTTAACAAAAAAAGATGAGTGAATATTATATGTGACTTCTTATATATTTTCTATTTTCCTTGTTTTGTTCCAAAAATTTCTTCATTAGATAGGCCATCACCAAGAACATGCCGAAGCACCCATTGGGTCTCCTATAAAAGGATTCTCGCTGGTCATCATTCATGCAATACGAAACTACACTAGAAATCGTTTCTTGAATAGATCAGTAGAATTGTAAACTATCAACTGCGTTTAGTAATGATGATGCTGAAATTGTTGTTAGTACTACTACAACGCCGCAACAGGATAACATTGAAAGGTTGGTTAGTATTTTTCTTCTTAATTATTAAAAGAAACGATATTTGATTTTAATTGTATTAATAATATCTAACCAACATTGCTTAAAAGACTTGATTGCCTCATTCAATATGGAGGAATTAAATGTTGGCTGACAAGTTTATTATACTCAAATCACTTCACTTAATTTATTCACTCATTTTTGGCATATACACTTGCATATGTTCTTTTTTATTTAAATAAATATATTTGTTAGCGATTCGTGAAAAATGAAGTTTATACAAAAACAGAGGTGGTCAATCATAATTTGACATTCAAGTTTCAATTGGAGAGGCTTGTGTTAATATCCACTTCTAGAGAGGAGGATCATTTCCTATAACATAAACATGATTTGCTATATCTAGACATTTTTGGCATTCGAATGACGGGATCGAGCTTTCCTCGTTGATTACTGGAAAAATAATTCAAAATCTATCCAATTGTTCTCTCTCAACAACTTTGAGTTATTTAAAACGTAATCCTAATGCAACTTTAAGGGTGCGTTTATTTTCAGAAAACAGTTTTTTGTTTTCTATCTTGATTTTTTGCATATATTTTCAATTTTCATTTTCAGTGAAAAATTGTCGAAAACATGTTTACTAATTAATATTGAAAAAATTATTTTCTAAAATTGAAAATTGCAAAACATGTTTA
>JANITW010000001.1:29323014-29367691 GCA_027564335.1 Erythroxylum williamsii | reverse complement strand
TCAAGCTTCCTCTCTCGCATTAAAAGTTCAGTGTAAGCTTCGTATTTACTCTTCTCCACACAAAAACCTCCATTGACACTCGATTTCTTCGAACCAGAGAGAGAGAGAGAGAGCGAGAGAGAGAGAGAGAGAGAGAGGGTGTGTTTACTTTCAGAAGCAAAAGCTCAAAGGAAACGAATGGGTTTTGGAATCACTGTTAACCTTTTATTTATATATATATATATATAGAAGAATATCCCGCTCTTGTTTTATTGGAAGCCCGCCTCTTGTTTTTGATGACTCGCCATTTTTTTTTCTTTCAATTGTTGAAAACACGCTTCTCTCATTTTGAGAAGAGTGTTTTCTAGTTTCCTAAAAATTAGAGATGAAATTTTGGAAACTTATTAAAAGTAGTTTTCTAATTTCCTAAAAAATTGGAAAAATAGAAAACACGTTTTTCTTGAAAAGTTGATCTATTTTTTTTATTAATAAACATGTTTTCTAATTATTTTCTATTTTATCAAATTTTTTTTCTAAAAAACTAAAGAATTTTCTGAAAGTAAACGCACCCTAAGGGATTTAGACGTCTCTAAAAATCATCTTTACTGTTGCTTTCCAACTTAGATGGGTGCATATTTTCCAACATTAGAGTGGTTAGATCTATCGCAAAATGAGTTTATTAGAAGCATTCCCAAAAGAATGTCTAATTGCTCTTTTTAAAGGGTATTTGTCATGCTATTTGACAAAATTCTCAAGTGGATTGTAATAATGGATGCTCTTAAAGTGCTGGATCTTTCCAAAAACATGCTTTTTGGAAGCATACTTGCATGTTTGTCAGAAAATAGATTGAAAGAACTTTTTCCTCAAATTTCTAATTCCAATATTTTGCTAGCTTCAGATTTCAGTCATAATTGTTTAATAGGTATTATTCCAAAGTCGGTTGAAAAGTTTTATGAGTTAAGGTATCTTTTTTTGAGTCATAATAATTTGTGGAAGATGAGGAATAAGTTAAAGGTAGTTGATCTTTTACTTAATAAGCCCTCTCTACTCTCACCAATTATTCGTATAAGTATAAGAAATAAATTTTTAGTTACAACTTAGATTATACGGTAGAGTTTAATTTGTAGTGATAGGAAACATTTTTGGTTACAAAATGAAACGAATCCTTGGCATGGATTTCGTTGGATTGGATATCTCCCGCAATAATTTGAAAGGTTAAATTTCTTACGAATTTGAAAATATGCAAAGTATCAACCTTTTGAATCTATCACACAATAATTTAGTTGAACCTATGCCTTTCACATTCTTAAACATGTCCAAAATTGAGACGTTAGATCTTTTTTGCCACAATTTGAGCGGAACAATTTCTCGTCAGCTTACAGAGCTAAACTTTTTTGAAGTTTTCAATGTATCTTACAATAACCTTTACGGTAAGACCACCAATAGAGTTGTTCAATTTGTCACATTTGATGAGAGTACTTGGAAAGGAATCCTTTCCTTTGTGGGTTACCACTACCGAATAGTTGTACTTAAAAAATAGCCACAACACCATCTTCAAATGATGATGAAGTGGATGATGGTTTTGTTGAAGTAAATGTCTTTTATATAATTTTTTTTGTACTAATATTAGTCACAATATTTGCAATTTTGTACATAAACTCATATTGTGGGCAAGCATAGTTCTACTTTATTTTAATAGTTGCTATTACTTTTTTGTAGATATTTTTTTTCTATCTTAATTAAGGATAAGATAATTTTTGTATGTAATATGTTATCTTTTGAGTACTATTGGATCGTGTATAACGATGTTGCTTATGAGTTATGTTAATGTCTATAATACCAATTTTTATTTTTATTTCAATTTCTTAAGTAGGGTTGAAAGTTGCATAAATTTCTTATACTTGATTATAAATGATGTTATTTCCTTAACATTATTCGACATTTTACTAAACCTCTCTAAGGATTAAAACTAAACAATGTATAGAATAGGAATAATAGAAAAATAGGAATTTGGAACATGATATTTAAATATGTACTTCATTTTTATCTAAAAATGAATACTTATAAATAAAAAACCAAGAATATTATTCCATATTATATCAAGCTAAATTTGAATTGACATATTAAACTTAAGTTTTCTAGGTGATTGTTATAGTGAAGTATATATTTATTAAAAGGAACCCAAATTTTTATATGTGATTATTATAATTACATATTTATAATTAAAAATTATATTCTAAAAGCTGTTACATTAACTTAGAATTATGAACAACCAATTTGACGAATAATTTATACTATAATTTTTCAAATTTAAAATAATTCAACAACTTCAATTTTAAATATGAAATTCCACATGCATCTCTCTATTTATACTGAGATTGCTGCTGTAGTTTGGACAAATTCCAATAGAGATATACAATAATGCATATACAGACATCACTTTGTATAGGAAATTTTGAGGAAGAAAATCCAGAGCTTGAATTCAACAATCACGATCACTTCTGAAAAGATGAAAACTGTAAATTGACTTAATTATGTTTAATCCAATACATAGATTCTGGAGGCAATATCCTGAACCAACCAGTCAAATCCTTCTAGCAGTCCTGAACCAGTGTATGCACTACAACCAACAATTTTCCAATGACGGGTTTTATCCATATTTTCCAGATTCAGCACCTGCATAAGTAGATCGCCACGAAATTATCGCTCCCTTTCGAAAAGGAAAATATCGATGTGCATTTGACGTTCACACAGATACTTTCAACAGTATATTGATGTGAAGAAAGAAAAGCTTAAACATTATGGAAAACAGTATGGTGATTGTGAAACCATATGATTGACAATTCTAATCAAGAATGCATTATGGTACTGAAGCTGGTAGTTGAGTTCCAAATTTCAGTTCAGGTTGAAAGATCAAGGTCAATGATACTGATGTATGAATGTTGGAATAAACCTAGAATTCCAAAGAAAGATGATAAAATAAAGAAAACGAACAATCATAGTGTAGAACTTGAGCTAAAGGAACATACTCTAGCAATTTCTTCTGGTGTAAGAGCCCCTTTTATGTCTTGCTTATTAGCTAGAATAAGTAGAGATGCTCCAGATAACCTCTGCCAATTGAACAGATAAATCAAAAGCCAATAACTAAACCAAACAAGAGCAAGGGAAAGAAACCATGTGAAAGGAACAATCAAAAACACTAGCAGATTAAAAGTAACAAAGCTCTAACAATTAAATAAAAGGAGAAACCTTGTGAAGACAACTACCTCTTCTTTCAAAAGATTGTCAAGTTCCATCTTGCAATCGTCTAACCTCCTAAGATCAGAGCTGTCAACTACCCAAACCAAGCCATCAGTTTGCTCAAAGTAATTCCTCCAATATGATCTAATTGTTTTTTGTCCCCCAACATCCCATATGTTCAAGGTATACCTGATAAGCAGCAATACCATTTTTCCTGTTAATCCAACATAGTCCACAAGTAACATGCTAGTCCACACATGACTTCACTACAGTTACCATAGTAGCCAAAGATGCACCTGTTATTCATTCAAGGACATTACACAAGAAAACACATACACACACATATGTAAATATGTACAAAAGTTTTGTTGTAAACCTATTTGGTCACTTCCAATTGTGTAAATCAATAGTTTAAACTGCAGTCAAAGGTAGGGCATTTGGCATTTCGGAAGTACTGGAAATAATTGTATCTCCAATCATTGAGGGAGAGAAGGTGGCTTACTTTTGATAATTGATAGTTTTGATATTGAAGCCAAGGGTAGGGCTAATAACACTGGTGTCTTCCCCATTGATCTTAAGTACAATCGTCGTCTTCCCAGAATTGTCAAGGCCCCTAAAAAGCTTACAAGAATTTCAGAACAATGTATATACTTATCCATAACAAAGAGACAAAACTAAAAGAGGACATACACCATAAGTATACGCATTTCCTTCTCCTTCCTCTTGATTTTACGAATGATGCTAAGCAACCCCATTGTACTTAAGATTTCTTTGTTCTTCCAAGATGGGTTGTTCCTACAATTCACAACAAGAACATACGCATTCAAGGACAAGAAAACTAAAAGTTAAGCCAAACCCATCTAGTTATTCAACCTAATCGAGCAAATTAACTCATCCACTAACCAATTGATCTCATAGATTGCGGAAAACAAACCTAAATAGTTGAAAACTAGAAGAAGAGGGTCGTTGTTAGATTGCAGCGCCACGAAGATCCAACGGCGAACGGCGAATGGACGGCGAGACGGAAACAAGACGGGATCCGAGCAAAATGAGTGAATTTACTAGATAAAGTGATCAACATACAAACTTTACAGTGATTTCAGATGCTGTTTAGTGGTCAGGTCCGCTCGTACGGGTCCAAGAACTTTGAGCCTAAGGCCCAATTAACAAAACCAGTTTGGCGGGAAAACATTGCTATATTTTTGCACCAAGGATTTTCAAGATGCGGGAAAAAAGAAAGTGCTCATCTTTACTTCATTTTGCTTTCTCTGCTTCGACCCTTGACATTGATCGATGGCAAAAGACACTGCCCAACTGAGCGCTGCTAAGGTATCGTACAAGAACGCCCGGTCGGAAGGAAACCGGCAAGAGCAAGCTCGGTGGGCGAATGTGATCGGGGACATATTGAAGAACAGAGGAGAGTACGTGGAGGCTTTAAGATGGTTGCGAATTGATTACGAATTATCCATAAAGTACTTGCCTGAGAAGCACTTGTTGCCCACTTGTCAGTCTCTCGGTGAGGTCTATCTCAGACTACAACAATACCAGGATGCCTTGGTTTATCAGGTGAAAGTTCAAGCTTTTGTTTTGCATTTTCTCTGATTTAGGGTTTAAGAATTGAATTTATTTGAATGATTGTGTCGGGTTTAATTTTGGACTCATAGATGTAATGAAATGTGAAAGACATGTGAGTTTTCGAATTGGGAATGTGTCTGTAGAAAAAGCATTTGGATCTTGCCAAAGATGCCAATGACCTCATTGAGCAGCAAAGAGCGAGTACTCAACTTGGTTGGACGTACCATGAGATGTTTTTGAAGTCCGATGAAGACCATAACTCAGTTCAAAATGCCAAAAAGTATTTCAAGTCAGCCATGAGGCTTGTTGAGAAGCTCAAGAAAAATCCTCACTAATAAAACATCTTTTGTGAAAGAGTATATACGTACATTGATGCGTATAACAATATTGGAATGCCTGAAATGGATCTTGACAACTTGGAAGAAGCGAAGACAATGCTTACCAAAGGGCTAGAAATATGTGACGAAGAAGAGATTAGTGAAGATGATGATTGTAGAAGTAGACTCCATCATAATCTTGGAAGTGTCTATATGGAACTGAGAATATGGAAGGAAGCTCGGGAGCACATTGATATCATAATTTGTAAGAGAATTGGGCATTGCCGGGGGGAGGCAAAAGGTTATATTAATCTTGGAGAATTGCATTACAGGATTCAGAAATATGAGGAGGCTATTCGTTGCTATGAAAAGGCACTTGAACTGGCACAATCCATGGAAGATGAGGATGCTTTGGCAGGACAAATTGATCAAAACATTGACACCGTTAAAGAGGCAATTAAAGTAATGGAAGATCTGAGGAAGGAGGAACAGAATTTCAAGAAGCTAACAAGAGATATAGCTGCTGCTAGAGGTACAGAACGTGAAAGGAAGTGTTTGCTTCAGCAGAATGCCTCACTAGACCGTCTCATTGAGAAGTCAAGCATGACATTTGCGTGGCTGAAGGTAGTCTGGGTGTTCACATTGCTTCAAATTTCACTCAACCTGGGTGTCTCTCTCTTTGACTCAACCATTGTCATCACATTGAGTCAAATTTCACTCATTTAGCTAGCATGTGAATTGCGTGAATGCCAAGGTTTAGCTAAATATGTTACCTAATATTCCAAACTCTCAATTTTCTAAATATTTAGATAATAAGCACATAAATTGTATACTCCATCCCATTTAGTTTTTAATTTATCTCAATGGACATCAGTGAATGCATTATACTATTTTGGGAGTAAGTCCTTCAGTTCTTTCTATAAGTTCCATCGTGTGTTCTCATTGTCTTTAAACTTTGGGTTTTTATGGCTAAGGGGACTAGATGCATGCTTTAGTTGTTAGATCTGATTTCAGATGTATTGTAATATTGTTTGTACCGATCATATTTCATGTTGGATATGAAACCAGCCGAATATTTGCTTTCAAACACCATGAATGTCTAATATTGATTGACAAGAAAATTAAACAATGTTATGGGGAGTAATAATCTATAGATGAATGGCATTTGATATGTAATGTATGCTATCATTGTCATTTTACATTCCTTCGTTTACATAACTTCTTATTTGGATTTTAGAGTTATGGAAAAAGTTGAATCATTTAAATAGAAAATGCTGGCATGTGCTTATAATCCCAGTCTGACTTCTTGTTTTTTGTAAATAGAAGACTTAAGAGTTAATGAATATAGTAGTGAATCTCATTCTTTATTGTTTGTGCAATTTAAAACTGTATTTTATGGTGTTAGCATCATGAATTTGCAAAGCGGAAGAAGAGAATAGCAAATGAACTTCGTGACAAAGAGAAGCTAAGCGATTCATATCTGATTCTTGGGGAATCCTACCAAAAGCTCAGAAACTTCAAAAAAGCGATAAAATGGTTTAACAAGAGTTGGGAGACATATAACTCTATTGGAAACTTGGAGGTAAGTTGGTACTTTGCAGTTTTTTACTACATAGATCATTACAGTCTTTGTTCTTGGAAAAGTATCAGTAACTAATTTTTATGAACTTGCAATGTGCGTAAGGACATATATTGTTTAAGCAACATTTATATATTTTTTGGTAGTAAAAATGGACTAATATTTCCTTAAACTTCCAGGGTCAAGCATTGACCAAAATCAACATTGGCGATGTCCTGGACTGTGATGGGGATTGGATGGGAGCGCTAGGTGCATTTGAAGAAGGCTATAGGTCATCTTTCATTCAGTTTATCCTCAAAATTTTCCATTGTGTTACATTCTTAGTTTGCTGAGCATGGAATGGTTAGCTGAGTACCTAATATTAGCTTATGAAAAGGCAGCTCTTTACACCTTTCATAGGCTTCTTTAACTTATATGCAATAAAAAAGATTCTCTTGCTATTGCTTTACATGTTAAGGAAGTTGAATTTCTATACATTTGACTTACCTTAGCTGCTAGGCTTAAACACACGTACCTTGAGTCCAAAACATGAACTTTTAGAAAATCCAAAGACAGTAGTACTGTTCTCCAGTCAATTATCAGTAGCAAGTGTTGCATACTAGTTATCTTTAACATCATCTCTGTTCTTATAAAAGCTAGCAGTCTATAGTTTTGCAGAAGTTATGTTTCGAGTGTGTCTGAAGATTAAGGAGAACATAATTGATATTACGTGATGTTATGTTTATCTCACAAGTAACAGGTTACAACTAATGAACAAGGACAAGAAGGTAGTATTCTATTTTTTATTTCTTATCTGGGCAGCTTGAAGCATGCTAAATTGCTCTTACTTGGACTTGGAAGTAAATAAAATTTGATCTTTCTTGCATTTGGTCGTAATGGTTATGCTAATCCTTATTTATTTTCCTCATATACAGAATTGCCTCTGAGGCTAAACTCCCCACTATTCAGCTTACAGCACTAGAGAATATGCATTACAGCCACATGATAAGATTTGATAATGTTGACGAGGCTAGGTAAATTCTTTATGATGATAAGCATTTTGACTGAGAGCAGTACTAAGCTCAGTAAGATTGCAACTTAGTTTTCTTGGCATAAACACTGGTTCTCTTTTGTAGGAGGTTGCAACTTGAAATTGACAATTTAAAACAGCTAGAAATTAGGGAGATTGAGAAACAAAAATCGACAAGAGATTACTGCTCTGAGACTGATACAGATGAGAGTGATTATTTATCAGAAAGTAAATCTAAATCAATGGCCAAGCTCTGTTCTACAAGATCAGAGACTTTGGAAAGTGTTGAAATAATGAATGATGATGTGCCCCTAGTTTCACTCCTTCAGTCCAGTAAACGCTCCAATAAACGCTCATCAAACATCAAGGCAGCTCGAGCTGAACAATGCAAAGTTCATGAAAATTTAACTAAAGCTTCTAAAAAATGTTCTACTGGTAACCAACAAACAGTTGTTGGCCGGAAAAGAATTAGAGTGGTCCTTTCAGATGATGAAGACGATTTTCCAAATGAGAGTGATATTTCAAAGGAGAAAACTACTGAATGCCCAGTAGAGGATGTTGCTACTTCTGATGAAAGTGGGTATTAGTTTTTAACCATGTCACTTAATATCTTCTTTGTAGTAATTCTAATACGTCTTTTTTCTCACTACAGTAAGAAGGAAAAGCAATTCTGGTGGTTGTGCATGTAGATTTCAGGTACACTAACGTCTTAATCAATACATGAGATACTGTTTCTGTGTGAATCTGGTGTCTTAGTACTTGATACTTTTGGCATGGCAGGATAGCTCAGCTGTTGCCTCCCATTGTGCTACCAGTTCATGTGGTCCCATTAATGTTGAAGAAAGTGCAAGTTCATACAAATTTAGGACTCCTAATATGGTGACCAGTGGCAAAGTTCTCAGGTCTTTGAGCACAAATGAAAATGTTTCCACATCTGATCTTGCTGCCAGTGGTTCTGGACATGAGTTTGACATAACTGAAAACCTAACTGATAAGCTCAATCCTGGCCATCTCAACCTACATAATTCCAACTGTTGCACCACAGTGAGTATTTCCTGATTTATGTGCAACAGAGAGTAAACACATTTTTGTCTTGATTTGTCATAGCAAGAGATTATTATCCGATTTTAATTCATTTCTAGAAATCAGTTTTGAAGGACATTTTGCTTGTTAATGTACTCTACTTAATAGTGCCATCTAGCTAACTCTATTTAGCTTGCAATCTATGCAAGGATGGATCCATCAAGGCATAGGGAGCAGTTGCCCCACTGAAGAGATTTTAAAAATTATATTTTGTCAGCAATTGGTGTACTGTTTTTACTTTTGGCCCGCTTAATGAAAATCCTAAATCAATACCCAGAACAAGATCTAGTTGTGTTAAGTTGAGGGGTTATTGTTTTCAATATGTTTCTTGCCATTGCACAAGTAGCCTCTCGCTGATGCACTTAATGGTCTTTGCATATTGCAGTTACATAGCATCTTTGCTTATTGGAGTGGTTATAGTTTCTTATTTCTTGTTTTATGTTCTCATTCTCATTGTTTTAGCTTCTTTGTTATCATCATTGTACTTTAACCTGTTGCTTTTGTTGACTGCAGCAACATATCACCTTCAGAATTGACAATGATCTGATTCAAGTGGAGGCAGGCTCATACATTGCCGTTGATAAATTAGACATTGAGTCGTTAAAAGTTGAAATGGCATGCTTATATTATCTACATCTATCCATGGACAGGAGGTCAAAGGGTAGAAAAAATTCTTGAAGAAACTTTCAATTGAAATTATTTCTATTGTCAGCATGCATAATTGTCAACAGCCACCACTTCATGCAATTGATAGAATATTCAATCTATTATCTTCTTAGGTCTCTTGCCCATCATTCATCAGATGAAATATGCTGATCAAGTTCTGGAGTCCTGTGAATCATTGGATACTTTTAAGAATGGCCCAGGAAACATTATCATTGAAGTTTCTATTGCTGGTATGATTTGCTTTTCTTATTTTGGGAATTATAATAGCATCACCCTTGCCAGTGTGCCCTGGAGTTATAAGCACTCTGGTGCTTGTTATGACCAACACAAATGAGGGTTTCCCCACCTGTGAGCAACTTTTTGGCTAACATATCTGAGATTTGTTAGTTTTCCAATAAGGATGCATCAGCAGTAAATTGCTTCCTAAGATAGGCAGCTTCTGAAAGGAAATTACCTACTTTTTACTTAAAGTTTGTTGAACAAGATTTTGTTAGAAATATATTAGCTCTTGGATTGGAAAATGCTAGTGTCGAGGTCTTATATAAGCTTCATATACCAATACATATCTGAAACTATGTTTTTACACTATGGAGTAGTTTGCTTGCCTTGATAGAATTGAGCTGGGAAATTTTCACGTTGAACTGAAGTAGAACTTTGAAATCCTCATAACCATGTTTGCTGCAAAGATGTAATATGTACTGCGGAACCTTTAGGGCAAGTTTGATGTTGCTTACAACACCTATTTAGTGAACCATAATTCCTTTGTTTTTTTTACTGCCAAGTTCATATTTATATGCAAATTAATAAGTTTCTTTGGTGGATTCATGTTTGACAGGATGGGTTCAAAAGCGCTTGATGAAATTGTATATTGACTCCTGCATTGAATTATCCGAGACACCTAATATGAAGTTGCTTCAAAGACTATACATTTCAGAGGTAGCAATATTAGTTCGACAGGCAGGAAGAAAATGGATGCTTATTTTTCTCCTCTTGTTACAACGTCGAGATAAAATTTCTTAGTTGGAGAATCAACAACTTCATATTTTCTTAATCCGCCCCCTTTTCCTTGACCAGGTTGAGGATGAAGTGATTGCATCTGACTGTGAATTGCAAGATATATCTATATCTCCGTTGTTAAATGCCCTGCATATACACAAAACATTTGCCATGCTTGACTTATCTCATAATTTATTAGGTATGTTTTCTTTTGTCTTCATCAGTTAAATGCTTCAAAGAAAGCAGTGCATTAACTACCAAATGCATGTTAACAATGCTTCTAGGCAGGATGCTATTATATGTAATTCTCATTGTATTATGTTTAATAAGTTGTGAATTCCTTTTTTGACTAACAATAGTTGCTGACTGCTTATGCTTAGGAAATGGGACGATCGAGAAGCTTCAACAATTTCTCATATCAGGCCAAAAATATGGTGATTTGACCCTGGATTTGCATTGCAATCGATTTGGTCCATCAGCTCTATTTCAAGTTTGTTACTTATACCCAAACTTTTCCAATTCTACGTGCATGAATCATAAGGATTACACTCTTTTAGGTCCAATTTTCATAGAAGAGATATCTCGTTTACACTCTTTTAGGTCCAATTTTCATAGAAGAGATATCTTGTTTCTGTTTTGTACTCTTACAAATACTATGCTTCAAGCAAATATTATGAATCATGATCCCCTGCTTTCTATCTTTCCTCTTTCACTTGATTGATTTTCACTAGTTGTGACCTGTGTCATTGTGATGTATAACCCCTTCGTTTGTACTCCACCAATTTCATGTGAAGGAATGTACATAGAATGTGACTGTATATAGTGGCTGAAATTTGGCCTCTGTGATATGCAATCAAGATTGCCACAGTTGTCATATGTATTCCCATGTTGAATTCCTAAGAATTCCCAAATTCCGTCTTCATTGGAATGTCGAGATTTTGTGGAGTCACTATTAGCATCTTAAAAGAATAGAGCTACATTTTGTAGTTCAGCTCATATGAGCTTTTTAATTGTGGTTCTACAGATCTGTGAGTGCCCTGTGCTCTTCACTCGTCTAGAAGTGCTTAATTTATCTGGAAATCGCCTCACTGATACATGTGGATCTTTCCTTTCAACCATATTGGAAAAGTGTAAAGGTAAAATCCTATCTCTTATGCTCATTTTGACATAAAAGATCCTCGTAGATGCCATGACTTGATCTTGAAGCTCTTCTTATTGGCGTGTTAGCTTGGCCAACCACTCTACTTACTTGTCCAACTCTGTTCTCAAGTTGAAGGAATTGGTCTTGATGTTTTCTCATGATGCTTTTTGCTCTTGCAGCCCTTTATAGCTTAAATATAGAGCGGTGTTCTATTACATCTAGGACGATCCAAAAGGTCTCTGATGCCCTAAATGATTGCTCTGTCCTGGCACAACTTTCAATAGGTGCTTAAGAGTGAATGTGTTAAGTACACCCTTTATATTACTGCTTATGTCCTGCCTAATAATCTGTCTTTTTGACAGGACACAATCAGCCCATATCTGGAAATGTTCTCAATAATCTATTGACCAAACTTGTTACTTTGAAAAGGTTCAAGGCCAATACCCTTTAGCCAGTAAAATACATTTCCATTTCTATCTTCAAATAGGGAATAGGTAATGGCCACCTTAGATCAAAATGTTCTGAATCTGATGTTTTGATCTTTGCAGTTTTACAGAACTGAGTCTGAGTGGATTGAGTTTGAACAAGCCAGTTATAGATACCCTTTGCCAACTTGCTAAAACCTCGTCTTTGTCACGACTAATACTTGGGAGAACTGGTGTAGGAACTGTGAGTACACTTACTGCCTTTCTTTAGGTTTTGCTGCATCCAACCTTTGCATGCGGTTTGAATTATTTCTCTTCCTCTTATTAATTTTGCATATTGATGGAAATTCTAGGAAGGGGCACTACAGATAACAGAATCCCTTTTCAGAGGGTCTCAAGACTCTGTGATACTTGACTTATCATTCTGTGGATTAACACCTACGTACATCCATAAACATAACAGTGATCCTACTTTCATTTGTGGAATTCTTGAGCTGAATCTTGAAGGAAATCCTATTTCAGAAGAGGTTAGTTAATCAATTCTTTACGGTGCCATTGGCATGGATATCTTTTACCTTTTTCAATTGAACAAAATAACTTTAATCAGTTCTATACATTCAGGTTCTAATAGTTATATGTTACTTGAACGTGGTATTTACGAATGCCAAATATATAGAAATAAAGTACTACAGATTTCAGTGCCATGTATTGCAGATTCAATACATTTTAAAGTGTTATAGGACTTATCTTCAAACGAACATGCACTAACTAGTTCTTATTTTCCTTGATCTGAATGTTTCCTATGGGAACTGAAGGTTATATAGTTAGTGTTCCTTAGTTTTAGAAAACTTGACAGGAAGTTATTAATGCAGGGTGGGAATGCATTAGTATCCTTCCTCATGGATCCCCAATGTTCTCTGAAAGTTTTGATCCTAAACAAATGTCAGCTCGGGCACATTGGAATTCTTCAACTGGTTCAGGCCTTGGCAGGTTTTGTAGCAAATCAGATGGAACATTAACATTAGCTGATCAAAATGTTCATCATACTTACTGGCCATTTCCTTTTCTGCAGAGAATGAATGTCTGCAGGAGCTCCATCTTGCTGATAATGTCGTCTTAAAGGAAAAACATATATTGGAGTATGCTCATGCTGCAAAAGAGAGGGTAAAAGGCATGAGTTCCCTTTTGCAGCCTGAGTCCAATGTATCTGAAAACTCTTTAGTTAAGTTTCCTTCAAAGGAATGTGGTAGTGAATGCTGTCAGCTTGAAGTTGCTGATAGTGAAGATGGTCCCATCAATATGGAAACTGTGCCATCAGAACTAGATGACAGTTGCACAAGCTCTTGTCAGAAGAATTCGTCTATGGGCCAATTCATCCAAAACTTGTCTACAGCCATTAGCATGGCAAAAAAGTTGCAACTGTTGGACCTTAGCAACAATGGCTTTTCTTGCCAAGTTGTAGAATCATTGTATGCTTCATGGTCATTGAGACAAGTCGCTTGTTTGGCTTGGAAGCATGTGAAGGATGAGATAGTTCATTTCGCTGTGGTAACAAATAAGTGTTGTAGGATGAAAGCTTGCTGTAGAAGGTATTGATTAGTCATTTTCAATACTTATATATATAATTACATAGATTTTATGTTATTATCATACAATTCAACTGATGAGTAGGGATGACAAACCGGGTCGACTTGACCTTGTTCAGTTGACACACAAACATTGTCAACCGATCGATTAGGCAAGGTTCGGGCTACCTCCCTTGATGAGAGATTGAAGAGATTGTTCAATTTATGGTAACTGTATTTAGTGTGAATATTGCAACTATGAAATTGTATAGATAAGTATGCAGTTTTTGGAGTCTGAAGGCAAAAGTTGAGGATTAAGATTGGTATTATGTTAGTGAATAATTATGTATTTTATATTTTTCACAGTACTTAAATTGAAGCAAAAATAGGGTAAGCATGCTTTTAAAAGGCAAACTAATAATGACCAATGATAAGACAATTGGTAGGAATTTTGGAATTATGTAATTTCATTGTTGTTATTATAGCTAATCATGATCCGAGCTCTACAGTAATGATGAAATTTAACATATTTTAATTAACTAAACTTGCTTAATATCTTTTAATTAACTAAACTTGCTAAAGGACTAAGTTTACATCTTTCTCTAATCAACTAAGATTTATTAAATATAAGAGTGATATTTTTATCCAACTTAGTTGCAAATCATATTTTGAGATATAGATGACATTTGGGTTCGGACTCAACCCGAAACCCAAATGTTTTAAGTAAATACGATAATATTTTAGTAAAATGATGCTATTTTAAAAAAAGAAAATAATTATATTAGATTTAAGTATAATTAGATTTCTTAATGTCGAGAATGACCTCCTATTTCAAGCCCAAACTTGCCTCATTAACATCCCTTATTAAGGATGATATAAAAGTCTAATCACAAACCATTCTTGACCTAAATTGATTGAAGTCAAACAAACGAAAGTTTTAAGAAATTAGAATCTAATCCAAGCTTCGAGTACATAAGTTTTGAACATAAAATCTGATATGAGCCTATTTCAAAATATTTTCATATAAATACAATTCGAATTATTTTGCCATCTCTTTTTTAACTTTATGAAAATAGAATTAAGTTCAAACAAAATGTCAAAAATTAAATATTTTAATAAATCAATTAATTTCTATTCAAATGGTAAAAAAGAATTGAATTTTAACCTAAAAAACTAATTTATACTTTTAAAATATGTTTGAAACTTAAATGAAATTACTTCTTTAAATCAAAACAGATTTAAATTAAAACTCAATCCAATAAAATTTTTTTGAATTCACCTGAGCCCGTTTAGACCCATTGCTACCTCCTTAGTCAAATAAAAAAATAAAATGTAGATAGCATAAGAATCTTGTGTTATGAGAGGAGTATGGTTCCAAAATATTGGTAGGAAAAAATGGCCATCAATAACGATCTTTAGAAGACAAAACGTGACTAAAGTGAAAGTCTTAGGTCTTAGAAACTTATGATTGACTTCATTTCCACTTCTTCTTAATCCATCTTTAACTTTGCAATCTTGAGGCACCATTGCTATAGTTTGTAATCATTTTCCACTTCTTTAAGCCTCCCTTTTCTTTTCTTAGAAAACCCTTCTTCAGTTTTTTGATTGTTTCTTTTCTCCATCAAATATGGAAACAGTACAATTGAGTAGTTGGCTTTCTTTTCCCAAACCATTTGCTTTTTCAATGAATTCACATTGCTCTGGATCTTAACATGGTGGTTGAATAAACCAAAAAGTAGTTGAAATCTTGAAAATGAAGTACATGTATACTACCAAATATATGCAAATTTTGATTAAAGGGTAAATTATATTTTAAAATTTCCTATCCGTTAATATAATCCAAAATTACTGTTATTGACGTTTTTATAGATTTAATTAGTTTTATAAGATTAGGTAAAATTTTTATCTAAAATGTAATTTACTCCTAGTTAAATCCACCTTTTATGTATACTACTAAGAAAATTGAGCTTGGAAGGACGATGTATAATATTCATCATTAAATTATTTATTTGAAACACTTTATTCTCCATTTAATATAATAAAAAAGATATATTATGTTATCTTTTTATCTTATATTGCTATTAAGTTTTTATCTCATATTGATATAAATAAATAAATAAATATTGAATTGGTGATTTAATTAAGGTAACTTTTAATTTTAAATTATTAATTTATTAAATAATTTATTATACAATTTTATCCATATTAATAATAAAAAGGATGTATCTTAGTTCGGTTTTTTATATTATAATGGTTTAAGTTTCTTTGTAGAATGTGAAATACTATTTATTATAAAAAAAGATTCAAACTCTTTTTTCTTTATTCCAAAGTTATTTTTCTTAGATGGAACCCAATAAACTTCAAACAATAGAAAACAGATTTTCTATTCCCACTATTTTAATTCAACTTTGTGCCAAGCCTTTATATCGGGGAACAAATCCCTTGTTCCCAATTATCTGTGTCATTTTGAATCACTTACCATCAATCCATATATAAAGAAATCAAATCTCCTCTTCCTTATGCCACTCTGTGTCCTTATCATCCATTTAAATCTGTGCCACTTACCATTCATCTATCCATGATAAGGGGCACAGAGTGACACAGATTTGGATAGATGGTAATAGGCACAAAATGACAGATAATCCATGGATTATAAAGGGCACAAAGTAGCACAAATAATCGGAAGTAAGAGATTTGATCCTTTTATATATGTGTGGATGGATGGTAAGGGAAATAAAGTGGCACAGATAATCAGAACGGAGGGTTTAATCCCCTTGTATCGATCCATTGGTTGGGGATAGAGTGGAGAGGGAAAAGAAGATCTGTTCTCCAAATAATGACCCATCAGTGTGTTATGGTCCCGTGTCTGTGATCGAGTTACAGGATGATTACTTGTAAAATCAACCTGCAAATTGTGTACAAGACAATGCTTTTTTGGACTTTCTCCCTTAAGAACCTATTGTGTTGTGTGAATAAGGGCTCGATAAATGAGAGAACCCTTCAATTTCTTAATGCAATATTTTCAGAGATTAAAATTCAATGTCATTAATTCCCTTCAAGTTCATTTTAAATAAACAAAGAGAGAGTAAATCATACCAACAGAATTGGAACCACTACTGATTATATGCCAACTAAATTATTGAAATAAAGGAACAAAACAAGGAAATAACTTAAAGCAAATATTCACATAGTTGGAATTGATTGACCATTTTAGTTTCCATTCTTTAAGCCATGTCTTTTGTACATAATCCCTTTTGCAAACCTGCCAATGCAAGGTAACACTTTCATATCTGAATTTTTGCTCATAATACCACATCCCCCATTAAAAGGGTGCTTGTCCTTAAGCATAAAAGAGGGATAATTAATATGGAAGGAAGAAATGTCCTCCCAAGATGCTTCAGCGGGTGATAACCCTTCCCAATGTACCAAAACCTGACACTGGCCTTTATGATTACGAAAGTCCAGTATAGCATGTAGAGAAAGATGGTCTTTGCTATTGGCTAAAGTGGGTAAAGAAGGCTCAATAGGAACTGAAGTACCATAGAAGGGTACCAGACAAGAGACATGAAAGATAGGATGCAGAAGGGTTCCAGACAAGAGACATGAAAGACAGGATGGAGCTTAGAGGTAGATGGCAACCCTAGTCTGTAGGCAACACTTCCTATTTTTGCAATAATTTGGAAATGGACCATAATATCGAGGGGATAGTTTTGAGTACTTTTTTGTTGCCAAACTAAGTTGACGATAGGGCTAAAGTTTAAGAAGTACAAGGTCGCCAAGTTGATAATAAACTGGATGGTGATTTGAATCATACACAATCTTCATTGTATTTTGAGCTTACAAAAGATGATCTTGCAAATTTAACAGTATCATATCCTATGCTTTTAACTCTTGATCGACTGCTTCTAATTTAGCTAAACTCGGGCAACAAGAAAGCATTTTTAGTGGAGGCTGCCCATAAACAACCTCAAATGAAGTGGCCTTGAAAGAGGAGTGGTAGCTAGTATTATAAAATCATTCCACCCATGGCAACCATTTGAAGCAGTGGTGAGGGTGATCACTAGTGAAGCAATGTAAATACATTTCAATGGTGCGATTCACCACTTCTGTTTGGTCGTCACTTTGGGGATGATAAGCGAAGCTGAATACAAGCTTAGTGCCACTCAATCGAAATAATTCTGTCAAAAAAGAGCTGGTAAAGGTGGCATCCTGGTCACTCATAATGGTTTCTGGTAAACTATGTAGTTTGAAAATTTGATTAAAGAATAATCGAGCAACAGCCACTGTCGTGTATAGATGAGAAAGAGCTAAGAGATGAGTGTATTTCAAGAAACAATCTACTACGACTAACATGATATTCTTTCCTTGTGAGATGGGAAACCCTTCAATAAAATCCATGGAAATATCAAACTAGATTTAAAGAGGAATTGGTAGAAGTTGAAGAAAGCCCGCTGGATGCAAGTGTTCAAATTTATGATGTTGATAAATGGAACATTGTTGGACATAAGTTTTAATGGTAGACTTCATCCTTTTGCAATAAAAATCCTAGGTAATACGATGAAGAGTCTTCTGGTAACCTTTATAATTATCGTCATGGATGGAGGCGATAATGGTATGGACAAGTGGTGAAGAAGGCAATAAGTAAATTTTGCTTTTAAAGAAAATCAGTTTATTCTCATACTTCCAGGGACCCACAACTTCATCTTGTTGAATCTTTTGAACAAGTTGTTGAAGCGAGTCAGTCTGATTAATTTCTTAGCGGATGGAATCAAAGAGAGGCAACTGGGGCATTGAAACAGACGTAAGAATAGGCTGCTCTTCAAAGCGACATGATAATGCATCAGCTACAGTGTTATGTTTGGTAGCCCGATACTCGACATGAAAGTCAAATCCCATAATTTGTTGAGCCAGTGTTGCTGAGGTGACGTAATGACCTGCTGCTCTAACAAAAATTTGAGGTTGAAATGATCTATTCAAATAAGGACTTGTCGCCCCCATAAGTAAGCACGCTAATGCCTTACAACCTTAGCCAACCCAACGAGCTTTTTTTCATGTGAAGGAAGACCTTTGTAGCGCGAGGCCAAGGGTCTACTAAAATGAGCAATAGGCTATCCGCTTGTTGAAGAACCGCCCCTATCCCTAAATCTGAAGCGTCACATTCAACAATAAATAGTTTAGTAAAGTCATGTAAGGCCAAAACAGGGGTACAAGTCATTGCAGTCTTTAATTACTCAAAGGCAGCTGAAGTTTCATTCGTCCATGTAAAAGAATCCTTGCGCAACATGGTAGTTAAAGGAGCTGCAATGGCACCATAATCTTGTACGAAGTTTTGATAATACCCAGTGAGTCCCAAAAACCCATATAGTCCTTTCACTGTATTCGACTTTGGCCATTCCTTCATTGCAGCAAATTTGATTTTGTCAACTGTGACTCTCTGTTGGAGATAATGTGACCTAGGTAAGAGACCTGTTGCTGGGCAATATGACATTTGAAACGCTTCAAAAAGAGCTGATGTGTCTGTAGGAGGGTGAAGAGTTGTCGTAGGTGCTCTAGATGCTTTGTCCATGACGTAGTATATACAAAAATGTCATAAAAAATATAAGAATGAATTTTCTCAAATGGAATTGGAATACCTCATTCATTAGAGCTTGGAAAGTGCTTGGTGCATTAGTGAGGCCAAAAGACATGACCAAGAACTCGAAGTGGCCATGATGAGTGTAAAATGTCATTTTTTTCCACATCCACTGCATTCATTCTAATTTGATGATATCTTGAGCGGAGGTCCAGCTTGGTAAAATATTTTGCACCAAGTAATTCTTCCAAGAGCTCGTCAATCACTGGAATTGGAAATTTATCCGTAATGGTTTTGGAGTTTAAGGCCCTATAATCCACACAAAATCTCCAGCTATGATCCACCTTTGACACAAGAAGAACTAGTGAGGAATGAGGAGACTGACTAGTCCGGATAATGCCACGGAACAACATTTCTCAGCATTGTTTTTCTATTTCATCTTTTTGTAAGTGTGGGCATTAGTACGACCTGATCATGATTGGAGTCATTCCTAGTTCCAAATTAATACGTTGGTTATTAGTACGAATAGGAGGAAGCCCTATGGGTTCTTGAAATAACGATGCAAATTCTAAAAGGAGCTGATGCAAATCTTCATTAAAGCAATTTACAGGTGTCATGACTTGCAGTTGCAGACCTATTGGAGCTGTCTCCTCCATTCCTTATAGCTCTAGGACTTTACCATGCCTTTTAAAGATCATGATTTGGGAAGTAAAATCCCATAATATTGGACCCAATGTCTGTAACCATTAAACTCCTAGGATTGCATCAATTCCATTTAAGGGAAGCATGAAGAAATCAAAATAAAGGAGGCAATGTCCCACCTTGATTGGGACTTCACGACATTGACCTGGGCTTTTGAATTTGCTTCCATTTACTATAGTGACTTGAAGTTTCTCAATTGATTCCCATGGAAGACCCAATTTCCTAAGCCAACATGGATCTAAAAAATTGTGGGTGCTACCTGTATCAATCAACAATGCCAGTGAGTAATTGTCGCTAATTCCCTAGATTTGCATGGTTCGTCCCCCTGTTGTTTCACTATTGATTGCATACAACAAAACTTCTGGGCCTACTTCTCCTTCAATTATGCCTTCCTCCTTATCACCTTGTATAGATTCCTCAACACTATCAAGATAGAATAGTCGTTTACATTGATGTCCCTTGGTATAAACTTCATCGCAATTGAAACACAACCCTTTTATTCTTCGATCCTCCATCTTTACTCTCGTAAGTCACCTGAAATTTTTTTGAATTGGGACATTGGCTGTGGAACTTGATAAGGGCTTTTGTGTTGTGGGAATGGGCCTTTTTGGGCCTCCTCTTCTCTCAAAAAGGTGAGCTAAGCTCATTGCATTAATTAAATCATGACGCCTGTGTAATTCCACCTCAATCGCTATGTACTCCTGCAAGCCACTCACAAATATCTCCACTTCTTGTTCGGATGTGAGGGGTTCAGCTCTGGTGGCTAATTGTTCAAATCGACGTTGGTAGTCTTTTACTATGCTCACTTGACGCAACTTAGAAAGCTCGCTTCGTTTATTGCCTTGAATAGATGGTCCAAATCAGAGGTGACAGTGCTGTTTGAGCTTCGCCCAATCGATTCTTGGTCAATCTTTGTCCAGTTTGAGAAACCATACTTGAACATCCCCATCGAGATGATAAGATGCGATCTCCTCTTTCTCTTCATCTGCAATGCTTTGGTGTCGAAAGTAGTGATCACACCGACTGAGCCAAGCGAGAGGGTCATTTTTGCCATTATAAATGGGAAATTCGAGTCACCTAAATCACGGAATTTGCACTCTAGCTTCAACTTGGTCAGATTCATGAACAGGTTCTCTCTGCCTGTGTGTGTTGCTCCCTGTATCACCTTCCTGTCCCTCTACTTTATCGACTATTAAGTCTTTTGAAAGCTCTGGAATACGGGCAGAGAATTGCTCTTGTTCTGCTCTATCTTGTTAACAATCTTCTTGATACATTTTCATGAAGGCTTTAACTTGTTTCTAGATGTTGTTGGATGAGTCGCCTATAACTACCTGCTCTGATACCAATTTGTTATGGTCTCGTGTCTATGATTGAGTTACAGAATGATTACTTGTAAAAATCAACCTGTACAGGACAATGTTTTATGTACTTTCTTCCTTGAGAACCTATTGTGTTATGTGAATAAGGGCTCGTTAAATGAGAAAACCCTTCGATCTCTTAGTGTAATAGTTTTAGACATTAAATTCAATGCCATTAATTCCCTTCAAGTTCAATTTAAATAAACAAAGAGAAAGTAAGTGGTACCAACAAAATCGGAACTACTACTAATTACATGTCAACTAAATTACTAAAATAAAGGAACAAAACAAGGAAATAATTGAAAGCATATATTCACACAACTGGAACTGATTGACCACTTCAGCTTCCATTCTTCAAGCCACGTCTTTTGTACATAATCCTTTTTGCAAACCTACCACTGTAAGGCAACACTTCCACATCTGGATTTCTGCTCATAACATAGTGTGTTGAAAGTTTTTTGGTCTGATGCTTTGAGGATTTTTGAGTGATTGTACAATTTTCTATGATCATAGGACATCATAAAACACCACCAAATACAAAGAAAACCGCCATGGAAAATACTTCTCTTCCTCCACCGTTCACACATTTTTTCTACGCTTACCATTCAATCTTGGTCAAATCAAGAGAGTTCAAAGAAACCATAACATATTGTTGATGGAACACAACATTATCGTACACGCAATTTTCCCAAAAAATACATATTTAGGTACAGTCATTGTCCTTCTATTTAAGGAGTGATTTCAATACTAAGAGAAATGTATGCAGAGACTGGGTTGTTGTTCCCAAAATGTAGAATTTCTCTGAAGATATTTAGCAACTTGAAGTATTTCACAATAAAATATTCAATTGTAACATCTTTCAATTGAAAAATTTTCTATTGTGAGCATGCATAATTGTCACTAGCTACCACTTCATGCAATTGATAGAATATTCAATCTATTCTCTCCTTAGGTCTCTTGCCCATCATTCATCAGATTAAATATGCTGATCAAGTTCTGGAGTCCTATGAATCATTGGATAGTTTTAAGAATGGCCTAGGAAACATTATCATTGAAGCTTTTTTTATATCATTGAAGTTTTTATTGTTGGTATGAGTTGCTTTTCTTATTTTGGGAAGTTAAAATAACATCACCTTTTCTAGTGTGCCATAGAGTTATAAACATTCTAGTGCCTGTTATGTCGAACACAAATGAGGGTTTGCCACTTATGAGCAACTTTATTGACTAACACATCTTTGATTTGTTAGTTTTCCAATAAGGATGCATCAGCTTTAAATTGCTTCCTAAGATATGCAGCTTCTGAAAAGAAATGATCTACTTTTTACGAACATGATTCTGTTAGAAATATATAACTTCTTGGTTTGGAAAATGCTAGTGTCGAGGTCTTATATAAGCTTCATATGACAATACATAACTGAAACTATGTTTTTACACCATGGATTAGTTTGCTTGCATTGAGAGAATTGAGCAGGGAAATTTTCATTTTGAATTGAAGTATAACTTTGAAATCGTCATAACCCTGTAATTTTCTTAATGCTGTGAAGATGTAATATAGACTGCAGAACCTTTAGGACAAGTTTGATGTTGCTTACAAGATTTATTTAGTGAACCATAATTCCTTTGATTGTCTTACTGTCAAGTTCATATTTATATGCAACTTAATAAGTTCCTTTTGATTCATGTTTGATAGGCTGGGTTCAAAGGCACTTGATGAAACTGTATATTGAGTCATGCATTGAATTATCTAAGACACCTAATATAAAGTTGCTTCAAAGGCTATACACCTCAGAGGTAGCAATATTAGTTCGACAGACAAGAAGAAAATGGATGATTTTTTTTTCTTGTTGCAATGGCGTGATAAAATTTCCTAGTTAGAGAATCATTAACCTCACATTTTCTTAATCCGCCTCCTTTTTCATTAACCAGGTTGAAGATGAAGTGATTGCATCTGATTGTGTATTGCAAGAATAGTAACTTGTTTGAGCTGGGCTTTGTTTGGTCGGAAGAGGGTCACAGAATTATCATGGATTACGTTGGGTGGATCGCACGAGCTAGGTCGATGGAAAATTGTGTTTTTCCAACGCAGGGCTTACCAGTGGGTTCCTTCGTAGGGTGGGTTAAGCCTGCAGCAGGTTGGGTGAAAGTCAATTCTTATGGAGCAGTGAACCCTGATCCACAAAGGTTTCCTCTGGGGGTCTAATTCGTGATTGGAATGGGGATTGGCAAGGGGGTTCCAGCAGAACCTCGATAGGGGCTCACCTTTAGCTGCAGAGCTATGGGGGGTGCTCTCAGGCCTCACACTGGCATAGGACTTGGCCTTTTGACAAGTTGTGGTCGAAGTAGACTCACTCAAGGTTATTAATATTCTCTCTGCTCCACCCATAGTACTGACAGATGATTCTTTTTTAGTGACAGGAATCCAACAGCTTTGGCATCGGGAGTGGACAGTTCAACTTTAACATGTTTTTCGAGAAGGAAACTAGTGCGCAGACAGTCTCACTCGTCTCACTGACATTTTAAGCCCAGGCCTTCATATTCTACAGGAGCCCCCTTTGGGAGTTCAGGAGCTTCTCTGTTGAGATGCGCAAGGCGCAGTGTACCCTAAAGCGTTGATTTAGTTTTGTAGTTTCCCCTTGTAAAAAAAAGCCCTGCATACACACAAAATATTTGCCATGCTTGACTTATCTCATAATTTGTTTTCTTTATCTTCATCAGTTAAATGATTCATAGAAAGCAGTGCATTAACTACCAAATGCTTTTTGGCAGAATGCTATTATATGTAATTCTCATTGTATTATGTTTAATAAGTTATAAATTCTTTTTTTGAAAAGAAAATATTTAAATTATTATTTTTAAGAGTCTTTATCACTATTATGGTGCAAATGAGCGATAATTGGTTAAAGAGGAAAGAGATGTTAATATGAATTAATTATATATAGGAGCAATAAACAAAATGAGAACAACGAGTGGAATTGGGCACCAAAAGACAAATGGATATATCAACTACTACTTACACCATATGAGATGGGTACCCTTTACTCTTTATGTATTTGACATTTGCTACCAAATCTATAGAAGAGTGATGGAAAATTTTTTCTCAAAAAGTTGGAAGGAAAATTCTTGACACCCATTTGACGCAAAGTGAGTAGTTTCTATTTATCTTTCATTCTTGTGTTTGTGGCTTTGAGTCTATTTTAAATTATATACTTACCTTTTGATTGAAGTCTCCAATCATTATGTACAAGAAGGAAATGATCAATACTTAGTGGCAGTAATATTTCTTTCACTCTTAAAATTTTAGATATTTCTTTCAATCAACATGGAAGGTTGGTTGGTATTTTCTTTTTAACTATTTAAAGAAATAATATTTGGTTTTAATTATATTAATAATATCTAAGCAACTTTGCTCTTTTGGTTGCTCACAAGTCATATTCAATCTAAAGGAATTAAATGTTGGCAGCAACAATATTGACAAGTTTATTATATTCAAAGCATAATTATACACTTCACATAATTTATTCACTCATTTTTTGCATTTATGTAAATAAATGTATTTGTTAGAATTCAAGCAACTCATGAACAATAAACTTGACAAAGCAATATAAGCATTCTTTGGCAAAAATTGGAAAACAATTTTAGGATTAGGCTTTCCAAGTCAGTTACTAGAAACCAATATAAAATTGGAAAGCCTTTCTCTCCCCAATTGTTCTCTTTCGAGATATTTGGGTTTTCCAACACGATCTTTGGGTTTTGCATCACTAAATCCTATTGCAACTTTAAAGCATTTAGACATCTCCATAAATCATCTTTATGGCTGCATTCCAACTTAGATGTGTGCATATTTTCCAAGGTTATGGTGGTTAGATCTATTTGGAAATGAGATTATTGGAAGCATTCCAGAAAGCTTGTCTAATTGCTCTTTCTTGGAGGTATTTATCACGCATTATAACAAAATAGTTGACAAACTTCTGAAGTGGATTGCAACAACAAATTCTCTTAAAGTGCTGGATCTTTAAAAAACATGCTTTTTGGAAGCATACTTGCAATATTGGAAACTTCACACTTAAAACAGATTTATTTGTCGAAAAATAGATTAGAAGGACCTTTTATTCAAAATTTTGATTCCAATAATTTGCTAGTTTAAGATCTCAATCATAATTGTTTAATTGATGTCATTCCAAAAGTTTTATAAGCTAAGGTATCTTTTTTTGAGTCATAATAATTTTATAGGAGAGATCCCAATCAATTTGTGGAAGATGAAGAATGAGTTAAAGGTAGTTGATCTTTCACATAATAAGCTCTCCAAACCCTCTACCAATTATTCCCATAAGTATAAGAAAGAAGAAAGAAACTTCTAGTTTCAGCTTATATTATACGGGAGAGTTTGAATTTGTAGTGAAGGGAAACATTTTTTGTTACAAAAATGAAACAAATCCTTGACATGGATTTTGTTTGATTGGATCCCTCCAACAATAATTGAAAGGTCAAATTCTTTACGAATTTGGAAATATTCAAGGTATCAACCTTTTGAATCTATCACATAATAATTTATTCGGACCTATTCCTTTCTCGTTGTCAAACATGTCCAAAATTGAGACTTTGGATCTTTCTTGCAACAAATTGAGTGGAAAAATTCTTCATCAGCTTACAGAGCTAAACTTCCTAGAAGTTTTCAATGTGTCTTATAATAAACTTTCTAGTAAAACACCCAATCAAGTTGCTCAATTTGCCACATTTGATGAGAGCAGTTACAAAAGGAATCCTTTCTTTTGTAGGATACCACTACCGAAGAATTGCACTTTAGAAATACCTACAACAGTATCTTCAAATGATAATGAAGTTGATGACAGGTTTGTTGACATGAATGTCTCTTACATAAGTTTTTCTATGACTTTTACTATTATATTAGTCATAATATTTGCAATTTTTACATAAACCCATATTGACGACAAGCATAGTTCTACTTCATCGAGAAGACTATCAACAATTGCTACTACGTTTTTATAGATAATTGTTCTTTTCTATCAAAATTAGGGATAAGATAACAATTTTCGAATGTGGTATGTTATCTTATAGATACACAATATAATCTCTAGGTAATGTTGATTTCTTATCTCTAGTAAATCTTTTTAATGTTGTATTAGCGCCCTCCTGAGGAGGAACTTGTACAACTGGTTTTTCAATAACCTTTGGTGATTGTTGAACAATCGGATCTACTAGATTGTCATCAACAGTGGAACTTCAATGATTGGTTGTTCAACAACCATTTAACTTTAAGGGATGATTTGAATGACAATCAATCTATTACTTAAAGTATGAGTTTGTATTTCACAATGATCCTTCTCAAGAATTAAGTCCCGAGATTGATCACTCCCACTGATTAAGTCATTCTCAAGAAACTTTGCATTTCTTGATTTCACAAACCTAATACTATGAGATGGACAATAATGTAGCGCCCAAATTTGTTTCCTTTGGACCTTTCGGCATATCCAATGAAATACCCATTTATAGTATTTGGATTCAGTTTCTTTTCTTATGGATCATAAACTCCTTTACTTCAGACGGACATCTCCAAATGCGTATATGTTGCAAACTTGATTTTCAATCTTTCCATAACTCAAATGATGTTTTAGAAATAACCTTGGTTGAAACTGGATTTAATATATACACTTTCATTTTGAGAACTTCAGTCTATAAGGATTTAGGAAGCTTAGAGCTGCTAAGCATACTTCGCATCATGTCTAACAATGTTTGGTTTCTATTTTCTGCTATATTGTTTTGGTATGGTACATAGTGTATTGAATTATTATCCCATGCTTATGAAGAAACTTCATAAATGAACCAGGTGCTTGTCCATCCTTAGTGTACTATCTGATCTCACAATCTTTGTTTGCTTACTGCATTGTCTCTCTACTTCTATTTTAAATACCTTAAAGGCCTCTAATGCTTCGTTCTTGTTATGAAACAAGTAGAGGTACATATATCGCGAGTAATCATTTATAAATGAGATAGAATATTTCTGATCATATGAGTCCATTTCTGGACTACAAATGTCTGTATGTATGACCTCTAATATGTCTGAACTCCTCCTGGAACCTTTCTTTGTCATATTAGTCTGCTTTCCTTTTATACAGTCCACACAAACATCAAAGTCTATAAAATCCAGAGTATTAAGTACTTCATCTTTCACTAATTTTTTAATTCTTTCAAAGGAAATATGTCCCAATCTTCGGTGTTACAACATAGATGATTGTTCATTTATAACACATCTTTTAATACCAATATTATTATAGACATGGATTGTATTATGAAAAACATTTTCTTGCAAATTAATTCGGAAAAGACTGTCAATTATTGTACCATTCCCAACAAGATTAGATCCATGATACAAACCAAATGATGTATTTGAAAAGTTAAAGGAATATTTCAAAGATACAAGTTTTGAAACTGAAATCAAATTTTTGAAGAAACTTGGAATATAAAATGTTCTTTCCAAATTCAAAAATAAAATCAAAATTCAAAACTAATTTGCATTTTCCAATAGTCAATAAAATAATTGTATAATAAAAGGTTAATTAATTAATAGTTTTTAGGGGATTCATGACCAAGACACTAATATTTGATGTTAAGTTTTCCCTATTCTTTGTTCATTATTATTTCCTATTTTATTTTATTTATTTATTTAAATTTCAATTGTTTTTCATTCATTATTATTTTAATTTTAATTAATTTATTTAAGTTTTATTATAATTAAAAACTATAAAATCTAATTCATAAGCTAAATATTAGGAGAAGAGTAATTATTTGTATTTATTGTCTTCGTATAATCGACCCATATTTACTTATATTAGCTACAACTACGCCGCATATTTGTGTTAATTTGAATATTAGTATAAAAACAACCAATCAAATATTGAACTTAGAGTTAGACAATAGAAATGCAAAATGGGTCAGCCTTACTGGCCTATCATATTTCTCGACTTTTTTAACAATAATCGATGCTCCTCAACAACGATTCAATGACTAAAAGCCACTCCTCAGTACCTCCAGTCCTCCCAGATCCGTGTGTCCCATCAGAAAAAGCTATATATTGAGTTTTAGAGAAGAACTAGTAAAATCGTTACTTGAGCCCTTTGTCGTCAATGGAGTGCAACATCGAGGTTATACTTAGAGCAACTATTTATAATTCTCAAAGGATGTGGGGAATTAGTCCATGCGTACATCTATAATCTTGCCTATAGAAAAGAGGAGAGTTCACATTCAGACAAACGATGACATACCTCTCTCTGAACACGCCATCTTTAAGCTTGTATTGACTTACGCATTATAGTGATTTTGCCGAAAGCTCCGGCGCTGTTTGCAGGTTTGAAGTGAAAGGAATTGGAGCACTCACAAGTACACAGACGAAACATAAAAAGGGAGAGATTGAAACATACAAACAAGAGTAAGAATATGTACAAGATTTTGCTTTTCATTCAAGAGCAGTAACACCTTTGTACTAGTTCCAATTACAAAAGAATGAAAATGAAAAATCATATGGTATTGATACAATTGTGTTCAATGTTTGGGTCAGTCGCATCGTATATTCAAGGATTGTATACAAGTCGTATACGCAACGGAAAACAATCATTTGCCCAAGTAAACTGTTAGTGAGATTTATGGAATATTTTTCACAGAAGGGTTTTGCAATGCTTCAATGCACATATATGTTGAAATGATTCCGTCTTCCCCTTGCTGCAACGCCTGTCCACACCAGAATGAATTAAATTGAAAGGCAAATACAATGCCGGAAAGCAGTACTATAATGTAAGAGAAACGATTCTTGACGCACTGGAAGAAGCGAGACACAAAGAGAAAGGGTGCTTACCAAGAAAGTGAGGGGCAAATTCATCATATCCGTTTACAACAGTATGTCCAAGCCCCCTATGTATCTCTGCCCACAATCTTCTCTGTTCTACAATGTTAACAAACCGCAGGTCCTCCATCCCCTTCCTATTGTACTTTCTTTTTGTTCCATTCGCTTTCACTGCACCATCATTTGGAGCCTCGCCAATTTCACTTGTCCCCAAAACATCTCTCACATGCTTCCCCTTTCTCCGTGGTCTCTTTCCCTGGCCGTCTAATTCTTGTTTCTCCTTCTTTCCATTCCTCTCTCCAGCTTCCACACCACCATTCACAAATTTCGGGACTACAGTTGGTTTGATCAATGCTGTATCATCAACAACTTCAATCTGCAGGGATTTTTTCATTCCTTTCAGACTCCCTAAAATTACTTTACGACTGTAAAAACCATCAACAATGCCCCCGTGACTTTTGTCGCTGGAGATGGATCCCGCCAAAACTTGCTTCTTTCTGGTTTCCAAGAAGGTTTCTTTTTCATATTCTTTTGAGTTCATAGATTCGTTATTCTTCGAATCACTATCCGCGCCAAATCCGAAATTCTCAACCTTTTTCACAAAATCTCGGTTGCCCCCGTCTCCTCCAAAAGACCCAGAAGCGAAATCTTCTATATGCACAGAACAAAAGAAATTGAGAACCCAAATCCCCTTTTGCTACGGCGCAGTTCTCAAATTGTCAAAGAGCAACTGAGTAAGATTTTCTTCACTCAAACTCGTTAACTTGATGTTGGAGAGAATTTCCGCCAATTTCAAGATTGACGCTTTTCAGAGAGTGGGGTGGGCGGTTAACCGTTTATAGTCTTTTCAACGGTCTAACAATATTTTCAATCATTTTTAACCTCCAATTTAATTATTTCTGATATATATATATATACACATTAATTAAATAATAGTAAAAAGAACTAATAAAAATTATTTTTTAAAGATTAATCAGGAAATCACAGGTTCAAATTACCAAAACTACTAAAAAACCGTAAGATTACAAAGCAGAAAGGCATGCGCATTGGGTACATGATAACTTTTAAAAGTTATTAACTAGCAAACTGATATAAATTTTATAAAACAATTTGATTGTTTTACAAATATATTTTTATAACGTCGTTGGCCTAATGGTAATGCTAACGAGTGTGTAGTTTGTAGCTTTACTGAACCAACTTGAATTAGCTTATAGAGACAATATGCCTCGAGAACAGAGGGATCCACTGGAAAAGCAAACGATAGAAAGAAATATTACAAACCAAGCCCTTTGTGAAATTTATGGCTTCACAAGCCTGATTTCGTGCCAAAAAGCAACAGATCTAATCCAAGCCTCGACATCGGATCTCAGACATGAAAATTCGAAAAAATTATAGAGCTAAACGAATCCCCAACCAAATGAAACTCAACTGTGCAGGAGCTGCAGAAATTTCAACGCAATAAATTGCAGATGTTCAGTTTTAGTTGCTTGGAGCAGGAGCAGTAGCAGGAGGCTTGAGAAGTGGCTGGAGCGCCTTAACAACAATGCTCATATTTGGGCGAAACTCAGCTTCATACTGCACACACAATGCTGCAACAGCTGCCAACTGCACAATATAAAGAACCAGACAATGAGGTGCTTGTAATTGATTCAACAAAACATGCAACTTCACTCTTTGGACTTGGGTGATATGCATCAAAAGAAGCTACCTTGGCAACCCCTTTAGGGGGATACTCTCCCTTCAGTTTTGGATCAACACATTGTTTAACTTTGTCTTCGCTCAGCCTTGGAGTAGCCTAAAACACAGCATTTCCTATTAAAGTTACATCTTCAAAATAAAAAGTGGAAAAGAAAAACCAAACGGAGAAAGGGACAAGAAGACGAATGAATGTAAAACTAAACAAAGAGCCTATAAAACGGAACAAGGCACATGACTTACCCAAGTAACAAGACTCTGCTGTCCACGAGGCATGGTGTGATCAACAGGTTTCCTACCGGTTAGAAGCTCCAGAAGAACTACACCAAAACTATATACATCACTCTTCTGTGTCAATTGTCCAGTCATTGCATACCTGCAGTTTAGCACAAGTGAAACATCAGTGAGATTACAACTCTTGACCAAAATAGTTTCAATCCAGTTTGCAGTAACTTCAACTTGACCATGGTAGCAAAGTATTCAATTTTGATAAGAAAAGTTGTCCTTGTGTGATATTTCACCGAAATTGCGTTAAATTTGCCATTAAAATATTGAACTCCTGTGTGCAAGGCAATACACACAACGACTGCATCTATTCCCCATCTTCAAGATCAATCCATTATAAGCATACAGAATTTGTAATCAACGGATATCTTAGTGGTAATACAAAACAAGAATAGATAAACAAGGTTGGAGAGTCTCTATTACAATTCGAGCAAGTAGGTGGAGAAGTGAAGAGTTAGATAAGCTTACTCTGGAGCATGATAACCGAAAGTTCCCAAGACTCTAGTAGAATGAAGACGAGCAGCCATGTCAGGAGCCTGATTTGAGAGGTTGAAATCCGCTATCTTGGCTTTGAAGTCTTCGAAGAGGAGCATGTTGCTTGACCTGATATCCCTATGAATAATAGGAGGTTGCACTTTCTCATGCAAGTATTCCAACCCCCTTGCTGCATCAACAGCAATTCTTACTCGCTGCATCCAATCGAGAACTGGACCTGGCTGAGCCCCCTGAACTCCTTTTCTGCCTGCCATTGCAAGTGAGCCAGAAGGAAACAAAAAAGCAAACAATAAAAAATTTAATTAGAACATGCTGAAGAGAAAACTTATAACTTCCAATGAGGAAATGCAAGCGAAAAGAGAATTATACCATGCAATATGTCATGTAGAGATCCCATTGTCGCAAATTCATATGCAAGCACTCTGAGGTTTCCTTCAACACAATAACCAAGCAATTCCACAACATTTTCATGCTTTAGTCTTGATACCATGGAAACCTGAAATCAGAACAAGGACGTGTCTTAAAATACTACCTTCAGCAAGACAATATTACAATAGTAAATTGGAAATAACTAGAGGAAAATGCAATAATCAGATTCTTCTTTCCTCTCTCAACTATAGACACACCTGGGTCAAAAAATCATTGTTTGATTCTTGCTCTGTTGCAACATCAAGCTTTTTAACAGCCACAGCTTTTCCACTATCTAAGTTTGCATAGTAGACTCTTCCATAGGATCCTTCACCAATCAGGGCTTTGGAACCAAAATTATCAGTCTTCTCTTTAAGTTCATCCGAAGACAATGCAGGCACTTCAATTGGTGGTACTTCTTTCTGCACATCAGACCTGACAGGAGCTGATACTTTTGAGCTTTTTGGGTGCCCTAAAATCCAAAATATTAGCAATACATACTGGGAAAAAAAAAAACAATCCAACTATAACAAGCAACAGAATCCAATCTTGAAAACAACCAAGTAAAATTTTAAGTCCAAAATATGATTTATAGTGCATGTGCAACATAAAATTTAAGCGTATTGCTTCTACGTAGAACAGAAGTACAAGAAGAAACACAATATAAGGATTGCTCTGCTGGCAGCATGTGTTCATAATCACTCAAGTTATCAGCAAATTTGGGTGAATGAACATCTACGGGGTTGCAATAGGTTGTAATAAAAATGTCAAAGAAAGAGGTCACATCAAAAGTAACGGATATAGGATCATCCTTCTCAAGGTCTTTTTTTCAACCTCCTAAACCCTTCGTACACCATTACATCACCGTCATCCCCCTTCCACAAAAATATAAGTCAATAAAGAAAAGATCCAACCCTCAAGCACATCACATACTTGATAAAAGATCTCCAATAGCATTCTCCTCCAACAAAGCATCTAAATACGGATTTTTTTTTTCCATCAAACGAAATCCAAGCCTAGGAAGAGATTACTTCAACTCTCTTTCCTAGAGTTTTTCACTAAGTACTGCTATCAAAACCAACACTGCAGTGAGAAAAGTTCCAGTGTAACAAGTCATATTCATTAGAGTGTTGAGTTGTGTGATTGGTCATTACTAATATCTTCGGCCTGTTAACTGATTTTGTAAACTAGAAAATAACCTTAATCTAGACCATAGTGAACATCTCAAAAGCAGTTGAAATGGTTTTGGTACAGCTGCAAAAAGCTCTAATCCAAAGAACCATAGGCAATGAAAGAAATCATGTCACGATCTTCAAGAAAATATAAAAGCCTCGCACGCTATTTTCTTTTTCTTCATTGCTTTTAGTTGTTATAGGCGCATAGTGGCAAAGTTTACAGAAGCATAAGATAAGATGTCTAACAACGTACCATCTCCATTGTTCCTTGGACTTCTTAGGTGCTCACTCTCGTGTGATGGGTATGACTCCTCTACTTGACAAGTGCAGCAAAGCCACCTCCGCATCTTGTCTCTCTACCTCAAATACAAGTCGTCTTCAGCCCTTGCTTTCCCCAAGCGTATAATGTGGCCAGACCGAGGCGCATATGCCTGTATATTCAATTTGTCCGTCAACACCAAACAAGAACCTAGTGAATTGTATTCCAAATTAAAATAAAATGGATGGATTCGAAAAACCCACTATCATCTTGGACCCTATCCATATCTTAACAGCCTTAATTCACGGAATCGATGGCAAAAGAAGAGCATTGAAAACAAAAAATGCTCTTAAGGTAAAGCTCGGTTGCATTACATCCACTTGATTTCAAGAAATCAAAACCCTAAGCATTGAAATAAAAAGTCTAAGACGAATGCAGAATCAATTCAAACGTAGAATACTTACTCAGAAAATGACAAAATTCAAAGTCAATTCATCCATTAAGATTAATCACGATCTTCCAAAATGCAAAAACAAAGTGAAATAAAAGAAGACTCGTCAATGAAACCGACCCAATTGACACCTCAAAATCAGTTACACACTTCAGAGAACGAAATTTGAGAAAGAACCGTCAATCAAACCGACCCAATCAACACGTAGAGAAAAGAGAAACATCAAAAGGACGAAATTTTATAAGGACTCAACAATCCGCACCTCAACTCGACGATTCTGACAATCATGTTCCATAAAAAAAACAAAAATCAATAAAAATCGAGAATTAAGAAAACAAAAACAGAATTTAGTATATATAAAAATGAAGAATATTAAAGAAAAGACATGAAGCCAAGTATTTACAAAATGGAAAGGGTGAGGGAGAGAAGACGACAGAGAAGCCCCAAACACACAAGCAGGAGAGAATGAAATTGTAAATGTAACAAAGCCAAAGAGTAAAACGAAAAAGGTGAAGGCCTTAACTGAAATTCGTTTCGTGACAGCTCAAAAAACCACCGAAATTACAGGACTAACCATCGGATCAATCACCCTCAATTAGAACATATAAAATAGGAACGCCAAAACGCAAAAGCATATACCTTTGTATATATAATCTCTAAATCTAGGTCTCTCTCTCTCTCTCTCTCTCGGGTTTTGATAAAATATTTGCTGGATTTGACATGTTAAGATAGAGAAAGAGTGGGACAGGTAATAACTTTTTTTTAAGTAACTGTGAGGTATTTTAGGAAGGTCCTAAAGTTACCTTTTAAGTCATCTATTTTTAGACTAATCCTCGCTTGAGTTGAGTAAATCCCTTACAGGAGTCAAAGCTCTAACTTCAAGTTTTAAACTGCTGCATATATAAAGACAATTCGAACACGCGATCTCATTTAAGTTAAAAAAGCCCCTTACTAACTCACAAGGAATCAAATGATTTTGGTTTGTTAACAATTAGCAGTATTGTTTTAGTTTATGTAAGATCGTACAAATCAAGTCTTTATGATATAATTAATAGTTACAACTGTTCTATTATAAAATGGGGACAGTCAGGCCGAACTTAGAAGTCAAAATTAGTCCCTTCACTTGGATTGAAGCCGTCACGGTATAGTAGAGTAGGCGAGACCCAAATCAAGTCTTCATTGGAAAACACCAAAGATTCCTTAAACAAATCACTCCAGGACTTGTAGATAAGATAAAAGCATCTCACCATTCACCACAAATTCTACTCCTGCCCTTTACAAGGAGTATACAGAAAGGCACACAAACTAGCTTCCATTTTGACAAAGAAAAAAGCTTTTAGTACAATGCCTAATAACTTCTTCTTCAAGTAATAGATTATGGTGATTTATGATGGAATTAAGCTCAGACTGGATAAAAAAGTCCTATCATAATTACAATGCAGTAATCATTCGTTACATGCCAATCCCACCCACCGCCACCGACCATTATTAGGCTTTTTTCTTCACTAGGTTTCTCTACCAAATGTCTCTATACTAGACAACGAAGGACTCTCTATCGATTCAAATAACCAAATTGAAAGACAAACAACATAATCTAGTCTTTTCACAGGTCTAACCCATCAAACAATGCACAAGGTGCGTTCATCTAACTAGAAACAATACTTTATCCACACCTTTCTATACACAGGAATGCCACTCTACTAATGACTTCCTCCTTTGGTGGAACAAGCGTTGCAGTTTAAGATACACCAAGGGCCTGATGGATCACCAGATTACTCAACTAGACACTCGGGTTCTTTCTTCAGAAATTATGATCTTCGGCAACTGTTGCTTAAAAGCCAGCATCTTGTTTAATGCGCTAATGTAGGCCTTCACACTGGAAACGACAATATCCATTCCTGCGCCTGTTCCACTGCTAGTGGTAAATGGGCATCCAAGCTAAGTCAGCATGGAAGCACAAAGTAGATATGCCAATGTAGAAGAAAGTAGTACCAGGGATTTGCTATACCTAAATGTCCGTTCAACTGGCTCATCGATTAAAGCATGAGTGGGAGCATGTTGGTTCTCCCCACGAATTAGAACACGTGTGGTAGCTATTGCATCAATTCCTTCTGTAACTGCATTCAAGGAGTATTCTAGAAGTGTCACTGGTTCCTGCATAGACAGGCAAGCACCATTACATATAGGAACCACTGCGTCTTAAAGTAGGGAACAAGAACATAAGGAAGATGAATAGTTACAGACCTTAGAAGAAAATTCATCTGTTCTTATTTAGTTTAGCACTTAAGTCTAAATCATCAGTGCCACTCAAAACGGTTTCTAGTGACGAACTTGAAGAAAAATTCTTAACCAATTCAAGATGGCATGTTAGAGGATTCTATCGGATTGTATCCGTACTTGTGAAAATAGAATCTATCAAGTAATTACTTCTCCAGTTGAATGAAACATCCTAGAGTTTTCAGCCAATTAAGTTCAAGTATCTTTCTTTATCCAGTTATGGCACCTACATAAGTCTCTCTCTCATCACAAACACTTTTGACAGAGAAGAGAACTCAAAGTTGACCAGATCTGACCTTCACAATGAGATCTATAGCCTTGTAAGCTGAATCTACCGGTCCAGTCCCAACAGAACATGCAACATGCTCTTCCCCATCAGCATTAACGAGCTTAACAGTTGCAGTTGGGAGATCAAGTGTTCCACAAGTAACCTGTGTTGATGATTTCAGTTTAGTTAATACATCAAGCCAACTCATAATTATAATAAATAAATTTACAAATTTACCTGCAGGTCTTGAAACTTCCATACAGTTTCAGGCTGGAAAACTTCATCTGATAATAGTGCTATTAGATCCGCATCAGTAACTCTCTAGAATATAAATGGTAAATAAATGTTAATTGAAATGTTAATCAGAGAATACACTAGAAAAACAGAAATAATATTTTGACCACCTAAACCTCTTAGTACCTGAGCCTCAAATTTTTTCCAAACATTAAAGATAGTGGAACTTCCCAAACAATATAGATTTTACAAATTTCATATAGATATTTAATTCAAAATATTGGTCTCTCCATTCAGAAAATGTAAAAGGAAAAAATATAAATCTCGGGGAACAAATATACAACTCAAAGCTGAAAATGAACATCTAATCCCATTTTTCTGTTTTCATCCTATACAGAAAAATACGAATGTTATAACAATGCTTCCGTAACCTCAGGAGGCATCCAAGAATGACAAGTAACTCAACATGATACTCCAAGCAATGGAATGACAAATCTCAAGTTATCACACGTTCATATGTACCTTTTTCTGTTCAGCTACTGCCTTGAAACGCCAAAATATATTGCCAAGTTGGTCATCATCCAGCTCATAACCAAGCTGAAAGAACAAGGAATAAGGTATTAACCATAGTGAGAAAGATAGTAGTTTAAAATATACTATAGTTCAAGTTTCTCTACCTCCTGCAAGCGATCTTTTAAAGCATGACGCCCACTTAACAAGAAACAGAAGGAAAAAGAGATGGGGATCACCATTAGATATAACATGGTTCCATAAGCATAAATGAATAACCAAATAAAAAGAAGATTCCGATCACAACAACGCTACATAAGTGAGTAAACAACTGCATGTTATCAACTAGCCATGAGTTTCATATCAATGAAGGCAGCTCGGTAAATAGATTGGTTTACTTAATTTTTGGTTCAAGATCATAAAGGTGTATTCAATCAAAGAGATAGAGATGAAACCTTAACCTAAAGGCCTATCTTAAAGCCATCTACCAAAACTTCCTTAAAAAAGTATTTCATTGGGTGACTTTCACCTGCTAAATAGGCAGCCCAATAGAACATCAGATGCAAAAATGTCAAGTAATTAACAAGTCATTCAATTTCCAAAACAAATAGTCATTCAAATTGCCTCTTCATCATGTCCTTCACTACTTGTGTTAATTGCCATTTGAAAAAAGAAGATATTCTCCATGATGACAATGCAAAGATGTTTTACTATTATTACATATTTGACCTTTAAAGTTTCAACAATATTTGGTGCATAAACTTAAATCATTAGCTGCAATAAGAAATCTTTAGTTGAAATAAAAAATAATGGAATCGTGTAGAGGATCAGCACTTCAATAACACAGTATAGCACAAAGGTGGATGACAAGGAAATATATGAGTAACCTCAGGCATTATCCAAAACAACAATAACAAATAAGGATACCTAAGCTTTCCAAGTACAATGCCCGCATCATTCAGTCGTTGAAGGCCAATATCTTCAGGAGCTATAATCTCATAAGTTCCTTTGTGTTTAAGCATTCCATCCTATGAAAGAATGCATAAGCATATAAGCCCACTAAACCAAGATCATTGGCAACACCATGAGTGTAACAAAAGAATGACATAATTGCGAAGCATATACAGAACTAGGGAGCCAGAGATATTACAAACTTCAAAAGCTAAAAATGACAAGCATGAAATTTAACTAGTAAAGATCAGACAGCTGTTAAAGGCTTATGAAGTCTATTGATTAGATCACTCTGCATCATTCAAATGGCACAATGATTAGTTACACCTATTTCTTCCAGCCGCCATACTTGAATTCTACCTTCTTTCAAAAAATGTTGGCCCCGGGATATCAATCTAATCTTCAGTCAAGAACCTCCTCGATTCTCAAACATAAGGAAACCTTGGATTTGTCTTATAGCAATCAATAATATAAAGAAAAGCAATTTCCCACAATAACAAAATAAGTTTCACAATCAACCATTCCTATCCCAAAGAAAATATTCACTTAGATCTTAGCATAAGGTACTCCTCGAAAACAAAATAACCTTGTTGGTAATCACAGCATTCAAAACAATGTATGCAACAGGTCTTGCTAAAAGATAGTACCATAACCACAAATCTTTGGAGTACAGATCAATATTACCTGATGTATACCACTTTCATGAGCAAAAGCATTAGCTCCAACAATAGCCTTGTGTGGCTGCACATGCAACCCTGAATACTCTTCAACCTAAGCAACCATGTTAGGTGAGAAGCAGGGGCAAAGTGCAGTGTAAAGAAAGGGGGCAAAAAAAGGTAATTGGGTAGCGATATACCATCTTGCTTGCCATGGTGATATGCCGAGTGTTTATTCCGGTATAAAGACCTTCCAATACATGATCTCCACGACATTTTATGGCCATTACAACCTGCATATAAAGAAATTATAATGAATTAATGAAAAAATGCAATAGCTGAACATAAAATGTAAGCAAATGCAAAGATCAACCAAATGAATATACAACTTCACAACATAAAGAAGAGAAATTGATTGGAAAAAAATTAACATATCAAACGAGTTTCAGCTAAACCTAGGAAAAAAAAAGGAATTGAAAATATAAAACAGTATCCATTTCAGTTTTTGCTCTTAATTTCATCAATAACTTTATGCATCTCTACTCTCTAGCAGATTTCAAATATCCTACATTTTATACTTTTCATTAAATTAAAACATTATAATTTCATATAAAAACAAAGGGTGCAAAGATTTAAGAAAGCATTTAATGTGTGGAGGTGCAACGAATTGGAGAAACTAAAACTCAAAGACATCAACGATTGAGAGGCCCGTCTTAATGAGTTGAGAGAGAAAAGAATCAGAATTTGAAGCCCGATTTGAAACACTAACCTCCTCCAATGATGCATTTCCAGCCCTTTCACCAATGCCATTAATCGTTACTTCCACTTGTCTTGCGCCAGCAAATGCCCCCTGAACGAGTTAAGAACCAAGATGTTGGTTGGCTAGTGATTGAGCAAACTCATGAAACAATACAGAAAGAAGCAAGACATACCGCTAAGGAGTTGGCAGTAGAAAGTCCAAGATCATTTTGGCAGTGAGTCGAAATGACGACATTTTCAATTCCAGCGGTATTGGCTTTTATATCAGCAATCAATTTCCCAAATTCAGAAGGTAGATTTATACCAACCGTATCGGGTATGTTCAGAGTTGTAGCACCGGCCTTGATAACCTCACCCAAGATATGATACAAAAACTCCCTGTCAGATCTGTTGAGATATAAAACAATAACCACAAAACATTAAATTTCAAGCGTATTTTACACAAAGACCAAAAGGAAGAACTAACAATTCATAATAAAAATATTAAATCTCAAGCGTTTTACTTATAACTCAAAACAAGAACTGCCAATTCATAACAAATCATTTAAGTTTGAAGCTTTGAACTTGTGACCTGCCAGCATCTTCAGGGCTGAACTCCACATCCTCACAACCCAAACTCCTAGCAAACTTGACCATGCTTCTGGCAATCTCCACAACCTCTTCCCTAGTCTTACGCAGTTTGTACTCCATATGAATCGCACTCGTGGCGATAAATGTATGAATCCTGGGCCTCTTCGCGTGCTTAACAGCATCCCAAGCAGCTCGAATATCTTTCTCATTACACCTCGACAAGCCACAAATAACAGGAACGTACCCATCCTCGCCCACTGCATTCCCGACATCCATAGCAATGCTCCTGACGGCCTCGAAATCGTCCTTGGAAGCGGCGGGGAAGCCGGCCTCGATGATGTCTACTCCGAGCTTAGCAAGCTGGCGAGCGATGTCGAGCTTCTGCTTGGAGGTCATTGTGGCGCCGGGAGATTGTTCGCCATCACGGAGGGTGGTGTCAAAGATGCGGACGTAGTTGGGGTCGTCTATGCGGTTGGGAATGTACTCAGGACGGCGGCGGCGGAGAGGAGACACAGAAGAGGATTGACAGCATGAAATGGAGGTCTTAACAAATGGTGGTTTTTCCAAGGGCAGTGCGAGAGGATGAATGCCAGTGGACTTAGGAGTGAAGTAATGAGAAGAGTGAGAAGGGAGGCATTGAGGTCGAGACTTGAGGATGAACGAGGTCTGAGAGATGGCTGAGGAGACAGAGACAGATGCCATTAGTGAAGAAGAAGAAGAAGAAGAAGAAAGTATGAGCACGGCTGTCAATCAAAAGCCCTAAATAGAGAGAGGATGAAATGGTGGCGCAGTGCGCACGGATCAAGTCAATCAGATGTTTGAAGAGCTTAGCGCAGTCACTGTCTGACTCGTTTCCAGTTTAGTGTTAAAAATAACAGTACATGTATTTAGATGTCATCCTTATCTAGCATTTAGCCATTTAGATGTAATTAGACCTAAATATTGAGTATAACTGTATAATATAATAATATAGACTATTTTGTAATTCTTAAAAATTTTAGAGATTATTTCATAAATTTAAAAAAAAAATTAAAATAGTATCCGGTACTAATCGGTATCGATACAGTTCTATTCTAGAGCTCAATCCGATATTAAACTCGATACAGTATTCATAACATTGCATTCACCGTCAAATCCATCACCTAAGGTTTGGTTGTGTAATTAGGCATAAGCTAAATGTTGGGTCTCATTAGCTGACAAACATCTTTTAGATTATTAAATAGTAATTGTTTTTTTCTTAATGCAAGAGCTCAACTTTCTGTCGTGTCGGCCCAATTAAAGCTACTTCGTTCATAATTAGGGAAAAAAAATAATAATTTAGCTTCGGACTTTACGTTAAAATTTGAATGAGATCCTAACGTTCAAAATAAACTATATCATTTAGAAAATATTCTTTTTCAAAGATTACGGTTCATATTAAATGTTTTACAAATGTTATGGTTTATTGAACATTCCAAAACGATAAGATTCAACTCAGATTTCAGTATAAATGTTAAGAACTAAATTACTCTTTTGATCTTAATTTACTATTAAGGTGTATTTATAATTTAATATGTGATTATAAAATTAGTAATTAAATATGTAACTCAATTTAAATCCATTAATAGAATAATTTTCTTAAACTACATAATTTATTTATTTTTTAAATTATTTTTCTTATACTTCTTTAAATTTCAATTTGTCAATTTGTTTGGATTGATATCTTCAAATTAAAATTTTAGCACTACAAAAGTTGCTTTTGTGTAAATTTGGTTGAGCAAGATTATATTGGAACTAAGTTTTGATTTATTAGAAGTCTCTTTTCAAACCCCTATCTTAAGGTTAATAATATTTTTTAATTTATATTTAAAAAATATTATACGTATTGGTGGCTTACCTTGAATTTAATTATACAATTAATAATTAAGCATGTAAAATTTAAATATATTAAAAAAATGACTCTACTAAATACATAATCTTTGTTAAATTACTAGTTAATAATTTAACAAACTATGTAATTAATAAACAATACAAAATTTATTTATTTTTTAATATTAAAAAACTATGTAATTAATTAAAGATAAATTTCTTTTAAAAAACTATACAGCGATGAAGTCCAATGTCTTAAATTGAAGCCTTGTCTATTTTGAAAAATAGTGTTCCTTCTTTTTATTTGGAGCTTTCTATTTTTCATCAATGGCTATTTTAGGGATTGAATTCCTTCTTTTCACTTTTGCTTGTCCGCTGGTTTATCTCTGCTCTAAACTTTAAGCCACTCCTTGGCTTATCTTTGCTACTTTGGTCTCGTCAGATTCCTACTTCCTTAAGGTTGCGCCTCGGTAAGTTTTTTTTTTAGTATAAAAGAAAAGAGTACACACGGTACTAAATGAGTTGGAAGAAACAATGACCCGACTGATCCACAAAAAAAAAATTAAAACATCATAAAAGTGTAACATCAAAATAAGTGATACTAAGAACGACAGAATCGGCTTGGTGTGCCTCCGTAAGTTTTTTGCCTACAACTCCCGTCTCCTGAGTTGAGTTTCTGGGTTGTATCCCCAGTACCTTTTAAGCCCGACTTTCATCTCACCCTGTTTAGAGTTACTTCCTCGCTTTGTCCAACTTCCATTTGATGAACTGTTTTTGATAAAACATTCCTTAGCCGACTTGACATTGTCGTTATTTCAATTATAATGTCTAAACCCATCGTTGTTCCGTATCCAAATTGAATTTCTCAACTCTATTAGTTTCCCTCCTCTCCCTTGTAGTCTCAAAGTCCCTCTCCATCAGTCATTGAAATGCCCTCCACATTACCTAACAACCTTTTGACTTCCTTCTTGTTCTATTTCCATAAACTTATCTTAACAAGCCCCCTTCTCAATCCCCTCCTCATCCTTAACCTGTTTCCATGGAGCATGACTACAGAACTACCAAGTGAACTTAAAAACAACTCGTAGGTGACTTTTTACCCTTAGTCAAGTTTCAATATTACCCTCCAAGTTTCGTAGATGGAATCTCCATTGTCCTACTTCTAATGGAGATTCTCAGAGATGGCACTAATAAATGAGCTTTTAATTTGGTTTGCTTCTTCTTAGATAAAGGTCTAACTTTTTCCTCAATGAATAATTGGGCAACGCATCACTGGAAAAGAATCAAGTTTGATTCACTTATAAGTGTTCGTAGAAATTGCTCTATAGTATGCTAACACTAAGCCCATCTTTCTATAAAAATGGCAACCGGGATTCCATTAGAAAATCTTAAGCAAAAATAAATTCCAATATCGATTAATATGCACAAAGTTTCTTACTTGCCTAATTACATAGGTAAGCCTATTAGTACAAGGGAAGCTATTGCTTCTACGAAGAGAATAAGGTATGCTAAAATTTGTGTGATGACTGAATTACATTAGGATTTGCTATAATTAATCCCTCTACTTAAGTTAGTTGACAATGAGTTGATGTTTGAAGACGTTGTCAAAGTTACCTATCAATAGAGACTTAGCTTAACTCATCAGAGGAAGCCAAGGTTTTGAAACCCGAATCGGACATCTAACCGGAGGCCTTATTGGTCACCGGTTGAACCGGTGTGACTTCATAATTACACAACAATTATATTTAATTATATATAATATTAGTAATATTAAAAAAATAGAAAAATATACCAAATAATATAAATAAATATATTATTAGTATTGTTTGTTTCCGTTTTTCTTCTATTTTCAGCTTGCTTTCACGCCTCAATTCAATCTGATCATTTTGATTCTCTAGCAATTTCTCAGAAAAAGAAAAGGGATTTTAATATGTTTAGTAGCTTATATTATTCTCTCTATCTGTAATATGCAGAGACCAATATCTTGAATGTCTGAGTTCTAGAATCAAAGCTGAAAACCCAGCTCATACTGGTAAAAACAAGAAATTTATCTTTTCCTTTTCCCAAACATTCTTAGACGATTCACTAATTTGATGAAATTCAGGTGTAAATTGAACATTATGCAAAATCAATCATAGGAAAAAAAATTTACCTTATGGAATGTTGGCGCAAGCTAGATCGTGTCTAGAACGGTTGCGATGATCTCGTCGGCGTCTGGGCAGTGGCAGATTGGTAGCAGCGTCGGGTTGGAGGGCTGTACGAAGGTGAGAATTGAGTGAGAAGGGTTTGGGTCCTTTGGGTTCTGTACTTTTGTTAGATTTTTTGAGAAAGGGTGGGTTTTACTTTTAAAAAAATCAAAAAACGTATCAGCATTTTAGAAAGAAAAAAGCAAAAAAAAAATCATTGAACCAGTGGCCAACAGGTTCGACCAGTCTCGATTTAACAGGTCAATTGACCGGTTCGCACTAGTTCAATTAGGGACTGATTTTTAAGGGTCACCTGGATCCGATAGCCTACTGGTCACAAATCGAACCGATCGAACCGGCCGGTTCGGTTCGGGTTTCAAAACCATGAAGGAAGCAGTGAAAGCTAATAGGCAAGGCATTCTATAGAGGAGACTTCTATGAAATTATGAGCTTGGAGCTACCTGAGGATAGGGATTGAAATAACCTTTCTTTCCGTCCGATTGTCGCCTTGGGGTTACTTCAAAAATTTAACCAAGGATTGCGTATAGCGCAACCTCGGGTCGTTCTCTTGAGGAACCAAAAGTGAAA
>JANITW010000001.1:29297780-29311360 GCA_027564335.1 Erythroxylum williamsii | reverse complement strand
ATACATACAACATATATATATATATATAACACTTATTTTATATCATTTCTTATTTCTAAATTCCACTTAAAAATCGGAGTCCAACACTCTTACCTGCTTGAATGGTTTAAAAGCCCCAGGTCCATATGGAATCAATGACTACTTCTACCCAAAAATTATAGGAAATCATAGGGCCCTTTATCAAGAAGGCTATAAAGGAATTTTACTCTAATGGAGTACTTCTCAAAGAAATCAATCATACTTTTCTTTGCTTGATTCCAAAAAGTGATCACTCTTCCTCCTTTGGTAATTTCTGGCCAATCTCCTGTACAAACTTCCTCTATAAAATTATCTTGAAGATCCTTGCAACTAGGCTAAGGAAAGCACTTGTCCCTCTCATCAGTGAAAATCAGGGAGCTTTCATTTATAATAGGCAGATTGCTGATAATACATTGATGGTGCAAGAGCTCCTCAAGGGTTACTCAGGTGCGACCTCCATACCCACTTTCTTTGTCTTGAACAACAATTAATTTAGGTTCCATCCTGTCTATGGTTGATATATGGTTGAACAACCACTTTCTCAAATTATAGAATCGATGGAGATGTAACTAATGAGTAATCATGTTGTGAATGGTAAAGTTATGTGGTATTTGTTTTAATTTGAACCAAATAATTAGTGTAACAACTGTCTCAAAATAATTTTAGTTAATTTTAACCAACTTTGTTATTTTTCACAGGTTTATGGACTTGAACAACACTTCATAGTCGTTTGAGTTATGCTCAAATGTTTTTGTAATTTGAGTATCTTTGCCAAAATGTCCAAACATGTTGCAAATTTTTAAGCTTTTCTTTTGTATTGTTTTGATTATAAGGATTATTCAAACTATTATTAGTATTTTGTATAGAAACAAAAGATTAATCTTTTAATATTATATTAATTTTGTTACAATTTGATGATATTTATATAAATTTACTTTATATATGGGATGCTCGATATTTTGAATTAATAATATTTTCCTACATTAATAATAGTTTATCTACGATTTTCCAAAACATCGTCATTAATATTTTGCGATGGAGAATTGATTACGCTTCGTGTGACAAGATAAAAGTATCATAAATAACTATAGGCGATGTTGTTGAACAAATTGACAACTTTTTGTTTATACCTATTGTCTAGTTTGTTGTAGTGTTTGTATTTCATCTTTTTCATAAGATTTTCTCTCTTTCTTTTATTTTATTTAAGTAATTAATTCCAATTAAGTTCTTATATATATAAAGAAATATTATTAAATATATATGAAGATACGTTATTTCACATGATAATATATTATAACTATTAAACCAAATACGATTTAATTTTCTCTTTGTTTTTTCTTTTGAATTTCAAATTAATGATAATTTATTTTTCTTACAATATAATATAATTTTAAGAAAATAGTTATGAAAGCTTGCAAGTGAGCAAACTAGTATATATTTTAAAAAACAAAAATGCAAGCGAACATAAGTTTTTGTCACCTAAGATTTATATGCAATATATAACATGCATTTATAAGATAACAAACTAATGAAATTTCAACATCTCATTTTTATTTTCCTATGAAAACTAGATCCAACAAACACAACATATAATCAATTTTTGTGTTAATAATAACTATGAGTTCTTTATCATCTTCACTTCTAATGTTTTAAGAATAAAAGCCGTTGAAGACTATATATCAAGAAGAGTGTGAGTAATATTATTCCTACTTGCAATTCGCTCCTCTTCCTTATTCACCAGCCGATAATAATAATAGTCTTGAGGAAAAACAAAAGCTTTGTTTGGACGTTAAGTTCAATACGTTACTTGCTGTAAACCAGATGTTGGCAACAAAAAGTTTACTGGAACATGAACTCTTATTCTTCGTTACATCACGTTAATCAGAAATGTTTTAGTTCAGGCTTGTTTACAATAGCTGCTGGGGGAGTACCATGGCCTTCACCAGGGGGGCTGGGTCCTGATTTTGTTGGTTTGAAGCTGTTAGTCCCATACGCTGTGTATGCATTAACAGTATGCAGAAACTCTTGCTTAGGTTCCGAGTTTACAATAGCTGCTGGGGGTTTACCATGGCCTTCACCAGGGGGGCTGGGTCCTGATTTTGTTGGTTTGAAGCTGTTAGTCCCATACACTTTGTATGCATTAACAGTATGCAGAAACTCTGGCTTGGGTTCCGAGTTCACAGTAGCTGTTGGGGGCGGGGTACCATGGCCAACACCAGGGCTATGTCCCGGAACTGTTGGTCTGAAACTGTTGATCTCGTAATTTTTGTACTCATTAACAGTAAGGAGAATCTCTTGTTTGGGTTCGGAGTTTACAATAGCTGGCGGGGGAGCACCATGGCCAACACCTGGACTATGTCCTGGAACTGTTGGTCTGAAACTATTGGTCTCGTGGTTTTTGTATGAATTAACAGTATGCAGAATCTCTTGTTTGGGTTCTGAGGCAACTGACCGATCCATATCTAGTAATCTGGATGCTCTTGCCGCGTCATAGTTTGCGATCACGAAGAGAACAACAAGGAAAGCAAACATGAAATTCTTTGATGTCATCCTGCAAATCCAATTTGGAAAAAGAGTTAGTCACACGAGAAGGAAATGCAACCACAGAGACTCTAATTCTGGAGTAATGAACGGAGAAAAAGAGATCACGAAAATGCAAGCATCTTGAGAGGCAGAAGGGAGAGTCAAAAACTTTACGATATCACTTGAAGGTTTGATCAGAAGAAGCAAAGATGCAATGAAATGTGATGCATAAAGAGATGTGAGGGGCTTATGTAGCAGAGCAGCATGTATTTCATTTGGCAATATTTTAACTCCTCGAGGCAAATCAAATCTTGGTGCAATGAAGATTCAGATGTGAACCTTGACTAACACCTGAATAAAATCTTTACTGTCTCATTTAACTTTAGTGAAGATTTTAAAGACAGATTATTACGATTTGTAGTTGATACTACGTACCATTTTCGTCTTTCCTTAATTGGCTCATTCGTCGTGAGTTACTTCAATTAAGGCAACCTAATTCATTTTAATTGGTGAAACTTACAAAACTGAAAACAAAATGAATTAATACATATGTCATTACATAAACAAAACATTTTCCTTGTGTTTCGTTCTATTGTTAGCTTTTTTTATTATTATTTACATAATGCTTCTCATCTAGTTATTTAGCTCATTACTATGTTCTATATGCAATGTATTATGCATTAATTTATATTTTTATTATTTTATGTAAACGTATTTATTTATATTTTGTATTATTATTTTTAGTGCTGTATATAAACAACTTCTTTACTTAATAGGGGTAAGGTTGGATATTACTAGATCTTCCTAAATTTTACATTTTTGCAGGATTCTAACTTAGTATTATTATTATTGTTATTGTTGTTATTATTATTTTAATTATTCTTGTCATCTTCGTTATTGTCTTCATCATTCCATAAATAGTACTATGGATCATAAGAAGCATTTATACATAAATGAAACTAAAAGGATAAAACTCTTGCTACCCTAATGTATGAAGTAAAGGAACATTTGCGAAATTTAATATTAAGTACCCATGTCAGATTGTACCTTGCCAAGAACATTGCCTTCTTAATATTTTACAATCTATAATTCAAATAAACCATTAAATTCTTCAGAACAAGTTAAGTTTATTTATTGGTTTACCTCTTGCAATGATTCATTCTTATTAATCAAATAAAATTTAATTGTAGATGTATTACATTCAATCAATTAATTGTAATTAAATTTTGTAATAAAATAATTTAAAGATATTATTTATTTTATGCATATTTTTTGTTAAATAATGTATAAAACAAATTATATGAACTAAATATACATTGTAAATAAAATTATGATGAGGTTATATTTATGTGATTTATATTCTATTTATATACTATCCCTAAATTACTCCTTGTTATTGATTTATTAAGAATAGATAATCATAGCGTAGAAAGACTAATGAATTTTATATAATTTTTTCTTATATATAATGTGATCGATCTCATAAAATAAGTTATGAAAATACTTAAATAAATGTATGAGCGCTTGGTAAAGAATAAGTTCACTAATCTTACCTAATGTAAGAATTCTGTTTAGAACATAATTTATATTTATATGAAATTTTTATTATTATGATTACATAAGTAATTTTTTGACTTGAGATCTCAAAAAAATCTTATATAGAGACTGATATGTTTTATTATTACTTTGACCTAGTCAGTACCACTTATTTGGAAGATAATGGATATAGTATAATTTATTTAGAAGTAGTTGAGTGATCAATATATGATTCATTATCTTAACGTGATTAAGAAAAGTGTTTTTTTAATTCTTGATTAGTATTAATTTGTGATATTTTTGCCCATAGTAGAATAAAACTTGGGAAATGGTTTTCAAATGGTAATAATAGAATCTATTATTAAAAGTGGGGAACCACCGTGATTGAATTCAAATAAAGTAGATATTAATTTTATACTCTATGTTTAATTAGATTATATGATGAAATTATATAAAAATCATGAATAGACAAGTTAGTCAAAATCACTTTGACATTCTTAATTTTTAAGTGGTTATGATTAATTGATAACTTTTTAAAATCAAAGTCAACTTTTTAAATTAGATATTAAATGTATATGAGCCTAATTAATTCTTAATTAAAATTAATTATAATTTTAGCAAAAGTTTAATTGAAACTTGAATTATATTTTAAATAAATTACTAAAAGATCTAATGGCATAAGTTGTAAAAGACATAACACTCTTTGCTTATCCTATTTACACTACTTGTAGAATGTTCTTAGCTTATTCTTATCGTATCGTATGCTTGTACAACTATGGTAGTTGATAGATATCATTAGAAGTAATTAGATGCTTTTACAAATATTATAGTTAATAGATATTATTTAGAGGTCGGACAATTTAAGAGGAGACTTACAAAAAAGGATCAAGCTTCACAATGAAGAAAGAATTTAAGATTCATGCTTAATTATGTTTTAGCATGTTATAGATTAAAGTGATCTTGACTTTTAAAAAATCTTGATCATTTTTGTTTTCTTTTGCTACAAGGAGGATCAAATCCCATCATGTATTTTTAAGAGTGGTATTAAAGTTATATTTAATTGAATGACTAGATTATCCTTTGATTGTTATTAATATTAAATATTTGAATCCATTTTGCAATTTTTCATACTTAATTACAAAACAAATTAAAATATAAAAGTTTATAAACAAACTCCAAGCCATATGAAATTAGAAAGAGTTCAAATTTAAATGTATTTTGGAAATCTCATTCATCTACGCTAGCTCAAAAGCCCCAAAACATCATATTCATAATAGTTAGCATTTGTACTCGTCCAAATAAGAATTGTTTTTATTGATTTGTAGGCATTCAACAATGTTTCAAGTGGCAGCAAATTGCTTGATCCGTAAGTTGTCATGTGACTTGGTTATTGGCCTGCTAGTTACTATCTTTTAGTTTTGCGATTGTTGAGCTGTTTGTTATTCATGGAGTTCTTGGCCAGATGAGTTGCAATAGCAACAGGTGTAGGCGTGTCACCGGAGGCGACAGTGGTTGCGTTGCTCCTCATCATGGCGTGGATTAACAACGAAGGTGATGTGCAACGTGCTGCTACTTGAAACATTCTTACATGTGTTATTGAAGACACTCCTCAACGATGATGGCGAGAAGAAGAAGATGTCACCGACGCTAGCTGTAGGAAACACGTTGGAGGCGCAATGCTGGAGAAGAAGATTCAATGATTGCTGTTGAGGATGTTGGCGACAGATGGCAAGTGGAGACTCGCAGTGGATGTAGGCGGCAGTAGGGCAATAGGAGTTCAGATCTTCTGTCCAATTTTATGGTGTCTTATTGTGTCCAGTGAATCTCAGTCATTTATTTATGTAAGTCTCGCGTAAGTTCTGCATAAATAAATGCGAGTCTCGCTTAAATAAATGACTGAGATTCACTGGACACAATAAGACACCATAAAATTGGACAGAGGATCTGTTCTCGGGCAATAGGAGTTTGGTTTACGCTATTCTAGTGTTGGAATAAAAATGTTTTGAAATAAGTTTAAGTTTGTTCCTAACTAAATTTAAGTTATTCCAAGACTATACTAAGGATGGTTTGATTGTTAGGTAAGTAATCTAAAGTCTCAAGAAGAGGTGTTGAATATAAGAATAATATGTTCAAAGTAGCATTTGAGGTTGTCCTTGGATTATAACTAATCTAATTTAGAATAACCTACATTCAAATTAGAATTTAAATAAGTTTTCAATTCTAAATAAACTTTAAAATTAAAATCAGTTATTTTCTTAATAACTTGATTAAGATTAACAACTAAATTGATTTTGATTTTGATTTTCATAATTAGAATTGATTATATTTTAATTAGATTAAATTAATTAATTAGATTCATTTATAATTGAGAAAATATTTTTTAGATAGTTAAAATGATGTTTTTATTCGGTTTGTTTGTTAAATTTAACTATAATAAATTAAATTTAACATTTTATTTATTTAGAGAATTATTTTTCTATTTATTTAGAAATAGCTTCTTTATTAATTTGAATAACTAGTTTATTTACTTATTAAAAAAGATATTTTTGATTAAATTTACAAAATAGTTTTGATAGTGCTCAAATTATAAATGGTTTTGATTTAAGTCTCCTAATTTTTGTTGGACGTATGCTCTACCTAATGATAATTGTGTATTCTTTCTATTTTTAAGTGAAGAAAAAAGATTGATTAAGAAGGAAGAAGCGAACATCTTAAGAAAAGTCACAAGACGTGGGCATGCCTAAGGGTATATGAATTTTAACATATATTCTTGGAGGTTTTAGTTTTGTTTTTAGTTTATGACTTTAATTTTTAGAAAAGAGAGATTAGTAGCTATCATTAGCATCCTCCTCTCTCAATCTTTTCTTTATTAAAAAAAATGTTGTTTTCCCCTCTTACTATTTTGTTTAATCCTTAAATATTTATCTATATTTTGTTCTTTAGTTCTTATCACTGATTTGATGATTAATGCAAATGGCCAATTATTTTGGTTGATAGAACAATATATCTCCATTTAGGATAACAAATCCATATTTATTTATTTATTCTAATTATGATAGCCAATTGACATAGTTGCTTAGGTAAAAGCATTTAATTAATGTTGATGGAGGTAGCTGATCTAATTTAAATGAGCAAATGTCTTGAGTTTGTTGGTTAGAATTAGGTATCTCTAATTGTAATGCTTCCCGTAGATTAAATAATATAAACATTTTTAGGATTAATAGTTGGTAAGGGAAATAACTAATAATCATATCTTAGGTATCGAAAAGGATAGGAGAGATTGGCAATTAGGTCGTGCTAACAACTATAACCATCTTATTTGAGGGTGCGATAATTTACTTTTGCATCGATGATCAACTATGTGGATGAATAGAAACTAGTCCTTTAGTTAGGTATTTCATTAAATGGATCTTTCACCGTTTGTTTTATTACTTATCTTTCTTTAGTCTTATTTTCATTTTTATTTTCCTATTGCAAAATCCCCTTTTATTTTATTTTTCTATTTGATAAAATGAATCGAATTACCCATGAATATGACCTTACTCACAACTGTCTCAATTTACTTTATCTTTAGATTAGGTTTTTATTATTTGTTGGATTCATCACCCACCAAAAATTATTTAATAATTAATAAAAATGAGTTTCATTAATATTTTAGGAAATAGTTTTCGAATTTATTAAAGAATTATTTTCTAATTAATTAAGAACATAATTTCTAAATAAATAATGCAAATGAATTTCTTAATTAAATTTGAACTTTTATTTAATTTTGAAAGTAATTTTGTTTTCAAAATAAAAATAAATTTGTAATTAAAGAAAAGTTATTTCTGATTAGATTAGAATGTCTTGTTAAATTTTGAAAATATGAGTTTTTCTGATTATAAGTAAGAAAGTAATTTATTGAAAATAATTTTCAATTAAATTCTTTGAAGTAGAAGATAATTAGAAATTGTTCTAATTAATTTGAAAATAATTTTCAAGTTAAATTAAATTTCTATTTCGAATAAGAATTTAAGGAGTAAAGATAAGAAGAAATGGTTTGCAATTTGGAAATAATTTCAAGTCAAATTAAATTTCTATTCATTAATTAGGAATCAAGGATTAAGCTAATTTAATTTCTAAAGAATTGGAAATATTATTTTAGATGATGACGATCAATAACTAAAATCAAACAAAGCTTGATCATTTTTTATGTACATAATTTGATTATGTTTGCATAAATTGTAAGGTTTATTTAGCTATTTGATTTTTTTGGAAACAACCTCTCTATTAATTAGGAGTAAGGCTGCGTATTACTGGATCTCCCCAATCTCTGTGTACCAATGGAATTCCTACTGGGTATTGTTGTTGTTGTTGTATTTTTTTTTTTACGAAAGTTGAAGTGTGTGTTTAAATGTATGATATTTTACACATAATGTGTTCTTGATGAGACAATTCAAAAACTAAATTTCTCATTAAATATTAAGTACACGTTGAGAACGTGATTGTTTTCTTCCACTATTTAAGTGCAAAATATGAGTTTTATTTACTTTAAGGCTTGTTAGGTAACTCAAGGAGCCTTAACCTAAATATGTTTTATATAAAATTAATTAGTCGTCCTATTTAACTAAATTTGTATAATTTGGATGAGTAACTTATGATAGTATGAATTTAGAGATAGTATTAGGAGTAACATATAAGACATGTTTTGACATGAGTTATCTTATAATGGATCTAGGAGTAACATGAGATATGATTGGTAAGAATGTTATCTGTCTAATTTAAGTTTAGTTAGTTCGTTGAGTAACTCAAGATGAACTAAATTTGAATGAGATCCCATGTTATTAGAGAGATTGTTTTAATCTTTCTATAATAATATTGAGGGCTATTATTTCGAATAAGATAGTTGGAGTAACCAAATATGTAATTAAAATCATAATCTCATTTGATTGTCATGACATATAACTTGTTATTTTCTTATATTTATATTTTTATTTAATAAGTACAAATTTACCTTTGTTTAGTATAACTAATACTAAGTTTTAGTGAATCAAATTCCTTATATATTAAGTTTGAGAAGAATTCTCAAAGTTAGAAAGGAAAGATGTATGTCCATTATGCAATATTACTGTTAAAATTTATTAGGGATTTGGTGACAAAGTTTTAGAGATATGTTAATATCATATTGATATTACATTTTTTCAATTGACCACTATCTTGTCAATTTAATCGAAACATATAAGACCGATGTCAATACTGTGATAACACAATGTAAATAGTTGTATGAAGTATAACTGAAAGGTATAGTAAATTATGTAATTATTTCACTCAATTTGGCGTATTAAAAGCATAAAAGACCATAATTAAAGATGTTAGATTAGATATGATAACAATTTTATTAAAAATGATTGCATAACTTTTGTTGCAAATACATTATAATAGAGATCATACACATTTTTAATTTATGCTTTTGATTATTTGATATTAAACTTAGATTCAGTATCAATACAATTTTTAAGGCATGATAAGAAATAGATTGTTAAGTAAAAGTAGTTGATTTAAGTTTACACAAATAGCTTGTATGTGTTGGATCAAAAAGACTTAACTTAACTTAAGCGGTAACAATATAAAGTTAGATAACTGAGTCTATCTTTTTATTCCATATTTATTAAATCAACATAATGAGAATCATAAAGTTCTATACAAGGATATTTATATTCTTTGATTATAAATCATATGAAACTTATAAAACTTAAAGTCTAGCTAAATTGACCTTTAGTAAAAGGAAGATTATGGTATTGAATTGTTAAATCTTATATATATGATGTATTAAATGTAATAACAATTCATAAAAAGGATGAATACTTATATTTCATTATATTTAGTAAAGAATTTTATATGATAATGTCACATGTATTCAATAAAATATTAATTTAAAATTTTGAAATATTATGTGGAAATTAAGTATTGCGAATGCTAAAGTAGTTTGATAAGATTGATATGGTGAGATTAATTTTTTTTTGGTTATCTATACGAAATGAGAATTTTCGATGAATATCTTTATAACTAAACTCTTTAATAGTATGGATTTGTGTAAGGAGGAAAATATAATTTGAGATATTATATGACGCAATATTTATTTCTTCTATGCCTAGTACAACAACTTGCCTTTGATAGTTCCAATTAATCAATTACCAAAATTTAACTTGTTTTTAGTAGTATTAAAAGTCGAAATTAATGATTTTCAATTGTAGATTAGTTAAAGCATATATTATCCACTAAGATTAGAACTAAACTGGGTAATAGAAAGTTATGACATATCCATCATATTGGATATAATGTGACAAATCCTATTGAATAAAATATTCATTTCAATACATATTAATAGGAGAATGGTTCTCAAGATAAGTAGTTATACTAAAAGAGAGTTTGAAATTATTCAAATCTCATAACAATATATACAAATGCCTTTATTGTTATAATTGATGTATAGTCAAAAGGTTAGAGTCACTTTCATGATGAATTGATAAGTTTATTTTGAAGACAATTATGGATTTACTACATCTATAAGAAGGTTTGTGGGAGTATAGTTATCCTCTTTAGTAGGAGTATATAATGACAAACTACTCATTGAGAATAATAATTCACATTCTCAATTATTAAATACGTTACAATCTAATAACATCTTTTATTGGATACAAAAGGTAACAATTTAACTATAGGAATTAGATCTATAGAAATAGACATAACAGTTGTTTACCTATTCAATTTCAAGTATCTCTATAATAAACTAAAGGTGTTTAGTATTTACAATTTTTTATACTTATGAAGTTAAGTATATTCATTCTTCTACATATAAGTGGATATTTAAGTTCAAATTCATATGGATATAAATTTTGTTCGATAAAAGTAAGTCCTATACAAGGCATATTTTATTTAGAATAATATTATTTTAAGTTGGAAATGTTATAATGTAGCATCGGTTACTAATCTAGCCATGTCCAATTTTAATTTAGTGGAAATGGTTATTTGGATAAAAAAAGTTTAATAAATTGTACTATTAAATTTGTAATAAACTACAAAATATTCTATATATTAGGTGTGTGAAAGGGCCTAAGGTATCATCAAAGTTTCAAATATGTATTTAGGTTATTTCTTTTAATTATGAGGATAACTGAGACGAAAGTTATAATATTTAAAGAGGTGCTCACAATAGAAAATTATATAGAATTCTCTCACTAAATCACTGTCCAATCAATATCATCATCGTCATATAGATATATGATATAAGATACCTCAGCTAGTGACTTAATACAAAGGAGCGATTGTTCGTTTACTCCTTATAGACATTCGAACGATTTAAAATTTTATAACATAATTATTTAGAGACATTATTTATCATATCTATATTTATTTATTAATTGATGTACAAGATAAAGTCTATGAGATAAATGTATATTGAAAATAAAATTATTATGAAATAATACTTATGAGATTCATGTTACAATCATTCATCTATTAAGACTAGATATTAATATCATCGAAAGACTAGCATATTTTATATTTTTTTCCTTATGAAGGAAGTAGTCATTCTTATAGAGCTATTACTCCAATGACTATGAATAAGTTATATTAAAACCTAATTAAATGATATTATTAACGAAAGGTTATTAAGATTATATTCAAAATAATCTTAAATCTATATTTCACTAATCTTATTTAAACATGTAGAATTATGCTAATTAAAATTGAACTAATGGAAATTAACAAGATTATATTTAATTTATTTTAATAAAAAAGTGTATAAAAACTATTTTAATATTCTTTTTACATATTTCAACATTATTCTTTATTACTTCCAATGCATTTTTATGCGAAATTTTCTTTTTGTACTTTACTATTAACTTTATATTTCTATATTTATATTTCTTACTGGTTGAAATACATACAACTATAAAAAAGATACATTCCAAAAATTTCAAAATCATATTTAGATCTAGTGAAAAAGTTATCTACTTCTTTTTTTTTCTTTTAAACATATTTTTAGTAATGGTGGTGTTGACTTAAGAATAAGGTTGATCTAGTTTGTAAGTTTCTCCTCAGGTGATGGTCTTAACTTACGACTTTTTAATTTGTATAGGAACATATTGCTATTAGATGTCAAGAGTGTAGGACCTCGGCCTCTCGGGCCTTACGTCCTCCAAAGGACCTCGGCCTCTCAGGCCTCGCGCCTACCCGCTTGCAGATATTGTCCGCTTTGAGCCTCAGTCTCTAGGGCCTCGCACCCTCACAGCTTTACTTTTCCACAGGACTTTCCAGGAGGTCACCCATCCTAGTACTGCTCTGGCCCTAGCACGTTTAATTTCAGAGTTCTGATGGGATCCGGTGCGTTAGGGCATGGAAAACACGTCTTCAGTGGCGGAAGGTAGTGGGTCTCTGTTAGACCCCGAATTTTTTTTAATGATGATATTAAGCATGACTTGTGATAATTATGTGATTAAGACTTAGTTTGATTTATTTTGGAATAATAGTGGATAATTGAGGTGTATTTGCGTTTAATGTGGTTTAAATGAGAATTAGAGAATTAAATTAGTGTGAGGGCATTTTGAGAAGTTTACGTAAGTGGAAGAGCTTTAGGCTTTGTTTGGAGGGGTAGCATAGTCATTGCTCAAAGACAATTAGGTTTGGAAGGAAAAGAGAAAAGGGAAGAAAGAAAGGAGAATAAGAAAAGAGAAGTTGCCGTCGTGAGGGAGAAAGAGAAGAGAAAGGAGAGTCTTACGATTTCAGCGATTTCTGACAGATTCAAAGTATTTCCCGGTAAGTTTATGTCCTTTGAACCTTGTTTTGGTTAGATTTAAACCTAGAGAATGCTGAATCCGTGAGAATCGAAGGTTTTAGGGTTTTAGGGCATAAATGTAGGGATTTCTTTGGGTTGATGCTTTTGTGGTTGATTTTGAGTCGTTAATGGGTTAGAAATGTAGCACAAGTCTTGATCTACAGTTTAGGTGGGTGCATTTGAGTTTGGGAACGATACGAAGTCGAAAAATGCAGGAAAAAGGGTTTCGGAGTCGTAGCTCTGACCCGCACGTCGCAACGTGCGGAAGGGCACGCCGCGGCGTGCGAGAGTTGCACATGCGGCAACACACGCTTTAGTGCACGCCGCGGCAAGCTGGGCCGTTCACCGCGGCGAGCGTCCCTTCGTCGCGGCGACCCCCCCTATTTTTCGAAAGTGAAATGTTTAGTATTTTGGGCATATCTTTTGGTATAGATGTCCGATTGAGGTGATTTTGGATTCATTGTGAACTAGAAATAAAGGGCTACGAGTTATATGAAGAAGGAAAGTTTGGAATTGGTTTCGAAGGGTTCGAGAATTTATATGGAAGTCGGATAAAGACCTTTAATGCTTTATTTGATTGTCAAGCTTTATGGAATCTTTTATATGGATTATTAATTAAATGAGAACTTGGTTTATTATAGGGAACCAAGCTGATTTGACCCAATCGCAAGAGGAAGGACAGCAGTGA
>JANITW010000001.1:29184869-29195037 GCA_027564335.1 Erythroxylum williamsii | reverse complement strand
AGTCAAATTCTAATTTTTCCATCGCCATTGGACAGTTCTTTCAGTACTATACAGTCAATCGGTCAGTCACCCAAAAAGATTCCGGTCCGGGCATTTTCTCCCAAATTACCCGAAAATTTCCTATAAGTCTCTATAAATTACCAGTCACTCATAAACAGTTCTAAATCAGTCAATTTCATCCAATTACTCTAGTTTTCTTAATTTCTCATTTAATCGCTATCCAGTCAGTTCAGTCAGTACAAGTTCACAATCGATACCGGAAAATCATGAATGCATGTACCTATGGATAAGTGCATATGCAATAAACCTGTTCCTCTATAATTAGAGGCCAGTAACATGCTCAGTCAATGTATGCAGTGCAATCCTATCAGTATGACTCATAATTACCAAAATACCCTTAATGACAGTAACGGGATGTTACACTATCACTCATTTATCCCTTGTTCCCAAAGCTAGAAATCCAAAATCTCTTAAGTAGTTCAAGCTTATCTCTTATTGCTCCACCTTCTATAAGACCATTTGCAAAATGTTGTCTTCAAGGCTTAAGCAAGTTTTACCATATTTCATTAATAATGCTTAGGTTGTTTCATCGATGGAAGGAACATAAGCAATATAATCTTGCTTGCTCAGGAGTTACTTAAAAATTAACACTTGGACAGTACAGGAAACAACTGAGTCATCAAGGTAGACATTCACAAGGCATTTGATATGGTTGATTAGGACTTCATTCTCTTATCTCTTAAAGCTATTGGTTTTTTAGTCTCCTTCATCTTATAGATTAACTAGTTCCTAACTACCACTTCTTATGGTATGTTTGTTAATAGGGAAGTTACTCATTATTTTAGGGGAGTAAAGGGCGTAAGATAAGGGTCCCTCTTTCCCCTACCTATTCACCATTTGTATAGAAGTGTTGTCTTGAATAATCCAAATAAATGTTAGTCAAATGAGAGACTTCAAATTCCACAAAAAATGTAAATTTGTGGGAATCACTCACCTATTTATGTTAATGATTTACTCTTACTCTATGGAAATAATCTGGCTTCTTTAGAATGTTTAATAAAGTCCTTAGATGAGTTTAGTACACTTTTTGGCTTTTTATCAACAAAGGGAAAAGCATTTTAATGATTTCAATGTATGGCTCTTGCATAACTCATAACCTTATAGGAATCATAGGTTTGGAAATTAAAATTCACCTCCCCCTAGTTACTTAATAAGGAATACCTATCTCCTCAAGTACAACTTCTCACTCCAACTACTAGCCAGTTTTTGATATAATTAGAAGGATAACTAGGAACTGGACTTCCAAATGTCTCTCTTTTACAGGTAGGCTACAACTATTTAATTCAGTTAAATAGCTACATGCTTATCAGTCATCGCATCTTTGTCTTTCTAAGAAGTTAAACGGGGATGTTGAAAAGCTCATTAGGATCTTTTTTATAGAAAGGGGACTTGAATGTGAAGCCTCTTGCAAAGGCTAGATGGAAAGACATTTGTGTACTTAAAGATGAGGGGTTTTAGGTAGAAGAACTATTCAACTTGTCAATAAAGTATTTCTAAAGAAAACCTTTAAAGACTTGTCACTGATAAGGAATCCCTTTGGGCAAAATGGATGAATGAGCACTACTTGAGAAGCAGGAGCATTTAGACCGTCAAGTCTAAGAGTGACTTATCTTGGAGTATGATGCAAATCCTAAAGCTTAGAGGGGTCATGTAGCCTTTGATATTCTACAAGGGAAATAGTGTTCACACATGATTATGGATAGATAATTGGAGTCCTTTTGGCCATCTCTATTAGCTACTGAACTTTCTGAGTATTAGGTTTCTCCCTTCAGTTAATGTAATCAATGAATTAATCATTGATGACAGGTGGGATTGTAAAAATAGGCATGCCAAATAATTTTTAAATTGCTTCCCTCTTTAGCATAAAGGACATAGTTTATTGAATTGGGAATTTATCAGTTACCTTCTCTAATAAGTCTTGTATAAAAACTCCATAAAAGAAATGGCTCCTAAATTCCCTTGACATTTTTTAGTTTGGAATAACTTACTGATTCTAAAAGTCTCTTTTTTCTTATACCTAGAGCTACGAGGGAAAGACTATCAACTTTTGATAGACTAGCAAGTGGTAATAATATCTCAACCCTTTGTCAGTTGTGTATAGGCTCTAATGGTTCCTTTACCCATCTTTTCTTTGACTATCATTTCTCTAACTGGATATGAAATGACATTGTAATTCGATGCAACTTAAATTGCTAAGTCATTGGTTAGGGATCAATTCTTCAATAGATCTTAGGTACAACTCATATGCATAAAGATCTTGTGGTGTTGTCTTTGATGCGCTACATACTCTCTATGGAAGGAAAGAAATTTGAGGTTGTTTAATGGGCAAGCCAGCTCACATGAATTGTATTAAACCAAATACAATTCATGTTTTCTTTTAAATTTTAAATTAATGTTGATTTGATTCTTACAATATAATATGATTTAAAAATATATAATTATAACAATTTAACTACCCTTACAATAATGTGCCAGAGGACGACTACTATACATTAAAGGAGACATAACTTTTACTTACTATATAAAAGATTTAATATTATTAAATATTTTTTGCAAATTACTGAGATTGTAAATTCAGCATTTAATAACATTATATATTACATATTTAAATTTAAAGAACACATCATGGCCTAATGACAACATTGAAATTTCAACAACTAATTTTTGTTATCTTAGAAAACACAAAATAATCGATTTTAGTGTTAATAGTATTTCTTTATCAACTTCCTTTCTGATGTTTTAACATCATATAGCTTTGTTTGTACATTAAGTTCTAGTGATAGAAGCTGCTTGCATTAAACCAGATATTGGCAACAAAAAGTTTAGTGGAACATGAGTTCTCATTCTTCGTTACATCATGTTAATCAGAAACGGTTTAGTTCAGGCTTATTTACAATAGCTGCCTTCGCCAGGGCTATTTCCTGAAACCGTTGGCCTGAAACTGTTGGCCCTGTAATTTTTGTATGCATTAACAGTATGCAAAATCTCTCGCTTTACAATAGCAGGTGGGGGAGTATGATGGCCACCCTGGAACTGTTGGTCTGAAACCATTGGTCTCCTAGTCGTTGTATGAATTTGTGGGTTCCAAGATAACTGATCGGTCCATATCTAGTAATCTGGATGCTCTTGCCGCATCATAGTTTGCTATCATAAAGAGAAACAGAAGAGCAACCATGAAATTCTTTGATGTCTTCCTGCAAATCCAATTTGAAAAAGGTTAGTCACACCAGAAAGAAATGCATTCAAACACTAATTCTAGGGTAATGAACGGAGAAAAAGAGATCACTAGAATGCAAGCAATTCTTTAGAGGCAGAAGGGAGAGCTAGAAAATTTCTATATCAACTTAATGTTGGACCAGAAAAAGCAAAGATGCACTAGGAAGAAAGATGCAATGAACTATGATGCATAAAGAGATGAGAGGACTTATGAAGCAGAGCAGCTAAGGTACATGTATTACATTTGGCAATACCTTGACTCCTCAAAGCAAATCAGACCTCGGTGCATTGAATAGTTAGATCTGAAACTTGACATCGGAGCAAAATTTTTAGAGTCTTATTTGGTGAAGCCATTAGAGACAGATTGGCAGTCGATGCTACCATTTTTATCTCTTTCCATATGGCTCATTCCTTGCGTTTTACTTAAATGAGGGCAACCTACTCCTAAGATTATCCTCATCCTCGCATGGGAGAAAAGTACAAAACTACCTATAAAATGAATTAATACCACCAGCTGAAGTTTGACCTTACATCTAGAAGTTCGGACTTAGAGACAACTGAAATTATGAAACAGTACTAACTCCTTAATTCCGGTGTACTGAAAAAGAACAAAATTTCTCTTGTTATGTTTCGAACTAGCAATTTCGAATTGAAATGGATAGAAGATTACCTTTGTCAAATTGTTCAATTTAACTTCTTTTGAGGATCAGAATAAATATACCTCTGGCACTATCTGAATCCCTATTCTGAAGCAATGCTTCCCCTTAAGAGTAATGTTGCAAGAGGATTGTGTTATTGCCAATTGCTTCAAATAACACCACTCCTGTAAGATGTCCTGCAGTTTAACCAAAAACCATCAAGGATTGAATTAAAAATTTATCCAGCTAAAATATCTGATCTTGATGGCAAAATTATGTAAAACCAGTCATATGTAAATGAAACCAAAAGGAGAAAGTTGTCGTTATACTCATGCATAAGGCCAGGCAACATGACACCAATCCAACAATATGAAAACAGCTTCTGTGTTCAAAATAAATTTAAGTATGAAGTGCAAGAAGACCAACCCAAAAATAAAGAACATTTGCATATTCTAATATTAAGCACCTTGTCCGATTGTACTTTAGCAAGAATATTGCCTTTTTTTATATATTACAGTCTCTAATTCAAATAAGCCAGTAAATTCTTCAGAACAAATTAAGAGTTCACCTGTTTCAAAGAATCCAGCTTACTAATCAAGTAAATTTTCATTGCAGTACTGTGTTGTAAACAATCTTTACATGTGCATAATCGTCAACATCTGATATTAAGCAATCAGCTCATTCCTTGTCTAGAATATCTATTTTTCACTTTTACAATCTATAATTCAGAAAACTGGTGAATCTTCAGAACAAGTTATGGTTTATTTATTTATCTTTTATCATAATAAACTGTTTTCGTACCCAAATGAATTCTCATTGCAGTATAGTTTTGCCAACAATCAGCTCATAGTACTGCTATGTTTAAAACTGTCAAACATTTCTAAGCCAACTCGGTTCTCAGTTTGATCCACATCCATGCTTTTGAGAGGGAATCAGATAAAGGGCACAAGCTGCATTAAATTACAAATCTGATGAGAGAAGTTCCCCAATACCAAGCTCACCTGTTATAATGATACCTTTCTTCATGCATAGCTGCTTTAGACAATAATCCTCAGTTTTTTGTATATCTGTACATTATCCATGCACTAGTTTATCATCTCTTTTCCCTGTCAATATAGGGATCATATCCTCTCCCTAGTCAATCTCCGGAAAAAATTGAGATGCACTACTGATTGATCAGGTTGATTAAAATTTGCTGATCTGTGGGCCAAAAAATTGAAGAGCTGTGAAGTAATCACATGCTTGAGCTAATATTTATCATCTGCCTCATCTGCCTGTACCCAGTTGACATCCTGCTCAAGTGCAGAAAACTATAAGCACAGGACACCTGAATACATGTCCAAGAAAAGCATACAACAACAACAACTCAGTGAAAATCCCGCTAATACGCAGGGCCTAGGAGGTCCAATAGTAGGCGACCTTATCCCTAACTAGTAAGAAACTATTTCTGGTTGACCCACATAAAAAAAGTCCAAAAAAGACATCACGTAGGAAATTACAGATGATTTCTGGTGTAAGTGATAATGCTGTTTGAAAATACAGATCTAACATTACCAAGCTTTAGATGGCCTGCTCATCTAATCTCACTTGAATAATTTTAGAAAGGAAACGGAAAAGGCAATGAATATCCACATCATTTCCACAATAGCAAGAGGAACAATAAGTCCACCAAAACTACAGATAATTTGATCATGTTAGATTAAAGTATCACTTGTGAACAATCAGAATGGAGCATTTTAACAAGGCAGATCAGACCATGTGAAGGAACCAAGTTGGAAACGATCAACAATAGACAACAGAAAAGTACTTTCTAGCATGCAGAACATTGATGCATATATTCTGATGAAGTAAAATAGTATGAATCGGGGAGACACATCTGATATTCTGAAGACATGGCCAATGAAACAATCAATTACATAGAAGACCGCCTTTAATTATCAAGCAGGCAACTTATAGAATGAGCTAACCACTCTTTAACTTCATAATAAATAACTAGAGAACCTGAATGACAATCTTTTGTTATCAAGTCCTTAAGTATGGCAAAGTCTAAAATGCTTTCATGATTTCAAAGCTAATATATGATTTCCTATTCAGTTAACAAATCAGAACCTCAGCAGAAAAAGAGAGGACAAAAAGTTTTACCACATTAATACATAACAGTAATAACTAAAGACATAGTTTTGATCAAGAATGATCTAGGGAACATCGAATTCCTCCAGAAATTAAGGTCATTTTTATGGGGTGTGATAGAAAAAGTTTTATTTTCATTGTCTAGGAAAATTAGTCCACTTTCTCCACGTTTCTTTCTTGATCAACATGCTGTTTATGATTCTTGCATGCCTATTTACAAATAATAGATGATAGGTAAGATCAAGTATGTTGTATAAGAAGCCATATTCATCACCAACAGAAGATTATTTTGAGAAACTAACCATCCGATATATGGCATCTGAAAGCTGAAGTGCTTCAGCAAACTTGTTAACCCTAAAGAGCCCCTTAAGAAGGTGAGATAATATGCCTAGGTCCAGAATACTGCCCTTTGTAATCAGGTCAGCATACAATTCGAATGCCTTGTCAACCTTATGAGCAAGTGAGAGACTCTCAATCAAGGAAGTATATATCCTTCGATTGGCAGCTGAATGTGGTGATGAAAATGATAAGAGCTCTTCATGCAGCTCTACAGCCATCTCTAGTCTTTCAGCTTTGATAAAACTGTCAATCAAAACTCTATAAACTGGGAGAATTGGCAATGAATCATTGTCACTTATCTCGACCAAAAGACCAAGAGATACTAAGAAGTCATGGTTGAAACCTTCTATCACCTTACGGTAACCAGCTATGTGCCTGGGCCAATATGTTTGTTTCATCTCTTCTAAAAGTTTACAAGCCTCGTCCAAAAGGCCAGCAGCACAACAGTGGTTTATCAGAACTTTATAGGTAACAAAGTTTGGAGCACAGCCCTTTAAAGCCATCTGTTGCAATAGCTCTAAACATTTGTCGACTTTCCCAATTTTCCCAAGGCCATCGATCATTGCTGTATAAGTCACAACATTTGCATTACAGCCCTTTTCTTCCATCATAACCATAAGTCTAAAAGCTTCATCAGCCTTACCAACTTTACACAGGCCATCAATGATCTCGGTATATATAACAACATTTGGGGCAAAAGAATTTTCTAGCATCCTTGACAACACTTTCAAGGCAAGATCTAACTTTTTCTCCTTGAATAATCTATCAATCAAAGATCCATAAGTAAATGCATTTGGACTATAACCACGCTCCAGCATCTTGGAAAGTACTTTTTGTGCATCATCAAGCTTACCAAGTTTACAAAATCCATCTATTAGAGCATCATAAATGATACGGTTAGGTTCGCAACCTTCCACAGACATAGCTTCTAGCAGGTCGTGTGCTTCTCTGACCTTGTGTGCTTTGCACAATCCATCTATTAATGCTCCATAAGTAAAAATATTTGGTTCTTTAGAATCAGGATTAGTTTTCTCAAAATAAATATCTAGCTCCGGGGCATTCACATTATCCTCCTTCATTCTTGCATAAATATTGCAAGCTTTTTCAAGTTCTCCAGCCTTACAATGGCCATCAATTAAAGCTGTATAAGTGACAATGTTCGGTATGCAACCTCTGGACAACATCATCTCAAAAACTTTGTTAGCATCAAACACCTTCCTTGCTTTAAGGTAAGCATGTATAAGAGCAGTGTAAGTCACCACATTTGGGTTACAATCATCTCTCTCCATCTCATCAAACCATTTTCGAGCTTGTTCTATTAGGCCAGCTTTACAGAAGGTATCAATTAACATTGTATATGTATAGACATCAGGAAGAATATGATTGTTTTTCATTTCTTGAAACAATAAAAAAGCTTTCTCCACTTTATTTGCATTACAGAGATAGCTAATTACTTTAGAGTATGTGCTTGTATCTGGTATAAAGCCCTTAATCATCATCTCATGAATAACATTAAAAGCTTTCTCAAATTTTCCAGCACCACAAAGACATCGACTAAAGTTGCTCACATTGACCTTATTCAATATGATTCCAACATTAAGCATTTCATTATAGGCTTTCTCAGCCAACTCCAATGAACTTAAGCTAGGCAACTCCTCATTGCCACAAATACCTCCGATCAATATATTGTAAACCACGTAACCAGGCTGGCACCCACATTTAACCATTGTTTTAAGCAACTTATATGCATAAGAATAATCTCCAGATTTGCAATAGGCATGAACAAGAGAATTAAATATCCCGAGGCTTGGGTAACAGCCTTCCTGAATCATCATCTTAAGAATCCTCTTACACCTACCAAGTTTTCCCTTTTTTAGACACCCACAAAGCAATATCCTGTAAGTTACAACATTAGGAAGACAAGAGGATGTCCGCATCCTATTTAAGAATTCCATAGCTTCTTCAAAAAGTGAAGCTTCACATAACCCTGATATCATTTTCGTATAAAGCACTGTATCAGGCAGAACATCTTCCTTCTCAATCAACTTCAAGGCTTCCCTCCATTTCCCTGCTTTACAGAGAGAATGTGCAAAATAACCCAAACTAATCCTGTCCATAGTATAACCCAAACTTGCCATCTCCCTGTGAACTAAATAAGCCGTCTCCAGCCGCTCAGCTCTTAAAAACACCTGAACTAAAGCATTGTAAGTCAGTCTTGAGGGCTTGTATCCATGATCTTTGAGCCTACCCAACTCTTCCAGAGCGACATTCCACATGTCAGTTTGACAACGTCTACGAATCAAGACGTTGAGCAATTTCCCAAGCAATTCCCTGTCTTCATCCTTAATTTCACGCAATAACTCATCAGGTACCTTCTCTCCATAACCATTATTCCCTTCCACTATCTCTAACAATGCATTGTACATGTGTTCACTATGCTTGTACCCAACTTGCCTCCCTGCCCAAATGAAAAACTTGACGCCTAATTCACGGTCTTTTTTTATTAGTTTCAACACTTCAGCTACCAAAGTCTCGCTCAATTTCTCTCTATATTGCCGAAGAAATTTCTGGGTTTTACTCCCGAAGACATCATTGTTATTCAAAATAGCATCTGCAATCAAAATAGCGTCCTTTGAGTGCTTACCACTATCAAACTTCGGCACAGAGGCATCGGGTTTCGACAGGGAATCCCGCAAAAAGGCAAATTCCTCCCTAGAAAACGACACAGCTTGATCGTTCTCCGGCAAAATGGGGTCGTCGGGATCCACCAGTCCTTGCAGATTGTCCGATGAAGAAGCCGATACGAATCTGGCGATGCTAAAGATTATATGTTGGCGGGAAAGAAGAGAGTGGTTGGACAAAAACGGTGAATGCCATATGGGAATTGACGAAGGAGACAATAACAGAGAAGAACTGGGGTGAGAGCGAAGGGTAAGTAAGACCCTTCTACTCATTTGACTCAACAATAGTATCAGTTCTAGAGATAGGGTAGTCTTTTGGGGTTTAAGCAGGGTTTTGTTGGATGGTCCAGTTTGGAGGGGGTTTAAGGAGGGATTTGTTGTTTAAGGATTTAGGAAGCCAGAGTGAGGAACCACAGAGGAAGCTTTTTTTTTTTTGGTCGAAAAGGGGAAAAGAAAAACTAAGGACGCAGGTACGCCATAGAAGAAGCATCAAAGACTAAGCGATGGGGAAGACCCGGGACTTTTTAGCAGTCCAAGAATGAACTCAACTGAAGTGAACTCAAAAAAACCCCAACAGAGACGACGTCGACAAACGAGTTTTGAGGTTTGTAAAAAAAAAAAAGAAGAAAAAGAAAGGACCTTTTCTAATTCCTTAAAATTTTAGATATATTAAAAAACCTTTTCCAGAAAAAAGATACAAATTATATTTAAAATAATAATTTTTTAGAAAATTAGTTTGAAATGGGATGGCTGATTGAGAAGTTATTACTTGGTTGACTTCTGTTTTTTTTGTCGTTGTTTTTTGTTTCTATTTTTTTGTTTTTTGTTTTTATTTTTTTTTAAAAAAATAAAAATTTAAACTTGTTTAGTTGAGATTTGTAATATAAAAAACTAAAAACAAAAACTTGTTTGATTAAGATTTCTAATAAAAAATTAGAAACAAAAACATGTTTGATTTTATTATCATATTTTTATTTTTTATTATTATACTATTATATGTAATAATTATAATATATTATATTATATTTTTAAATTAATTAATTATCATTATAGCTAAAATTAAATATATATAAATCAAATATTATTAAAAAAATTATACATTAA
>JANITW010000001.1:29154333-29164607 GCA_027564335.1 Erythroxylum williamsii | reverse complement strand
ATAAATTTTTAAGATGCCCTTTCCTTTTTCTTTTAAAATACATATTTTTCATGAAAGAACTTAATTTTGAGTTAATTGAGAAAAAGATTATTAAAAAATAGGAGATAATTGTCTTTTGTGATTTTATCCCTTTGTGAAAATTGCTTATAGTTTAATAATTAAAAAATCATCTCAACAATAACAACAATAAAAACAACATTAAGTAGAAATCCTGCTAAAAGCGGAATCTATACAGGTCAGTAGTATGCGACCATAATTAGTAAAAACTCCGATTTCAAAAATTAAAAAAATCACTATAATTACACACCCCTTATATTAATTTTTATAAGAGAAATAATAAGTTTTTATATTCAGTAAAAATTTTGTGTTGGTATTAAATTTAAAAAACATAAAAACAAAAAAAACAAAAGTTGAGTTCGTTTGTCTTATTCGTGGCTCATTGATGTAACGGAGGAATTGGAATTAGAATGATTAAGGCTTAAAGTGGAAGAAACGGCAAGTGGGAAAACAATGGACAGGGACAAGGGACAAGGAGAGTAGAGAGCAAATGCGAGCTAAAACTAAAAAAGGAAAAAGAATGAGACACAAAAGATGCCGTACTGTGTGCAATAGAAAGTACTGATACTGAAATCACAACCCCTCTTCTTGGGAAATTTGTTGGATTCTCAGAATTAAATGTCCACAGTCGACACTGTCCTGTCCTAGCACCTGGTTTCTTTCAGCATCTTCCCATGCAACGACAAACATATATAGCAGAACTGTATATAACGCCAAACTCCATGATGAGTTTCTGAATCTTCAATCAATTAATACCAAGATTAACTTTATTACTTAATTATCCCATGGTTCATGAAACTGGCATGCTCTGTGTGCTAATTTGTAGTTCCAACTGATTTTGCAGCTTCAGCAAATTGGTATTTATTTATACTGAGAGATGTGGACATACACTATTAAATTCAGTAATGCATTATGAAAAATAAGAGGTTTATACTGATGAAGAAAGCATGTATTTCATCATATCATAATATATACAGAGGGAGGATATTTATACTTGAAGAGAGGGAAAACAATAAACCTATTTGCTACTGTTGTTTGTACACTGAAGGCGACGATGTGCTACTGTTGTGTGCACTTATTGTGTGCGGTACCCATAACAGAATTGTCACGAGATATTCAACTGCTATGTACAACGAACAAAAGTATAATGGGAGAAAGGAAATGCTAAATAGATGGCTGGAAATAAGTAAGTAACTGGGTCTAGAAATAAAGCCCTAGGGTCCATCTCCGTATGTTAGCCCACTGTTAAATTCCACAGCCCACTCTTCATCATTCGGCAGCCTACTCTTTTAACCTAACTCTCTTAACACGCCCCCCCTCAAGACGGAGCTCCGGAGAGACAGACGGAGCCACACTTGAGAACTAGGGCTTCGAAGATGCGCGCCTTAAGGGGTTTGGTGAATAGATCGGCGATTTGATGTTCGCTTCATACATGGTGAAGGGCGGGAAGACCGGAGGTCACCGCATAAGGTGATTGATTTCCAAATGTTTGGTAAGTTTGTGGAAGACGGGGTTCTTAGAGATGTAGATCGCCGCTTGGTTATCGTAAAAGAGAGGTATGGCTCCGTCCTGCTTCACCTGAAAACACTGTAAAAGCTGAGTGATCCATTTTAACTCATATGTGGTGGAGGCCAAGCTTCGATACTCGGCCTCTGCGGTGGATCGATTGACGGTGGTTTGCTTTTTGCTTTTCCAGAGCTCCGAGGAAGATGCAAAACCCATTCAACAAACGTCGGCTAAAAGGACAGCTGGCCTAATCAGTGTCGGAGTAACCGGTAAGTTGGAGGTGAGAGTCAGAGGGGTAAAATAAGCACTATTGTTGGGTTCCCTTGAGATACCGGAGGACGTGTTTTACGGCCCTCCAGTGTGGTTCTCGCAGCGATTGCATGAACTGACTCAACTGTTGCATGATGTAGGTAATATCGGGTCGGGTGAAGCTCAAGTATTGGAGCCGACCCACGACCCTGTGGTAAAGCTCTGGATTGGGGAGAAGGTCGCCTTCGTCAATGGTAAGCTTCTTTCCTGGAAATATAGGTGTAGCGCCCCCTTACCGTAGAATATACACCGATACGCCTGTAGGTCATACCGATACATACCCTATGATAAGGGTGCACTACGATACAATCACTTCTAATAAACCTCATGACATCAATATAATAAAGTAGTATAATCACATTCACTAAATTTTTAAAACCAAAAGGGTACCATCATTTCATTCATAAAACCCTAAATACAACATCCGGTCATTTTTACAACTGAACAAGTCCAAAATAGATAGTAATCACTCCTATCTAGGTCATCCCCAAATTATCCCAAAGGATCCCCAGTTGACTGACCTGTGGGCCATGCTCCTCTCGCCGGCACACACACAACAAGAAAAGTCTCAAAATCCGGAGCTAGGAGTCACACTACTGCTGTCCTGAAAAATAGTCGCAATTTGGGTGAGTTTACGAAACTCAATGAGTAACCATCATCGATGGTTTACTCAATTCATGCATTATGCAGAATTGCGTACAAAACAACACATATCATATTTAGAAGCACAATTCATAAATTCAGTAAACCATGATCACATATTACACTTAATCCTATATCAATTTCACAGCAATATCACAGATTGAATACACAATGATTTCCAGTTCATTTTTAGCGTTGTGACTGGGCATTAGAATTACCCCATTTCTGGGCATATCACACAGAAATCGCGTTTTCGGGGGTAGGAGAGCCCTCTGGGTATACACTACTGCCCACGCGCACTAGGGATAGGAGAGCCCTCTGGGTATGCACTAATCCCTTTTTACTTATCACAAAGACGAGCTTATAGCTCCAATCAGATCAGAATGTGCTCCAGTCACAACTATCAGTTACTGATTTCTATTCATGCCTAGCATGCGTTCACAATTCTCAATAACATATCACATGCGAATCACATAATCCGAATCACAGATAACTCACATACAAAGCACATAGCACATCAGAGATTGAGAAACCAACTAGGTTACTCACCTCTAAACTTCCGAGCTACAGTCGGGAAGTCTCGCCTACGTCAGACGATCGGCGATCCACTTGAGCCGCTAAAAGAATCAGAACATTCGAATATTACTAAGTTGACCAATTTCCATAATCAATTATGCAAATATATCAAATAGTGTACGTACTATGCACGTTATGACATTTCCGACACAGATCCAAATTTTCCGATCTCAATTTCTAATCCCCGAATTCATAATCTCTAAATTGAATTTAATCCACAATTAATAGAACCATCAAATTCCTAAATCCCATTCTTTAAATCCTCAAATTTCAATTTCGGAAAATTAGCATTCCTCGCTACGGCGTCTGATCCCTTGCCACAGCGAGCTCCCTTACTCGCCACCTTCGCCGCGGCGTATACACGCCTTGTCGCGGCGCATCACGCGCCCTTCGTCGCGACGCTCGCACGCGTTTGTCGCAACGTGCGCCAAACCTCCTCACCGCGGCGCGCCTTCCACGCACGTCGCGGCGTGCTACGCTGCCTTGCTCATCGAGGCGTGTTCTTCGCACGTCGCAGCGTGCAATTGCAGACACGCCCAGAAAACCCAGATTTTCTCCTTACAAATCACTCCTAATTAATTCCATATAAATCAAACAACAAATCTTTAGCTTCTATTTCATCAAACAATCAATATCCCTAAAATACCAACCCTAAACCATCGAAAACCATCGTCGAAACCCTAAATGCCAAATCCCTTTAATACACAAGTTAAATCATCAATCTACTACAATAAATCAATAGATCAACCTACAATAGGTAGGAAAGGAGCAACTTACTTGATTAAAAGCTTCAAATCTCCAAGGATCACACCAAACCAAATCTCACGATACCCACGACTATCCCTCAAACAAACCCATCTTCAATCTCTTCCAACTCAAGCCAAAGGAAATCAAGCAAGGGTGCAAGGGAGAAATAGCCAACACAAAGCAAACAAGAAGAAACTCCAAGCAGGATCCACGATGAAGAAGGAAGGAAGAAGGAGAACGAAGCATCGTGGAGGAAGGGATTTTCAAAGGGTTAGGGTTTTATACCCAAATGATAAGGCATTGTTTGGCAATTGGCAGTCCGATCCGAACAACCTCAGTCCAATTTCTAATTCTAATTTCTCCCGAATTCCAATGGGTCACACCCTAATTCCTCAAATCCTAATTTAAATTACCTCTTATCAATCGTCAATCAAATTCGGAACCGAAATCACAATTAATCAGTCACTAAGCCATTTTTCCGGTCCAGGCCTAATACTCCGAAAATTCCAGAAAAATTCCTATAATTCCACAAAAATAGAAAACTTCTAATCACATACTCAAAATTTCAATTCTCAATTCCTATATTCAATTTGACTCTTCAATTTCATAAATCAAAGCTCTAAAATATCAAATTTCACTAATAGCATAATTTACTTTAAATCACAAATTCTCAAATTCACACATCAAAGCACACTTAACCTCAATCATGATCACAAGGTCTCCCATGTCACAAGCAAGTCGGAATTATGTCATACATGCATGTACATACATATGCTTATGAAATGGCGAACATTTATCAAATATGCAGAGGCTATGAATACACATGCAAAAATACTTATACAGAATACGTATGAGAGGAACTGTACACATCCTATCGGTGACGGGATGTTACAACTATTGCTTGCTTGTGATTCCTGTAAATGAAAAGACTGCAAAAACTAGTTGTTAAATAAATTTTTTTGGGAAAAAAACAAGTTGTTAAAACTTGATTGTGATATCTTAATATAGGGGATGTGTTATTGTGTAATTATGTATGTTAAATATTTGAATTGTTAGTTTTTGACTTCAGGTGAATTGTGATGTAATTATATAAAATGAATTATATTATATAAGATGGACATCTGTATTGTGTAATTATGTATGTTGAATACTTGAATTGGTAGTTTTTGACTTATGTTGAATTGTGTTGGATGAAATTAAAGTTTTTATGATATAATCATATAAAATGAGTTATATATATATGATGGAGAGGTGTATTGTGTAATTGTGTATTTAAAAAACTTGAATTATTAGTTTTTGACTTATTGGTAAATTGTTTTGAATGAAATTGAATTGTGCATAATGTAATCGTACAAAATAAGTTATATTATATAAGATGTGTAAAACCTATATATATTTAATATGTGGCTTATTAAATGATTATGGTTTTAATAATATTAAATGCTTAATCGTACAAAATGAGTTATATTATATAAGATGTGTAAAACCTATATATATTTAATATGTGGCTTATTAAATAATTATGATTTTAATAATATTAAATGCTAAATTCTAATTCGTCAATTTGATTAAGTAAGATAATATTGATGAAGTAGATCGTGTTTTATTTTAAACTTATTGTTTGATGGGAACGGTTCAGAAATATCTTTATTTTATTTGAGATCGGTCCTCTCTCCTTCGCACACGCCTTTGTTTATTTTTCACCATCAGAAAGCAATATTATTGAGGGAAAACAGAAGAGAAATCAAGTTTCTCTATATCCAAGCATTAAGAAGGATTTTTCTCACTTTAAGATTTAACAAAAGTCATGGATCTAGGTATATATTTCATATTTTATATTTTGACGTAAAGCATAGAATATTTTTAGATCTAAATTAAAGAATTATTGTGATTATTTCTATTGAATATATTATGCTTATATGTAGTATAAAAACCTAGTTCTAAATTCTATGTTTTCCATTAAAGATACCGCATAATTTCTTATTGAATTGTTCTTCATATCTTAAGTTTACGGTTCACTCTTGGTTACTTCTTTCTTTTTTGTTGATAAACGAAGTGTTTTTTGTTTCAAACACAAATGCAATTAGAGAAAGATTCTCAACTATCTAGAAGCACAAAAACATCTTAATTGTGATTTTTATATTATGTGTGTTAATTGATGTGGTTGCCATTTTAGTACAATTCATTCTTAATTATGTGCCTCCTGAGCAGTATGGGCCATTCCTAACACTATAAAGAACAAGTGGAATGTGAATGAGTTGGCCACTATGCTTGTTCAAAAGGAGATAAGTAAGAATCATGGGACCCATACCATTAATTTGGTAAGTCATTAAGGAGCTAGAAGGAATACCAAAAGGAATTATGGCAAAGGCAAGGGCAAGTAAGGACCATTTAAAGTTAATAAATCCTCTATTCAAATTCATAAGAAGGAACATAAAGATGATAGATGCCATTTTTGCAAGAAACTTGGGTATTATTAGAAAGATTGTCTAAAGCATAAAGGCTAGTTCGAAAAGAAAGGTAAGCTTAGTGTTTAAGTATGTTTCAAATCTAACTTGGTTAAAGTTCCTTATAATACTTGGTGGATTGATTCTTTATGTACCATTTATGGTTCGAATACCTTGTAGGGATTCCTGCTAACCCAAACCACAAACCCAAGATACAAAGCTCCTTCTATTGATTACTATAGAGATAAACTTTTGAGTTGCTTAGTTTCTAAAATTAAAAGTTATTTAAAAGAAAGAAGAATAAATTAAGCTACTTATGGGTCTTCAATCATGTGTGATAGTTGGACAAATAAGAGACAAGCCTATTATTAATTTTTTGGTTTATTCTGTAAAGGGCTCAATGTTTTTAAAGTCTATTGATGCATCTGGCCTTGTTAAGAATCCGATACTTTAATTTAGATATTCAATAAAGTTATGAATGAAGTAGAGCCAGAAAATATTGTTCTGTTTATTACTGACAATGATTATGCTTATAAAGCAGTAGGAAGAACGTTACAAAATAAGTATAACTCTTTTTTTTGACTCCTTATATTGCATATTGCATTGACTCAATGCTTGAAAATATAAAGAACGCTAGGTATTGTCCTATTATTGATGAGACTGTGCAGAAAGTAAAAAAAGTGATCAAGTTCATTTATACTTATGCATGGGTGTTGAATTTAATGAGAAAGGATTTTACCAATGATAGGAATTTGTGTCGTCCTGCTGTGATAAGATTTGAAAAGAATTTCTTATCACTTCAATGTTTTGTTATAATGAAGAAAGAGTTGAGATAGATGTTTATAAGTGATAACTGAGTTGCATCTTAATATGTTAGGTCCAATGTTAGATTGAAGGTTTCTAAAATTATACTTAGAGATACTAAATTTTATTTAGAATTTCAATTTGTTATCCAAGTTTATAAGCCTTTGGTGAAAGTGCTTCGTTTAGCTGATAGTGATGAAAAGGTAACAATGGGTTTTTTTTATGCCATGGAGAGCGCGAAGAAAGCAATTAAGGTCAATATAAAAAAATAGGTCTTCTTTATACACACCTTATCTTGCAATCATCAACAACAGATGGAAAAGAAAACTTTACTCTTTTTCGTTTGTAGCTGAGATGCTTTTTAATCCTAGTGTCTATTTTACACCAAGTTTCACAAAGAAAAATGAAGTTAATAGGAAACTACTATTAACTATTACAACAGTTGTTACCCATGAGATGATACAAGATCTCCTATACGCACATAGATAGTTTTATAAGCAGTCTTCTACAGATTTTGGGATGCCAATTGCTATTTAACAAGGAGCAAAACTTTCTCTAAATATTAGCTATTTCCCTTTGCTCACTTATTGAAAATTAATTATCACTTTATTTTCTTTTTGACGCTACTTTTGTTATGTTACGACTTACAGTTTCTCCGTGGGATCAATTCGGAACTAATGTTTTAGAATTGCAAAGGTTTACTATTTGAATTTAAGTCAATATGTGAGTGTAATAGGCTATAACCTGGAGCATATTTGAATTCGTCCATTCCAAGAAAATGAATACATTGGAGTGCAAGAGATTGAATGACTTGATCTTCGTCTATTATAATTTAAAGCTTCAGGAAAGATATGTTATTATCATTATTAATTTAGATATAATTTCTTATAATTTTTAATAATTAAATTTTCTTGTTTACTATGACTCTTAATAAAACAAGTAATTTAGTAGATCCAATTTGCATTGATAATATCAATCTTTTGGCAAATTGGGTTTTTGAAGAACCAAATTTAGTAGATGTAAGTGATTTGGAAGATAATCTTAGATAGAAAAGCACTGACATGTCATTTGGTACGTTGAATTTGAACGATGATGATAATGAGACTCCTCTTAATGATGAGAATTTTGTACCAAATGATAATTGAGGTCAGTGCAGTTATAGTGAGTATCTCCTTGTAGACGATTGAATGAAGTTCCAATTTTTTATTTCTCCTTCTCTTTTAATTTTACTTATGTTTAATGTATATGTTAAATTTTATATATGCAAGGTAATTGTAAATGTTCTTGTTTTAGGTTTCATTTCTTCTTGGTTGTTTCCTCATTACGAACTCTTGTTATAAATTGTAACAGCTAGAGAGTTAAGGATATTTATTATTCTTTTTATTTGATGTTTTGATGTAATTATTATTTATTATATGATGAAATTGTATTATTTTAAATACTTGTATTTTTCTTAATTTTATATTTTTATGATGATTGTCTTTTTATATTAATTGTGGTTATTATCTATATGTGAAATATCTGAAAATTATTGTTAATAAAAATAAATAAATTGTTTTTATTTAAAATTTTTATTATTATGATATTTGGAGATAGGGTTGATGTAAAATTATAAAGTATATAGGACAATATACTAATGGACTATTTTGCAATTTTAAAAAAATTCATGGCCAATTTCATAAATTTTAAAAATTGTCCGAAATGATACTCGCTATTGACTAATATCAGTATAGTACTATACCAAAACACAATCTTGTACCAAGACTGGTATGGTATTCATAACATTGACGTTAAATTCTCATTTTCTTCATTCTAACCATATTCCACGATCACAAAAGCTTGCCCTCGAAGCATTTTTAAAATTTGCTCTAAGTTGAGAACTTGTCCAGCCAAAAATTATTTGGGTTATACAAAGGGATCCTCTTCAGTTAAGCTCAGTTGGGAATAAGTATGCGCTTTTAGAACAAACTTGCATGATGGTTCAAGGATTTCAGTACCTAAACATGGGCCTTAATGGCCAGTCGACAACTTGACATGAGAAACACTACAGTATCACAACAGAGAGGTTAGCAAAACAAGTTATCCATAACAACAAACTATGCAAGCATTAAGATTAGTGGTTCATGCTTTGTTGAAACCTTCACCTTGTGATACAGGAATAATTTTTAAAGAAAGAAAATTGGATTCAGGAAAGACACGATGACGATAAGACACAAGCCAAGCTTTTCATCCATCAACCATAGGATTGCATAGTCCTAATTCACTGATTTTCCTACTTAGGATTGTTCCTTCAAGCAAACCTAACTATAACCAACCAAAAAGTGTAATGCTATTAAAATCAAGAATAATATGGAAGCCAGCATATCCAAAGATTTCTCAAGTTACCCAAAATATACATGCAGTAAGTGTCGTGCCAAACAAAAGAAAGACCTTTTAAAGAGAATTAGAGAAGTATAGAAGAAAGTGGGAAGAACAAACCTTTTATAGAATAAGGAGTCCGCATATTCTCTCTGAACCATACCCAATAGTGACCTGCAAAATTCCAACAACATAAAAAAAGGCTCTGGAAGTTCAAATTTCTGGAAGCAATTTACCCATTTGTAAAGGAGATGATTGTTGGCCCCCGAATTTTTTTTCTCTAGTTAAGTACAATTTAATGAATTATGGGATTTTGATAAATTTATTTTTGGGAGTTTAATTGCTATACCTATGTTAGAAGGATTTATTTCATTGGATTGTTGAGTTAAAGTAGTAAGAATATTCAAGGGCATTTTTGGCAAGTCATTTAAGGATAAAAACCATAAGGCATATAAGGAAGGATAAAATGAACTTTTTGGACTCATTAAGGGTAAAAAGGGGAAAAAGAGGCTTTTTCTTGCATTGAAGAAGAAGCAAAAACGTGAATGAGAAAAAGAGAGAAGAGAGAAGCACGAAAAAGAGAGAAAGAGGAGAAAAGAAAAGCTAAGCTAGGTTTCAATTTTTCTTAGGGTATGTTTGGGAGTTTAGGATGGAATGGAATGGAATGGTAATTAATAAAATGGAATGGAATGGAATGGAATGAAATGAGCCACTCCATTGTTTGGAAGTTTAAATAAAATAAGAGAGGGATTTCTTTGACCATTGTTTGGAAGTGATACTAAAAATGAATGGAATGGAATGACTTGTAATATTTTTTTCCAAAATTAC
>JANITW010000001.1:29138541-29154233 GCA_027564335.1 Erythroxylum williamsii | reverse complement strand
AAGACCATCGACAAAGAAGAAGGAATGGAGAGCTCTGAATGAAAGAGAACTAATAGCTTTCCAATAGATTTTTGTTTGTTTCTAGTTGCAAGAGGAAGAGTCGTAGGTGAAGGGAGGAACAAGACAAAAGCCATAAAAGAAGGAGGACACTTGGCTCTTCATAGGGGAAAAAGACCAAAAACTCAATTAAAACCATTTAATGCACCCTATCTTTAATCCTTCTACTACGGATGGTTCTACAACAATGCCAACAAAATTATTTTACCCATAAATCCGTGCCACTTGGCAGTACTCTCTAGTACAGGAAACCCATTCAGTCAGCTAGTTGGAAATTTTCCGGTCCGGGCATGTGCCCCGAAAAATTCCGGAAAAATTCCTGAAATTCCCTAAAAATATGAAGCACACAAAAATCTACTCCAATTTATTTTTCAATAACTAATAACACATTTTTCATATTAACCATAGGTGCCGGGAAGATGTCATGAATGCATGTACAATCATGTGCATTTACAAAAATCTCAATTTACACAGATATGAAGGCCATATTAGACATGACCATGCCGAGATACGTTAACACGCTCGTAACCTATGCCAAATTACCACTTTACCCTTCTCATCAGTGATGGGATGTTACAAAGTTCGATGTCAAGAAGAATATATACTTAACATGCTAAGATGTACATGAACTGAGAAGATTTTGAAGACTAATCTTGGAAAGGTTGTATTCTAATCTCAGTGATGACATAAATGCTAGCAACCAACTTATATATGAGTGTCTCAGGCATTGTAATATTGCTTTTCCCTTTACTTGACCAGTATGAAAATCTACTTGCAGCCATATCTTTGGGCTCAAAAGTATTACGAACGATTTCTAGCGGATAATTGTTAGTGTTGGAAGAACTTGTTACATCAAAAACATATTCTTTAAAAAGAAATGATGAGCAACCTTAAGCAAGAAAACTATAAACTACATGTTCCTTCACAAGGTTTTCCCATTCCATAAACTTACTATACCTAACTTCCAAAGATTTGTTGAAACTACAACTAGGTTCAGTGACATGCACGACCCTCTTAAAGCAAGGGAACGTTATCAAGTAGTGTTTAAATGGAATTGGGACCCACTTTAATAAAAATTTTAAAAAATATCACATCAACATTTAACTGACAGAGACCAAAGTTTGTGAGTAGTTACGTTCGGGGGCGGGTGTTATTTTGAACATTTTGCAAATATTATGGTTCATTTTGGATGCACTGAAATGTTAGGATCCAACTAATATTTCAGTGTAAACGTCGAAGGCTAAATTGCTCTTTTGACTTTTCAAAACACATCTTAATGGTAATGAACATTTAATGCAAATTGAAAAGTAAAAAGATTGAAAAGGGAAGTTTTAGAATATTATCCTTCTTTTCTGATTATCATATAAATAAAATTTATAGATAACAAAGTTTACATTACAATGTTAATGTGGTCTAAATTAATAGTTATGAATAATACAATGTTTAAATGTTCAATTTTCTATGTTAAAGGAAATTGTAACTCACCTTTTATGTTAAATGACTAAGAGTAAAAATAATTGAACTTAATAAATATTACCTTCATAACACAATGTTTAAATGTTAAATTTTCTGTGTTAATGGAAATTGTAACTCACCTTTATGTTAAAGGACTAAGAGTAAAAATACTTGAACTTAGAAAATATTACGTGGATCAAATATGTCGTCTATTTTTAAATAGTTGATTAATCAATTTCTATATTCAAAACACAATTTATAAATTATTATGTCTATTATTAATAATAATTACAAATTTTACTGATACAATGTTGTCATTAATTATCTTAAGTTTTAAGTGAGTATTTCATGACACAGAAAATGTCATAAAACTTTAACCAAATTTATTAAAAGAACTTCTTTTTGACTAAGTTATCTAATTTTTAATATCAAAATTCAAAAATAAGAAACGTAAGAGTGAATTAAAATATGTTGATCTTAGATTATTTTATACAAAATTACTACTGATTATTTAAAGAATGATACACGCTCTTTCTTTTAAGAAATAATATTAGGAGACATGAATATGAAAAACACATGTCACCTCCTTCTATGATTTAACACCACAATAAATGAAGAGTCACATCATCCTTATAACGGTTGCGTATTGGACTAATAGTTCTGTGGGGGATACAACATGTCTTGCATAGTAAAACTCTATTTAATCGAATCAAGCCTATTCTTGAAATTTTTAAGCTAAATTCCTTCTGAGAAGTGAGAAAAAGGAGTGTCATCCCTCGTCTTCTATTTCTATGGACTCTACACCAAAGTGACTATTAATTTCATATTAAAAAAAAAGTGAATATCAATTGGAGATTAAATGCCGACGCTTTTGGATCGGTGACAGTGACCAAGGATTTGTTATATAAAAAGGCTTTGTTACAAAGTAACTCGTGGACTAATAATTACTTAGAATTTCTATGTAGGCCCTAAAGTCGGACAACCTTAGTTTAAGACACGCAAGAAAAAGCCAAGTGAAAGTGGAGATGTGTTATTGTTGCCACAGAAGTTGCCACAAATCTCTCCCCAGCCTCCAAGTTCAACGGCTGGAGCCAATTCCCGTTTAGAACTTGGCAGGTTCCAAAGCTTATTGCTTTAATGTTATTGAGATTGGTTAATTCTTCCTAGTTCTCAGAAAGGAACTATCTTTGATTAGTTGTTGTCACGCTTATCTCATCAGCATCTCATAAGTTTATTTGTCGAATGCTAACTATTCACTTCGTCACCCCAGCTCAAGTGGGTGGTTGTTGGTTTGCGGATTCGGATTCACTGCCTTTGGACTTATAAATTGGATTTTTGGTGTTTCCTATTTTAATGCTATCGGGTTGGAGTTTTGGAAATTGATTCTTGGAACTTGAAAAGAGTTTGCTTTTGGTAAGAGGGAGAAAGAGAGCGGAAAATGATAACCTGCAAGGAGTTTTGGTCTAAGAAAACATTGGTGGGTCTTGGGTTGGGACAATTTCTTTCACTGCTCATCACCTCTACTGGCTTTTCATCTTCTGAACTGTCGAGAAAAGGTTCTGTCTCTTTCTCTCTGTAATGCACACGAGTATAAATATGTGTCTTCGTTTGTTTCTCCGATTGGTATTACCGTTTATATCTTATTATTTTGTTTTTGGTATATGTGAATATGTGATGGAGTGTTAAGTACGTTTAGCCATCAGTTTGTCCTTTTGACATTTGACATTGGCCAGTTCGATGCTTTCGTGTATTACCTAGTGATTGCTATAAATTGCAGAGCTGGTAGAGTGTGTTTCTTCTACTCTTAAGTTCGAGATTCCGTCTCTATTTGCTAATTATTCATCCTGTTTCTCTTAAAAAAGAAATCCTTTTCTGAGCATAAAAGACATTTTTCCTTCTGTTTGTTTTGTTAAACTTTTGGATGTCGAAAGCTGATTGCTGACAACGATATCAGCATTACATATGTTTCCTTTTCTCTCTCTCCTTCTCCCCTTTTTCTTGACCATCTTCAGTGTATCTTAATTTCTTTGACATGGCCTTTGTGAAATTCAGATTTGATTGTGTATCATAACTTGATCACTTCTATACTGTTTTCGTCTTCAGGAGTCAATGCCCCAACTTCTCAATCTTTTCTGAACTATGTGTTCTTGGCCATAGTTTACGGAAGTATTTTGCTTAACCGGAAGCAGCCTCTTAAGGTGATTTTGTTGTCTTCATCTATTTGCTTCTGCTTTCTTTTAACTTTCTTTTCCTTGTTTGTATTCATCACTAGATTCAGCCCCTAGAGATCTTATGCAGTTGAGTAATTGCAAAATGGCGACTTTCACAGGGATAAAGTGAACTGATTAGATATTATTGTGGTTTCTATGTACGATATTTTAGTTGATTTACATCCTTCTGGAATTTCTGCAGGCAAAATGGTACTACTATGTCCTTCTTGGGTTGGTAGATGTAGAGGCCAATTTTCTTGGTGAGTGTCTCACAGTAGTGGAGATATCCACATAGGCATAGAAATCCAACAACACCATTTTAATGTTTTCATCTATGTGATATGTACTTCTTATATGTGATTATATTTTATTTCATGGTTCCATTCTTTATTGAGTATGCAATTCCGTTGCGATAAGTTCTGGATTTTGGAGTAAAAAATTGTGAACATAGCTTATCATGGAACTTAAGCTGCAGTGCCTCTTTTTCCTTTTAGTCATAAGTTGGGTATGCTCTAAGAAATGAGATATTTTTATGCATCCTTGTGTCCTTGCAACTTCTGAAGCTCATAATCTCTCCTAAATTTTATTTTGAGCTGTTTGGAGTATGTCCTTGCATTTGCTGGTGATTTTCTACTCAGTATTCTTCCAACAGTCACTCTGTCTGTCTCAAATCCCTGAAAAATCTAATTATGGCTACTTATTTTCGTTTGAAACATATGCTTTGAACAATTCTTAAAAATGTGCTGGATCTGGATAGATGGGACAATGACCTTGAATGCAATGACCATACCAAAGAATGGCCAGCTAGGCATTTTCTTGCTAAAGTATTGATGTATGATCGTAATTCTTAAGAACTTAATATATGGAAATTGACAAAATTTTCCATCTACATGCAGTGGTGAAGGCCTATCAGTACACGTCTCTTACGAGTGTCATGCTGCTAGATTGTTGGACAATTCCATCTGTTATGCTTCTGACGTGGATTTTCTTAAAGACAAAATATAGATTCAAGAAGATAGCTGGAGTAGCTGTCTGTGTTGCCGGTCTTGTTATGGTGGTGTTTTCGGATGTCCATGCAGGTGACCGAGCAGGTAAAACCTTTCAGTCAACGTGTCATAAATTATGCCTTGTCTAGGTTGGTTTTCTTTGTCTTTTTTTTGCCCTTTCCTTTTCTCTGATTCTATGAATTCAGGCAGTCAGTTTGCTTTCATGATGTTGGTTGATCATTTCTCCTTGTAATGAGTCAAATGAGGCTGTTTGTAATGTGAAAACTTGCCAACCTATATGACTGATACTTTCTGCTTTTCTCTTTGCCTTTTCGTATGTGCCAATACTTAAGGTTTAGAAGATGTATGATTTGAAATTTGACTTGAGTTTTTGGTTCCATATTCTATATCATATATGATTGTTATCCGTCAAGTAAACAAACAAAGAAAAGAAAGAAAAACATGAAACATTCTATTTTACCAAATCATTGTTTACATAGACCATCACATAACTCGATGGTGAATGACCTATAAATTTTACACCCCTTCCTATGTTAAATTGCTTTCTTTTTTTAATTGGATACATTAGTCACAATGGATTTTTTTATATCATAAAATGGATTATTTTAACTAAACTTGTATTTGTAGGAGGGAGTAGTCCTCGCAAAGGGGATTCTCTTGTTATTGCTGGTGCAACACTGTATGCTGTCTCTAATGTCAGTGAGGTAAGCTTAATGTCTACTTTATCTGGGGTTCAAAGGGTTGTCTGCAACTTTTCTTGGCTGTATTTGTGTGATAGGTTTCTATTAGGTTCCTCTCATCATCATTTGCGCAGAAAACCTTTAATCCCATGCCTCTTCCATCCTTGTGAAAAAGTTTTTAGTTTAATTTCTTTTATTTTCCATTATTCTGTCCCATGCATTCTTACATACTTGTGGAGAAGTGTTTAGATTAATCTTCCTCCCATTGACATGAGGAATTCTGCATCGTGTTGGTCCTGAAAGAGGCACATCAAGAAATTGTTGTGCCATTGAAATGGATCACTACCAATTGTTCTATTGCCAGCACTGCTGGTTCAAATTATGTTCCCTCCTTACTCACACTAATTTGAACTGTTTTACAGGAAGCAGGTTCTTCGACATAATTGTTATTATCATTTTATTATTTGGTTATTATATGAACAGTCACAACTTTATTTGAAGACATTTTCACCTCTTTGCTTTGAAGGGGACCATGGGTCAAGGGTTGTTGGGTTTTCTATGCCTCTTGTTTCTTCATATGTTACATCTTGCAAAATTTTTTTAAATGAACAGAAATATAGATTTGTCCCTTAACTGTATACTTCTGAACACTCTTTTGTCTGAATGTTATCTTCAAGCATTGGCCTCAAAGTTCTCCTTTTCAGGGTTGATTACTTTGTGATGGCTGGGCCAAATATGACATTGTCGAACTGTTTCTCTAAAACAAATGGTTAATTTCCATAGCTCTTTGGGCACTTTGCAGGAATATTTTGTAAAAAATGCTGATAGAATTGAGCTAATGGCATTTCTGGGCATTTTTGGTGCTATCATCAGTGCTATTCAGATGTATCCTTGGCTTTGCTCCTTACACTTGTTTTTTTTTGGGGATTATGAATGTTTCTGGTTGTGGACTTCTCTGTCTGTTTAGTCAATTAGTAGTTTAGTCTCCTATTGCCATATCCTTGCTGGGGCTTTATTAAGGTTGCTATTTCTTCTATCTCCTTGATACGAGCAACTATTTTATGTTGAATATCTTTTAAAGTTTATCTGGGCTATTTGAACCAATGTTGAAGTTGATGTTTCTTTTCTCATTTTCATGAAACTTTGTATTCCTTAATATGATCTGTAGAAGTATTCTTGAGCGGAATGAGCTCAGATCTATTCATTGGTCAGCTGGTGCGGTAAGTTTCTTGTCCACCCACATTCTTGATTTGGAAATTTGTAAAACCTCCATGGAACTTGAAATTTGAACTTGTGAATCTATAGTCATGAGATTGGAGTAGATACATAATCGCCCAATTCAAGTTACTGAAAGGGATAAAAGCTTGAATTTAGGGAAACTAAAATGTGGGCAGTGGATTTTTTAAACCACATGGTACTATTTCTGGATTTTTGCCTATTTCATATAAATAGAACTTGGGAGTAGACATTCAAAGGATCTATTTCAATTTTACGACTGGCCAAGTGAAGCACTGAACGTAACTACCCAACTATTCCTCTCTGTCGCAAAAAGTTGGGAGATTCACTAAGATTGAATGATCTTTCAAGTGATGGATTTCAAATTGAATTTAAATTAATATCTCATTTCCATAGATAGAGATCTTCATGCGATGGAGCATTGATATAAACTTCAACTGTCAAATCATGAAATAGTTTCCTTATATCGGTTGGTTTTACATTGTTTCATTTACGTAATTGTTTTCAGGCTCTTCCATTTGTTGGGTTTGCAGTGGCCATGTTTATGTTTTACTCCTTAGTCCCAATTTTACTCAAGGTACGTAATTTTAGATGCCTATTGAGCTTCTTTTTGTCATTAGTACATGAATGTGCCTGGCCGCTAGGGTGGGCTTGGAATCGGAGTCTGAAGAGTAATTGTGGATTACGAGCTAAAGTTGGGTGTATTTTACACCTTTTATAATTGCTTCATGTTCTGCATTTATATTCTGATATGTAGTTTATTGGTCAAGGACATTAAAGGTTTGCTTGCTGCTACATCTCTAATTATGCTACTTGCACCATAAAGTTCAACTGACACCACTGCTATCACCTTTCTACAGTGACTACCTCTAGGTGATTTTCCATTTGTCTCAAAGTTTTCAAACTTCAATGCATTAGAAATTCTATCTATTATGGTGCATATCTTAAACCTTTCCCAAGTATTATAATTATAACTTATCTTTCCTGTGATAGCTTCTATTTGGGAAAATTTTGGATCAGTTATGAGATCAGTAAGTAGTAACTTATGCTTTGAACAACCAAATGGATGCTTTGTTACTATCCCTGACTATTATTATTTGCAGATTAGTGGATCCACAATGCTCAACCTGTCTTTGCTGACATCGGACATGTGGGCTGTTGTGATTCGCATATTTGCTTATCATCAAAAGGTTGTTAGCTTGTTATATTGCATCATGGCTTGTAAAATTGAAGTAATCTAATATCATAAATTTCAGTTGTGCAATTTCCTTTTTCTGATTCGATATTGTTCAGGTTGATTGGATGTACTTTGTTGCCTTTGCTGCTGTAGCTGTCGGGTTGGTCATCTATTCAGGGTATGCCTTGCAATATCATTTTTGTCATATTCCAACTTCAGCAATCCATTAACATAGCTGCATTTCTCCGGCCTTTCCTAACTTTCTAAGCTTGTTGTATCATGATTATTAACTAGCAAAGCCAAATTCAGGCTTGACTGAATAACTTGCCCTTTATTTCTCGAGTGAAAACCTGTCTTTATCTTCAAGTAATTATATAAGTGGATGAGGATTTTGAGGAAGTATTTTGTGCATGATACTACAAGTTCTTGGATGGACTGCAAAAAATCAATTGGGTTAAGCTTGGAATGTTCAAGGTTTCATGATATGAATGTACAATAGGCTAGTTGATCCCCAGGCTGAGAATGTGTAAGACATTTTTTTGTCACCGTACTTGGTCTTTCCTTCTGTGTCAGCTTCACATTTATATCAGTTTATTGTTTGATACTCCTACAGATCTAATAATTCCTCCAATTTTCCAAAAGTTAGCCTTGCTATTTATTTGTGTTCGCTGTTTGATGCCATTTCTTTTCATGGTTTTGGACTTCAACTGCGAAGTCAGTCAAAACCTATATATACTAATGTTTGCTGAAACATTATAATCATTTTTTGCCAACTTGCTGGGAAGGAATCAGTCATCAAACATAACTGAAAATGTTGCTTGGAACGTTATTTTCAGCTAATGCTTTTGACTTTCTGACGATGAAATCATTTCCTTTGCTTTCCTGCAATGTGATATTAACCATGTAAAATTTCTGTGATGCTTCCGTAGGGGTGACAAGCAACATGATCAATGTCATGCCGATGTTGCCAACGAAGATATCGAGAGAAGCAAACATTTCGTTCAGGAGGCTGGATCTGGGAGCCGCAATCGAGGGGCTATTGCAGGGAGTTCAAAAACAGGGGTTAGTAGCAAGCAAGACCTTTCTACCACTGGTGTAGTGGAAGGCAAGACAACGAAAACAAGATTGTTGGAAGAGATGCGACGGTGAAGAAATCATGATCTTTTAAAATCAATTTTTAGAAATTAAAAGCAATGGAGCTTTAAGAAATTGAGGACCAGCGGCACTGAATTCTGAATGACAACAAAAGAAAAAGTTAATGATAGTTGCAGGACATCAAGGGATTGGAAATTCTGTCACTCCTGCGGCCCGCAGTGGTTTAGTCAATAATGTTTCAGAAGATTAGCAGTTTTTGAGGACCATTAGTCATCAATTGAAGCATGTTTTTCTTGATTTTCTGAAACTCAAGATGAAAGGTCAAATAGAACTTACCAACAGAGAAGAAAAATTAGGTGAGAACCCACCAATGTGTGCAACACTTGATGTTAACAACTAATTTACATGATTAGGATTGATTATATTACCAAAATGGAATTTCAGAGAGTATGTGCCTGACAATGCTTTGAAATTAAATTAAGAGAGAACAAGCAGAAGCAATGAGTAGAATGGTTCAGTATGAAAACTGGTTCATGTTATGAGAAGTGAACCTTCTGCGCCATTACAAACGACAGAACCCCTTGTTTAGTACAAAGAACTCATGTCATAAGCCTACGGCAGCAAACTTCTGTCAAGCTGCAACCGAAAGAAAAACAGTTGAAACTAATTCTAGGATTTATTTATTCTCCTTCAATGCACATCCCAGAGCTTATGTTGGATCTCAACTCCCTTATTGGTTAATTGCAACAATAGGAGGGTCATGAACTTATAATGATTTCATGCTCTTAAAGCCATCACCATGATTTCTGGGCTTCTTCCGGTGAGACCGCGGGAACAATAGCTGTTGAATCCGCTTCTCAGCAGCTGTTTCGCAAGTAGCCTGCAGGGAACAAAGAGAAACCTCAAAAATTTTCTTCCAATGAATCGGATGGTAACATCAACTAGAGAATTATCAACAAGTGTTGGAAGATGTAATTTAAACTAGAAAACCAAATCTGCTGGCATTATTTACAGAATGTAACCAAATCTAAATCATCAGAACTTAAATTGCACAGGCATAGGTAAACGCTCAAATTTCAAAACTAACTGTTTTTGCAGTCAATAACTGAATTTCCAAGTCATTAAATTATGATGAAAAAGATACTAACTCTGCGTCATATACACTTGGGTTTGAAAATTTCAAGGATCTAGACAGTTTAAATATAATCAAATAGACATCTGCAATAAAATGTTGAATATCTCACATGGACTCGATTAGAAGGGATGCTGCAGGTCATCTTAAACATAGACAACTTACCCGAACTTTGAAGGGGAATCGATGAGTGCGTACTTCCACCCCAGAGAAAATTCTGACATCCATGCCAAGGCTATCAACCCCAATCAAGTTTGCCCCCTAGATAATTTTTGAAATGCCAATCATATACTTGATGAAGATAATGTGGAGGAGAAAAGTGACCAGGGCTAGGCTTGATACCTCAGGGCAGTGTTAGAACTTGGAACATATAACCTTATAAATAATTGCATGAATGTTGGATTCATATAAGAATAAGGTAGACAACAGCACATTAATAATAATCAACAATAACTCCAACAGAGACAAAACTAAGAACCTGCAAAAATAGGAAAATGGATAACATTTGAAAGTGACTACCTCAACATGTAGGCCCTTCTTCTTACAAAGAGCTTTCAGAGCAACATTGAATCTAATTCCCTTTGCGCTGAAGTGCTCTAAAATAGCTGATGTTGAGTGTACAAGGACGTCAGGCTCAGCATCTTGAAAATCTTGTAGACTAATTACAGACTGCTATACCAGAGAAAAGCAGAATCAGGACTGGAGTTGATCTTCAGTATAAACAAATGCCATCAGAAAAAAAGCTTCATACAGCCATGTTAAGTAAAAAATAAATAACAGTTGTAAAAGTTTATCATTTGAAAACTGTTGCCCTGCTCCAATAATGAGCTGTATCTTATTTCATATCTTCATCTTAATTAAAATCATGATTAATTACAGATTTAGTACCAATATCCGTGTTGCTTCCCATCCCTATCCAGCCAAAACAAATTGAAAAGGAAATAGAAGGGCATAATTGTGCTAGAATACAAACTTATATAGTTGAAGCTGTACATGCCTGGTTGCCATACACAGAGAATAGCTCTATTCCCATGATCTCTAACCTGTAGAGAGTTGAACTCGGGCTGCTTCCATCATTTATGGGACCAAAACTTGAGATATCTTCACCTAAAGAATGGAAATGGAAATTCCATGGAACAATTCAACATGTAGATAACCCTATGAGAAGAACAAACTCTCATCTAGAGGCAATGGCTGCTCAAATTCATAGGGAATATGAAGGGCCACCTCCTGCCCCTAATAGAACAAATTTCAATATCGCACAAGATTCATCTAATCCAGGTTGTTTCTGAAAATCACAGTTTTGAAGAACCTAACAGAAATACATCCACTTCATTCATAAGAAATGGAGTTACAAAGATGATTTTATTATCTCCTCAGCACACTAAAATGATTATCTGAAAGCTAGGTCCAGTATTAAGTTATTTTGGCATCAACAACATATCCATAAGATACCTTTCCAATCTGAATCATACCCATTGCTATCCTTGCCATGGAATAAGTTTCTCAAGTACGACTCTTCATCAGAAAATGCAGGCCTAAGGTATCCCACAATAGAGACACCATTTGAGGGATGCTCCATCTTTCTATCATGCTCCATCTGAGTTGCCTATGATAGAGCAGAAAGCATGTTAAAAGGGAAAAGGAAGAAATAGCTGCCATCATACGCAAAGTCATGAGGTGCACTTTGGAAAACTATCTACAATTATTAACTAGTGCTCCTTAATGGCATTCCGAAAAAATATCTCACAATGCAATGGGAAAAAACAAAACAAACAGACAGAAGATAGTCAATCATTGACAGCTATTTAACAACTGTCATCTGCAAATCTTTTAGATTTGACACGAAGAGGTAAATAAAGATTCCCAATTAAGTGAATTCTCTACCAAACATACAAGAAATTAAGTTTTGTAATCACCTTAGTCAAACACTTGGCAAAATAAAAAGGATGAATCCAGCTGCAAGTGTCAGGCATCCCCCAATCAACTGGGACATCAGACACTTCAGGAACCATTACCTACACAAAATTCATTCTAAGTACACAAAATAACCTTAGAAAACTAATAATTCACCTGGGGGAAGTAAACAGACGTGAATGCTAACCTCCAAATAGTCATCATCAAACAGAGTATCCTCATCATTACTAGTCTTGAAAACGTTGTACTCGCTTGCTATCCTTTTGTTCCCATACATTGGAATATCCATTCCTATCAACATATTCTAAACATAACGAAATGATATCAGAAAAGTGATTCAAGTTCAGGTAACAATAAGGTCTCGCAGAGTCACATATTCATCACTTATTTGAAAACCACTACCTCTACGTAGCTTCTAGATAAAATCACATGTCACTATGAATCTTCGGTGATTGGTTATCAATAAGTTTCACTATAGTTACAAAACTGGTATGAAATCCTAAGAAGAAAATGTCTTTTGCTTTCTGCATTATTGTCAAACCTATGAAATTAATAAACTAAGAGTCTGAAGCATTGATCTTTAATTTAAAGATTAAAGAAGGGGTTTCTTGTTTACTCAATAGCATGACAGGATGTGACATGTTGGGAAAAGCAATGGGGGAATTGTTGGAGAGTGAAAATTTGCATAAGGAAAATGAAATAAACAATTGAATTACTCATCTTCTTGAGCCTGATATGAATGGAAAAACAAAGGAGTCCAGGGGAAACTACAAATGCATTTCACTGTCCTATTTGAAACAGATGATAGAGATAGAGTAATTATGTAAAGAGGCAATATGGCTAAACTAGAATCTAATAATAAACTTTCATCTACTTCATGTTTTTAACGGTAGTCAAGGAACTAGGTCAACTACACACTTAATCGCTCCTTCCTTTTGCAGATATGGGAAAATTGTACAGTAATATAGCCATTTCAGTTGTTGGTAAACATTTAGCAGGAAGTATTTTCTTACCACAGGGTTGCTGGCTTCACGATCATACAAGATGTTTTCATCATCAAATATTTCAAAACATATGTCTGGCAACAATATAAGATATGAAATAATGAGATTCAATGGAAAATGAAGCCAATGCTGTTATACATGTTTCCCACATAACATCAATGACGGACCTCCATAATCATCGATAACATACTGATATTCTGCCCATGAAATTTCTTCATGCGGTTCATGGTGGATACTTCCAGGAAAGACCAGCAAAGCACTGGTGTTGGCCTAAGAAACCAATACAAGCAACTAGGGACTCTTGAGATAAGGTCTTGCTAAGGGAAAGCTTAACAAGAATATGATAAAAGTGGCAGCAGATGAATCACACAAGTACAAACCTCAAGAGTTGTTCTTGCTATTTCAGCAGATGTAAGATGAGTTTCCCGGACTCGTTTGTTGATTTTCAGTTCTTCGAGAGGATGATAACCTTGGAGACTTGTATAATTGGTCGAGTCAGGAACTGAGTCAGAGTAGTCTGCAGCAACTGAAACTTTCAAATGGCAAAGATCACGTCCTACAGATGACCAATGGAACTGTGTTGATCCAAAAAGAGGATTTCGACATCTGAAATTTTACAGAAGATAACAGCATTTTTCAATCAAATGTTCCCATGAACAGCTAACTCAATGTCAAAATTAGAAATGATTGAAAAATTCTCAGGTAACCAAGACTACTGAAAAGATCATTCTCCTAAAATATGACAATGATTTTGCTTTTTTTTTTCCTTTTCTACTTTGTCCTGGGGTTCAGGGATTAAGAGTGTATGTTAGCTGTATATAATTCAAATCCAAAACTTATAAACATAAATTTTGATAATTAAATCACACAGAAATGAGGAAAAAAATATCAGAAAAACAGGAAGAATATCATGGAATTCAACATATTTCTAACTTCATGTAGTAGCCAAATATTCAAATTGAGAATGTACCCTATGCTGGAGAAATCAGAATCTCTGCCATTATCAATAGAAGATTTAATCCAACTGTTGGTTATCCCATAAGATGTTGAACAACAAACTCCATCTGAGTGGCATAGTTGGCACTGCAAAGGACCTGAAAGCAAAAGCGATGTTGTTGAAAATGGTATCATCAATAAGCCTCAAGCATCCACAAGAGGGAGGCCCACAAGGAAGGGGATTGACAAGGAGTTGAAAGAGACAATAAAAGTTTTTGAAATCTATACCAGTATCTTCATGAAACAGAGTAAACAAATAACAGAAATTTCCAATCAACTAATTCTTATGATATTGCCAAGTAAATGGCTCAGGCTGACCGAAAATAACCAAGGTCAACAATCATCCAAAGAAAGATGTTTACTACAAAGTTATCAAGACGAAAGAGTAAAGTTCTACTAAAGATAAAAATCATGATGCTTGTCTGAAATAGAGAAATTCCACTGAAAATATGTCTTGCTTGATTTATCCATATTACATACCGTGCCATCTTCTGCTTCAGGCACCATACTTCGTAGAAAAATGACAAAAAGTAAGATGAAAATAGGGAATAAAAGGAAAGCCAGAGAAACAGAAATCCGCTTTCATCATCTTAACTCAACGGGGTAAGTTGGTTGCCGACTCAACTATTTTACTCCGGGTTTCTTGTCAAACATAATACAGCAAACTGAAATTTACAGCAAAATCTTCCCCAGTTAGCAATAACCCATCCAAAAGATGGAAATTAAGGGGCATTTCCCAGAAGCACTTGCAGAAAGATATGGTGAAAAGAAAAGGCCAAATTACTGCATCACTTTCATAGTTCAAACTAAAAGTTCTGTTCGCAAATTGGGTATTGGTAAAAATCCAATCAAAGCTTCAAATTTGAAAGCAAAGGGGAAAGCTTTACCAACAAATGGAAACTGAAATGAACCAAAATATCGAAATGGGTATCTGCCATGAAATCACTAGTACAAATGGGTATGCCTGAAACACTCAAACAGTATTGTTTCTCCTATGATTAATTAACCAAGTAACAGAATGCATCAGAAAGGGGTACAACAGAGAAGAAGAAGTGAAAAGCTAAAACAAAGAAGTTAACACTGAGGTTTGCAATGGAGATTACCAAGGAAGAGCGAAGAAGCAGCTGCGATCACCATGAGAGAGTTTAGAAAGAATACGCAGGGAATAAAAAGGCGGATGCTTGCTAGCTCCTTCTGAGGTACTAGGCGTGTGTGCGCGGTCTCAGAGCAATTGGGCCGTCCAAATCTGTGTCAGAACTGGCTTTGTACGGGAAAGTGTCCATAACGCCCATGAACTTGAAGGGACCTCCCTATTGTCACATCAAATTCTGCTCTACTATGTTCCTTGTCCATATATTTATGTGGTCTATATAAAATAAGTCCACTCTTGAAAATTTGGAAGCCCCAAATTTTCATTTTCATTTTCCTTTTCTTTTCCACTTTTCTTTATATATAAAAACTAAAGACACATACAAAACTGTTTTTTAATCTAAATTCATCATAATTTAAATATTAGTAAACTTCTATTTTTTAATTTTAATATACAATATAATTTTCATAACTTACAAAAATTATAATAATTACTATCGATTAAATAGATTATATAATATCAATTATTAATAAGAATTATATGCATATTTAATTATTTAATATTAATTACTAATAAAAATTATAAATAATTTATTTCAATAGTTATAATTTAAATATTGAATAAATTAATATTTAT
>JANITW010000001.1:29111080-29128695 GCA_027564335.1 Erythroxylum williamsii | reverse complement strand
TATATATAGAATTTGGATATTAAAATGTTTCTTAAAAACTTAAAATAAATAAATTTTTATTAAAATTAAAAATATAAATATAAATATAAACAAATAAGCGACGAACCGTTTGGCATTTGGCATGTTGCATTGGTGTGACGGTTGGTGGGCTTGTCGTTGTCTTATGTTTGTTACTACGTGACAGTAGCAGGTGCAGTATCAATAGCCTCCTCACGGTCAGTGTGATGTGAACTATGGTTCTGTACTTCTCACTTTAACTGCTGCACTGAAACGAAAAACGACACAAGAGTCGTGAAGTCTTGTGCTTCCAGAGGTCCAACGTCACTGTTGTTGTCAGTTTCTCTAAAACTCCAGTCACTTCGTTTATCAACCCAACAATCGCATGTTATGAAAAAAGTCCTCAAACGGACCATCTTTCTGATAAACTACAGTCAGCATTTAACTTGCTCCTCCGGGAGAGCGTCCCCGTCGAAGCAACTCCGTCTTGACTATTTCGGGTCGAGATTTAATTGAATTCAATTTCTAAATTTTATTAGATTTGAGGAATTCGAGTAGAGTAATATATTCTAAGAATAATTTTTCCTTTTCTAATCATAATTCAACAAATGTTTTAATAATTCCCATATTCATATTTTGACGAATAGAAATGAATAGATTTTAACCCAATTCAATTCATATTAAATTTTTTATTTTAATAAACCCGCTCTTACTAAAATAAGAGATAGATAATAAAAAATGGCAGATTTTTTTATTTCTTATTTTTACCACTTTTTCTGTTCAAATAGAAAAGAAAAGAGTTCAGTTATAAGTTATTAATATTTATTATTTATATGCACATCAAGTGTCATGTTGACAACTGACATTAAGTGGTACGTGTTAATTTAAAGATGAAAAATTATTATTTATATATACATCAAATGTCATATTAATAGCTGACAACTTAATAGAGATATAATGTTTATTTGACAAAGTTGGGACAAAGTATTCCATTTTAAAAATGTTAAAGGGTAAAATAGTATAAGAGATAATGATAGGGTCATCTTAGATTTAGGTTAAAAGTGTATTTTGAACTTCAAGGATTATAATAGGATAATGAACGTTAAATTTTGAAATGTTTAAATTAAACTCTAATGCTTTAAAAAGTTTTAAACAAACTCTAATGGATGACATATTTAAGGGAGTTAACTTTCAGTTAGGTAAATGTTACGTTAATACTGACAAAGCATTACTCTTTAGTTTTAAAAAAGAAAGTAGGCTCTACTAGCTAGTTTTTCTTTAAATTAATTAAAAGTAGACCATATAGCAACATGACAATGAGTTTCAATTTTATATATTTTAGACTATGAATAATAATCACATCATCGATGATAGAAAATGAACCTTGTTAAATTTTTTTATTGATTTAAGCTTTATTTTCAAAAGTTTTTAAAAAGGATTTAAGCACATTAAAACATTAAAATTTGTTTTGTATTCCATTATTTAAAATCATTAAGATTAAAAATACTTTATTAGTTCTTAAATTTTTTACCAAACATTAGGGAGCAAATTGGATCTTATGCCATGATATTTCAATTAGTTTGAGGATCTTATCATCAATTGGCAAAACCTAGAAATAATCATACAAAGGAATATAACCAAATTTATTTCTCATTCAGTATACAGGATGAACTATATATTCAAAGTTTTAAAAAATTGGGAGAAGGTAGCAACTCGAGGAGGGTTGTTGCTTCTCCGTTAAGCATATTACAAATTCACAACAGCTGAAGTCAGTAAACTGCATCTAATCATCCCAATCTGAGCTCCTCATCTTACCCAAAAACAAGTAATAATTATGCGTACAGAAAGGAGGATGAATACCAATAAATCACATGAAAGCCTACACTCAGAAACTTACAGCTTTTAAAAATTACATTTTTAGATCACGCACACCACCGGGACTGCAACTTCAGCATAAATAGGTCCAACAGCAACGATGAGACCAGCGTCATCTCCTATCATGTTTAAAGAAACATGGTATCACCAGTTCATTCTAACGATGTGGTTGAAAATCACCGATAGCCACCACCATATGGCTGTTGAGGCATGTAACCACCACCCATCATTGGATTATATCCACCATACATGGCTGATCCAGGAGGCTGCATTTGGCCCCTTTGTCCCATCCCCATATTCACCCCCATTCCCATTCCCTGCTGATTCACGCCTCCGTAGCCTCCTACACCCATACCTGAACCTGGAGCACCACCCATGTTCATACCCCCACTCATTCCCATCCCAGAACCCATCATAGGATTTGGAGGAGTCCTGATGGCACTTGCACCGGCACGCCCAATTCCAGATCCTGATCCCATAGCCTTGCCCATCGTAATAGTAGATGTAACGGCAGATGAAGGCGGTTGTTTCTCCATCCTTTTCTCCTTGCGATTAAGGGCATCAAAATCAATTCCAATGTCTGACAATGGATTGATTTTAGCTGCACATGTAACCAAACATGTTAGATCTCTCCTACAAGATAATCACTACCCACTCACCACAAAGATTTGATGAAATCAGCTCTAGCTCAAAAATTAGTAAACTTACATCCAGATATGTTCAGATTGACCAGTCCTCTGCTAAGTGTATCTGCCCAAACTGCTGACTTGGTCTCAAATTTGTCCTTGGCTGGTTGAGTAACTATAGCTAGTGACCCTGTTGAAGATGGAAGAGTTGCCTGTGATGCCACGAATGTGCTCATCCCTTGAGAATATAAGTTACTAAAGCCATTACTGTTATGTTGAGCAGCTGGTCCAGTTGCAGTTTGAAGCACTCCCTGCAAAGCAATTGGAGACACAGACCCCTGCTGCAAGGAAGAACTTCCATCATTGAGCTGTGAAGGAGTTGGTCCAGTTACAGTTTGTTCAGAAGTTTGTGACATCACTGGAACTTCAGAAGGTGACATCACTGGAACTGTAGAAGGTGGATGCATAATAAAGTTTCCATTTTTAGATAGTGCAGATTGTCCACCAGGAGTTTGTGGAGTCATGGTTGCTGGGATAGGTGCAGTAGATCCTCCCTGATAGGGAAAGTTTTCATTGTTAAACTGTGAAGCTTGTCCAACCAGAGGCTGAGGAACCATGTTGGAAGCCATAGGAGCAGTAGATCCTCCCTGCGAGTAATAGTTTCCACTACCAAAATGTCGAGTCTGAGGACCAATAGTGGAAGCCACTGGCACCATAGTTTCTGCTTGTGAATTGAAGTTTACATAACCACTAGTGCCTGCTTGTGCAGATTGACCAGTTGGAGCGGCGAAACCTGGCTGGGAAGCAGAAACTGAAGGTCCTGATGGTGGGAGTATGTCTGCCAGAATGTCAATTTCCTGGTTTTGAATTGACGGATCTTGAGGTATATACTGTGAGTTCGAAAGTGGAGGTTGAACATTGGATGTTGAATAAGAGATGCCAGAGGATGAACCAAAGTCATTCATAGACTCGGCATTAAATGCAGCATTATGCAGTATTTCAGCATTTTGATTAATGTGGGGCTGGAAAGAGGGCGGAGAATAAGTCTGTTGATGAGCAGAGATAGCATCTGATGATGGGAAAGCCTTGAAAGGAGTATCATCAAATGGGTTATCAAAAGACTGCATCAATAAATGCAATTTTGACATTAGGGCCATATATGTAAAGCAACATAGCTGTTGGGCTACTTGGTAGAAATTAAATTTGTGAGTATCTAAAATTATTGCATATCTTCAACCAGCAGACCTACAGCAGCAGCTAGATGGATCTAAGGACGTCAGAGATCATCTTTATTTTATAAGCCACCAGGTTAGCACAACACACCCATCTTTACGTTATTATGCAAGAACATCATTTTCAACATTTTGACGAGGCATAGGTGGCTTAACTATATGTATGGTTCATGCATGCTAGTCTCTCCATGATGTAGGATCAGAAAATGAAGCGCTTAAGATTCCTTTCTTGGCGATCATTCCTAAAGAGTATTTTCGGTAGAACACAAAGCAGAGAATAGTTTCTTTGGAGCACATATATTCCACTAAAAAGCATGACAAAATACCACATTGTAAAAATGATTCTCCTATTTTAGCAATTGATCATGACCAAATTTATAGTGATACCAAGTGATCTCTTGGTGTTGGGAATAGGAAAGCGTGAATGTGGAGGGTGTAAGAAGGAACTGGGAGTTCATACACAACTAAAATGCTATATGATATCCTAAACTAACCTGATTCATCACAGTAGACTGAGTCGCATCAGATGTTGATCCTGAAAAGTTCATCTGGACATCAGCCTCAGGGTCAGCAGTTGAAGAAGACGTAACCGGCATTATAGCTAGTGGATTTGGCGCAAATGAGTCTGACAGAGATCCAAATAAGTCCATTTCAGCAGTCATAGATGTACTGGGAACTGTTGAGACAGTTGGAGCCGTACTAGAAGCTGCAAAAGCTTCCACAAGCAAATATGAAAAGAATAGGCCCAAAGTCAGTCATGTTTGTTCAAAAATGTCCCTAAGCATTTCCCCATGCAATACTCCAAATTTATTCAGCTCAGAGGCCACTGTGTTTCAGTTGCTCTGTTAATATAACACTTAAAGCACCAAAGAGACAGGTTTTCACATCCTTACGGCACATAATTATGAACAGTGACCAGCATGCTATGATCTTACAGTATAGGGTACATGAATTTTTTCCTACCTGATACAGGGCCACGTGGATCAAATTCATCCACCGCCTCAACTTCCTGGCCCTGAGGAGATGCAGAAATAATGGGTGCTTGGCTTGAATTTACACTTGCATGAGGAGGAGCAGCTTTAGGAGCAGGTGGAGAAGTTTGGGGAGCCATAGGCAAAGAAGTTCCAGGAGCAAATGATGCTGAAGTTTCCCTGTTCCTTTTATAAAGGTAATTGAAAAGTAAGCAAAACTAGAAATCAGGGAATCAAACATGATCTTAGTCCAATAAACAGGTATAAAGTGGCACCTTTCACTTTGGACAGGGCTTTGGGATTCACAAACAGCTTCTTCATAACTAGGAGGAGCACTGATGTTTGATTCAGATAATTTTCTCTCAAACCTCCTAGTAACAGTCATAAGTTGAGATTAACAAGGTTCAGAAACCATAAAAAAGCGAACAAGAACAAAACACTATCAAAAATATTTACCTTCCATCATGGGATTTATCATCAGCTCTGGCACCACTACCACTGCAGAATTAACCATATTTTTTAGTACGACAGTTTAGGTGTTTGCAAATCAATAACGTGCAGACATCTCAGCAAATTTATGTTGGATCTCATGTATTGTGCCATTCCTATCTGACACTTGATATGCAGTCAGTATTTGGGTTGTTTAATGCACCTTATAATCTAATTCATACAGGGTAAATTGCATCAACTAAAACACATTTATTCAAGAAGATGATTTGAACAGCTTCTCCCATCTTGACAATTGTCTTCACAGATAAGACATATTTTCCCAACTCATGAATTTGACATATTTCCTCTTGCAGTAAGCCTCAAATTAATTTCACAAGCATTTGCTTAAAAGGAAATACAGGGATGTTTCTTAACTTCTTCAGTGGTAGTGGATGCATATTGGATGCTAATTAATTGTTTCTACTTCGATGGAAAACTTGAATCATCGACACACCAGCTATCGGTAAAACAAAAAGTTTAAAGACAGAGAGAACAGTACCATGATGATGCTTGACCATCATCCTCATAACCATCTCTGTCTGTATCGGCAGTCCTGCCCCGTGAACCATAACCATCATCACTTTGACTTCCTCCACGATAATCATCATCTCTATAGCCATCTCTGCTGTAGCGATCTTCACATTCTCTACCATATCGGTTTCCATCCCGACCATATGAGTCTCCATATCTTCCATATCGGTCATCATCTCTGTAGTTGTAATCTCTATCTTTTCCATAGCCATTTCGATCATCATCCCTGCTTCCATAGCGGCCTTCAAAATGATCATCCTCGTATCTGTCACCATACCCTCCAGAACCAGGTCTGTACATCCCTCCTGTTGATGCAGTTCGAAACCTATGACAAAAATATGCATTTTATATTTCTTGTTAAGAGTTTTCTTCCAAAATGCAAGATTTTCACTTAACAGTAGTTAATGGTGAACTAAATAAGCAATAGCGTCCAAAATGGACAAATTGGAGCTCATTATCAATGTTCAGTATTAGCCACAGACACTTGAAACTATTTGACAACTTGACAGAAGAAATAACTTACTTATCTCTATTAGCAGCAGCCTTCTGTCTAACTTCAATTATCCTTTCCTTGTCATTCACCAGCACTAAAAGAGCTTGAGATTTCCTTCTCACGTTATTACCCTGATCCCTTGCACTCGAATCTATATACTGGAAATCTGACAATGTCTACAATACAGGAAAGAAAGCAATGTAAAAGAAGCAATCATATTATTGTAAACTTCCATCCCAAGAATTGGCCATCCAAGGCATTAAGTTGCGAAAATTACAGATATTTGGTAGCCACGTTCCCTTATCTCATCTATTACACGCTCTGATCCGTTAGCAACAAGATACTCCAACACAGTCAAAGCCTGGGACAGAAAAAGACAACAATTGGTTTGTTAGAAGCTTATATTGCAATAATTGAAAGAAAAAGGCCATACTCCAATAATACAAGTGCGTCTAATGAATTGATTTTTATTGTCCATCCATCAAATTATCTAAGACTAAAAATGATGAATCAGTTGCATCAGTTGTACCACTGAGGAACTAACATAACATAATTCAAACCTTGTAGACATGCCGCCAGTTCTTGCCAGTATCATTAATCCGTTTCCAAAGCACCGTCATGATTATCTGGAACTCATGACTGAAATAGAAAGTTCCTAAGTTAAAATCTTTGTAACAAAACAATGGATGCAGAACATCAGAAGAAAGTTGAACAAGCTTACTAATTTCTTGTTGCCTGAGCAATATCTGCCAAAAGGGTGCCATGAGGACCCCAAGGCTCATTACTTGTTGCATCGAGAACCTGAAAGAAAAGCGTAGAAATTAGAATGCAGTTTTTCGTCAAGGCAGTGATGCCTCTACCAAGTCTGGAACACAGTTTATAGTTTGACAGATGGCACACAACAACCAATGCTAAAAAAGATAGATTACCCTAAAATAACTTTCCAAAGAATCAACTTTACCTTCTGTTCTATTCCAGGAACTTTGAGTACTTTTTTGTTGACCTCTCTCTTACTGCAACAAGTAAAATGGACCACTTAGGTTAAGGTGGTGTCTACATATATAGAATGCAAGAAATTCATGAAGTAAATGTGAGAAATATCCCTCAAGGTTATATCACCAAAGTTGACAGTCCGTAATATCACATCACCTTATTGCTAGCTATATATTCCACTTCACATACAATACCCAATTTCAAGGTAATCAAGATTCAAACCGTAGAAAAACAAAAGGTTAAACGATGAGAAAGACTTACAGGTCCCTAACAGTTTGATCAAAGGCCTTCTTCATCCTCAAGGGATTTACCAGGCAGGCAGTGTAGGGCACCAACTGAGTTACAAGTCACTTAAGAAACCCTTTTGATGAACTGCAAAAAAGTAAAGTTCATTGATGAATTATACAAAAAAAATAAAGGGAAGTAAAGAAAGACGGGAGAAGGCGCAACCAAGAACAATGAACAAATTATCAGAGTAAAAGACCAATCTTTATCACAAATATGTAAACTTCGATCAGGCCGTGAACAAATAAGCAAGGATCTAAACCAACAGATCGAAGCTGTACACCATATTTCACCTCCAACAAATATGGCAAACACGAGATAGAAAATTAATAACACAAAAAAAATTGCATTATTACTAAAAATGACCATTCACAGAAATAAGCATTTTGACTTTTCCAAATCAAATATCAATATCAATCCAAACCAACACTTTCACAGATCAACTTAACTTGAATCCCCAAACCACCAAAATTCCCTTTCAATCCCCAATCCAAAACGTAAAATCCAATTTGAAGATACTAAAAACATAAAAGTATAACGGATCAAATCCGGATCGTCAAAAAAAAAGACAGACAATCAGCAAGAATGCATTGGAGCGACATCAAGCTTAAAATACCATGAAGAAAAAACCGAAATTTCGAGAGCAGAATTCGATCCCAAAGGCATAGAAAGAAATATAAAATCAAACCAAATCCAATATTTTAGAAACACAAGATCGAACCTAATCGAAAATTTGAATCCCAAAGAGATCTGAACAATTGGGAAATGGGTGCCGCTGTTGTGTGTGTGTTAGAGGGAGAGACAGGAAGAAATCTCCAAGCTTTTTTTTTTTTTAAAAAGGGAGTCTTTCCTTTATCCTTTTATTAATAAATGAAATATAATTGATCGACTACAGCTAAGCAAGAGAGAGAGAGACAGAGAGAGAGTGCGAGCAAATGTGGTGGTGTGTTGTGTTTGGGTTGTCTTGGAGAATTCGTTCGGTGGTCTATTGTTATTATTTCCTCTCTCTCTCTCGACTGTCGAGGCGAAAGTGAAAGAAACCAATAGAATAAGACAAGCCAACTTGAACGCAGTCATTGTTTATAATTATTTAATTTTTTAGGTATTGAAAGTTATTCCTTTACAGACTAGACTTTATTTATTCCTTTTCTTGATTTTTTTAAAAAACTTTATTCATAATTCGAATTCTTTAGTCAAAATTGGGATGCGGCAAACATCGGACAAGACAGGATAGTCTTTTTCCGAACGGGGGAAGCGTTACGTAGACATGTGTCTCGTAATCATTAGGAAGAAAGAAACAAAGAATCAGTAGGCTTCTAGACTGAGTAGTTCCTCCAATATTCTAAATTGAAATGTCCCTGGTTCCCGTTATGCCTTACAGTTGATTTGAAATATCACCACACATATTCTTTTATCTTTCCTTTTAATAAATTATATTAACTAAAATGAACCATCGTAACGCTGCCTTAGGGATTCCGTATCATAACGGCCAAAAGATACTGTATCAGCTAAAAAATAATACGAACTAAGTAAATGTTGGTACCGATGCATATTGATGTTTACCAAAAATTTCGGCCAGTATATTAAGTTTCGAAAATTGCAAGGACTAAATTGTAATTTCTTAAATTTAACCCTTACCTTACCCTTGACCCCGACTACCACTTCCGCTATCACCTATCACCTATTTCTCTCCCTCAACTCTCCCTCTCGTTGTCTTCTCCTCAGCCCCTCGCCGTCTCATTGTCGTCGTCCCCCTTTTCTCATCTTCCTTCAACTTAGGCTCCTCCCTTGACATCAGTTGAACTCTTAAAGAGGCCACGTCTTCGTCTTCCTCCACACCGCAGCACATCATCGCTGTCTGTCATAGCCACATCTCACCCGCATCATCCGTCGCACCTCAGGTGCACCACCAAGACACCAACCCCTCAGCGACCCGATTGTTTGGGTGTGTTTTTTTTTATTTTTTCATTCTTCATTGCATTTTGCATCTTTGATTGTGTTGGTTCGTTAGATGATGGATTTGTGTTGTTGGTGTTGGATGTTGGATTTTGGGTAAGAAATTTTTTGTAGATGTGAATTGGGTTGTTGGATTTTGGGAATGAATATTAAAGTTGAAATATTGAATGGGTTTTTGTGAATTGTTGAACTGAAATTGGATTGGGATTTTGGAAGTAGAATGTATAAATTTTTTGGTTTGTGATTTATGGTGATATTGAATTATTGATGAATGAGATTGAGTTGAGCTTGAGTTGAGATGTTCAATTGTTCATATATTTTATTTAATGGTAATTTGGTTATTCGATGGTGGTGTCAATGTGTCATGCATCATGGTGTGGTGGCATGGCAAGGCCGCGAGGTGAGGGTGGTAGTGAGTGAGGTGTTAAAGTGTTGATGTTGATTAATTGATTATTAAAATTGAAAGTTGATAATCAACATATAAACCTAAATGTAAAATTGATAATCAAATGTGAAATTAATAATTAAATATGAAATTGTAAAATTGATAATCAATTTGGTAAAATTGAATAAGCTTAAATCATTAATTGACACATTCTTAATATGTGTAAAATGGTAATTTATTTTCAATATTTGGGTATTTAATTTAGGTAATTAATTAGTTGAGTATAAAATTACGCAATTAGAAATTAATAATAATTCGATTGTAGTTACTGATAGTAGTTGCCTATTTGAGTATTAGCTTTAGTTAGGCAAATAATTAATTGACTATAAATGATGTTAAACTTTAATGGAATGGTAATATATATGTGTAGGGTATCATAAATATTTATAATTGGTAATGTGTGAAAGTACAAAGTACAAAGTAGTGATGTAATAAATGTTTCCGAAAAAACTTTTTGTTATCAAATTGTGTTTTGTGAATATATTGTACACTTGTAGATTCCAATTATTTATATTTACAGTTATTAATGTTGATTCAGAATTGTAAAAGCAAAATATATATTTAAGAACGAAATATAAAATGATGTATATAATATTATGGTTTGTTAGAAATGAAATTATGAATATTTTGTGATTGATGGGATTGGAAATTGTTAGGAATGGAAATGAAATTATGAATGTTTTATAATTGTTGGAATTGGAAATTGTTGCAAATGGAATGAAATAAAAATGGAATTATGATTGTTTTGTAATTGTTGAAATTGCAAATTGTTGGAAATAGAAATGAAATTATGAATGTTTTGTGAATGTTGGGATTAGAAATTGTTAGGAATGGAAATAAAATTATAAATGTATTATGATTGTTGTAATTGAAAATTGTTGTAAATGGGAGAGAATGGAAATAGAATTATGATTGTTTTGTAATTATTGAAATTGCAAATTGTTGGACATAAAAATAGAATTATGAATGTTTTATGATTGTTGAGATTGGAAATTGTTAGGAATGAAAATGAAATTATGAATGTTTTGTGATTGTTGTAATTGGAAATTGTTGTAAATGGGAGGAAATGGAAATAGAATTATGATTGTTTTGTAATTGTTGAAATTGCAAATTATTGGAAATAGAAACGAAATTATGAATGTTTTGTGATTGTTAGAATTGGAAATTGTTAGAAATGAAATAAAATTATAAATATTTTATGATTGTTGTAATTGAAAATTGTTGTAAATGGGAGGGAATGGAAATAGAATTATGATTGTTTTGTAATTATTGAAATTGTAAATTGTTGGACATAAAAATGGAATTATGAATATTTTATGATTGTTGGGATTGAAAATTGATAGAAATTGTTAGGAATGAAAATAAAATTATGAATATTTTGTGATTGTTGTAATTAGAAATTGTTGTAAATGAGAGGGAATGGAAATGGAATTATGATTGTTTTGTAATTGTTTAAATTGCAAATTGTTGAAAATAGAAATGAAATTATGAATGTTTTGTGATTGTTGAGATTGAAAATTGTTAGGAATGGAAATTAAATTATGAATGTTTTTGTGATTGTTGTAATTGGAAATTGTTGTAAATGGAAGGGAATGAAAATAGAATTATGATTGTTTTGTAATTGTTGTAATTGGAAATTGTTGGAAATAGAAATATAATTATTAATGTTTTGTGATTGTTGTAATTGGAAATTGTTGAAAATTGTTAGGAATAGAAATGAAATTATGAATGTTTTGTTATTGTTGTAACTGGAGTTTGTTATAAATGAAAGGGAATGGAAATAAAATTGTTATTGTTTTGTAATTGTTGAAATTGCAAAATGTTGGAAATAAAAATAGAATTATGAATGTTTTGTGATTGTTGAAATTGAAAATTATTAGGAATGGAAATGAAATTATGAATGTTTTGTGATTGTTGTAACTACAAATTGTTGTAAATGGGAGGGAATTGAAATGAAATTATGATTGATTTGTAATTGTTGAAATTGCAAATTGTTGAAAATAGAAATAAAATTATAAATGTTTTGTGATTGTTGGGATTGGAAATTGTTATGAATGAAAATGAAATTATGAATGTTTTGTGATTATTGTAATTGAAAATTGTTGTGAATGGAATGGAATGGAAATATAATTATTATTGTTTTGTACTTGTTGAAATTGCAAATTATTGGAGTATGTTTGGTTTTGTGTTATTATATATGTTGAATGTTTTGAATTGTTAGCTTTTGACTTATAGTGAATTATGTTCCATGAAATTGAATTATATGTAATGTAATCATACAGAATGAATTATATTATATAAGATAGATATACATATTGTCATTGTGTACTGACATTATGTGTTATTTATTTTTGTGTATAAATAAACGGAAGGATGTTCAAATACTTCCGATCAACCTACTTTAGGAAGATACAGTGATCCAGCTTGGGCTCACGCTGGTGCAATTCTCGGTTAAAAGAATCATACTATTTGTTTGTTTTGTAACAAGCATTTGAAAAGTAAAGGAATCACCCGATTGAAAAAGCATTTAGCTGGAGTTAAAGGAGATGTAGAAGCATGTAAAAAAGTAAGTCATGATGTGAAGTGGCAGNNNAAAACATTGCTTGATGAACATCAATTTGAGAAAGATAGAAGGGAAAGATTGAATTTTGAAATTGGTAGTGGAAGTTCGTTTTCTGGTTTCCGTGGTGATTATGAAAATGTTGAAGGTGGAAGTGGTAGTGATAGTGATAGTGGTACTAATAATGTTCCATCTCAGGATCATGAAGAATTTGATGTGAGGAAGAGAAGAAGGCAGGTGACTAGTTTCTTTGCATCACAAATAACTCCTGGAGCCCAACCTTCAATTCATAGTGCAATGCATTCAAGAGATGCTACTTACAATGTCGATATGACAGTAGCTAGATGGTGGTATGATATAGATTCGTCATTTAATGCTTCTCAGTCTTATTATTATCAACCTATGATGGATGCAATAACCTCTTTTGGTCTAGGATACAAAGGGTCATTGATTGATGACTTAAGAGGTAAGCTTTTAAGTTGTGTTGTTTCTGAAATTAAAAATTATTTGGTTGAAAGAAGAGTGAGTTGGGGTACTTTTGAATGTTCAATTATGTGTGATGGTTAGACAAATAGAAGACAAGAGCTTATTATAAATATTTTGGTTTATTCTTCAAATGGCTCTATGTTTTTGAAATCTATTGATGAATCTCACCTTATTAGAAATGTTGAGACTATGTTTGGGATATTTGATGAAGTTGTGAATGAAGTAGGGTCAGATAACATTGTTCAATTTATTACTGACAATGATTCTGTTTATAAAGCGACAGGAAAAAGGTTGTAGAATACCTATAATTCAATTTTTTGAACCCCTTGTGTTGCACCTTCCATTGACTTAATGCTGGAGAATATAGGAGATCCTAGGTATTTTCCTGTTATTGATGAGACTATGTAGAAGGCTAAAAAGGTGAAAAAATTCATTTATAACTATGCATGGGTTTTGAATTTGATGAGAAGGAAATTTATCAATAGTAAGAATTTGTGTCGCCCTACTGTGACAAGATTTGTAACAAATTTCTTGTCACTTCAGTCTTTTGATTCGATAAAGAAGGAGTTAAGACAAATGTTTACAAGTGATAAGTGGGTTGCTTCTCAGCATGCTAAGTTTAATGCTAGAGTGGAGGTTTGTAGTATTATACTAAAACATAGAAAATTTTGGTCATAATGTCAATTTGTTATTCGAGTTTGTGAGCCTTGGGTGAGGAGGCTTCGTTTGGCTGATAGTGAAGAAAAGCCAACAATGGGTTATATTTTTGATGCTATAGAGAGAGCGATGGAAGCAATAAATGCCAATATAAAAAATAAACCTTCTTTATACATACCATATCTCTCAAACATTAATGAGAGAAGGGAAAGACAACTTTCTTCTCTATTGTTTACAGCTAGGGTATTTTAGAATCCTATTGTGTATTTTAAATTGGATCTTACAAAGCAAGCTGAAATTAGTAGAGGAATGCTTTTAACAATTACAACAATTGTTCTTCTTGACGCGATGCAAGATCTTTTAAGCTCACAAATGGAGCTTTATAAGTTGTCTTATGGAGATTTTTGAATTTCGATTACTACTCGACAAAGAAGAAAACTTTCTCCAGGTATTAGTTATTTCCTATTTCTTATTTGTTGAAAATTAATTATTACTTTATTTTGTTCATAACACTACTTTTATTATCTTATAACTTGCAATTTCTTGGTGAGATCAATTTGAAAATAGTGTTCCAGAATTTAAAAGGTTTGCGATTTAGATTTTAAGTCAATGTGTGAGTGCAACTGAGTGTGAACGAAACTGGAGCACAGTTGAATTTATTCACTCAAAGAAAAGGAATAGATTGGAGCATAAGAGGTGGAATAACTTAGTTTTTGTTCATTACAATTTAAAGTTTCGAGAAAGGTATGATATTTTCATTGTTATTATTATTATTAATTTCGATATAATTTCTTATACTTTTTTAATAATTAAATTTAATTGTTTACTAGGATTATTAATATCACAAGTAGTTCAACTGATCCAACTGTCATTGATAATATTGATGTTTTGGCGGATTAGGTTTCTGAAAAATCCAATTTGGTTGATGTGAATGATTTAAATTTGGAAGATAATCTTGGATGAGAAAGCATTGACATGTCATTGAGTGCATTGAAATTGAATGATAACGATGATAAAGCTCGTCTCAATGATGAGAATTTTGTACCAAATAATCACTGCGGTCAATGCAGTTCTAGCTGGTATCCTTTCATTGACGATTGAATTTCGGGTTTTTGTTTTTCCTCTTCTTTTAATTTTACTTGTATTTGATGTTTATGTTAAATGCTATATATGTAATGTAACTGTAATGTTTTTGTTTTAGGTTTAACTTCTACTTGATTGTTTTTTTGTCATCAACTCTTTTTGTAAATTGTTTAAGGATATTTATTGTTCTCTTTATTGGATGTTTTGAATCTTTTGATGTAATATTATTTATTAAAATGATGAAATTATATTATTGTAATATTTTAAATACTTTTTATTATTCTTAATTTTATAGTTATATGATGATGATTGTCTTTGTTTATATTAATTGTATTTATTATTTATATGTAAAATATTTAAAAATTATTATTGTTTCATATTAATTGTCATTATTATTTATTATTAAGGTTTTTGAAAACATTGTTAATGTAAACAGTAAACTAATAAAATATACAATACAACTGTACAATATACCAATAGATTATTTTGCAAATTTTAAAAACTTTAGGGATTATTTTATAAATTTAAAAAATTACCCAAAACAATATCCGGTACTAATCGGTACTGGTACAATATCGTATCAGAATTTAATTTAATACTAAACCCGGTATGATATTCATAACTTTGTGTTATGGTGTTTTGAATGATCATTTTGCTAAGGCTTATTTTAAGATATAAGCTCAACCAGCCGACCTTGTCATTTTCTTTCATTACTTCCAAACAAAGACCCATTAGACATATGACACAGGGTACGGTGTCTAAAGTCTAAAGATAACAGCTACATGACACCATGCAAGTTGAATTCGGGTACGTGTTATATACAAAACACAGTTGTAGGCTTCGTATTATACGTATTGGCGACTTACCTGCTTCTCAACACTTCATTTCTTTCTTTTTTTTTAATAATAAGAAAATTAAGAAAAACGTTGTATTCCTCATGTCTTTTATTCTAGCTAAATGAGAATATTCTTTGCAGAGATAAAATAACTCGTCCATCCAGATCCAGGTCTAGTGTTTTTCTTTTGCGTCTCGGTGTATTATGACTTGTTGGCTCAACTTCATTTTGTGGTTTACCTGCAACATTATATGGCTCGTGGACATTGACTTTGAAATTTCTTTTTTCAACCTCGCCCTTAAATTTTTTGAAATTTATATTATTAGCCAATATTTGGTCGATTTTTTAAAGAACTATCAATCGGTATTATGCGAAATTACAGATACCAACCAATGATACGACAGAACTAAGTTTCATACTATTTTTTAATACGATACAAAACTCTAATATTGGTGGAAATAGGAATGCGGCTTTATTACTTAACTTTTACTTATTTAATTACTGGTCATTAATAAAACAGGTAATAAATAAATTTAAATACATTATAAATAATTATGAAATTCTTAAAAAAATGTGAGTATAAATTAGAATCAAACTTCAAAACTAAAAGATAAGGAGTGAGTGAGATACTTTTAAAATGTTATCAAAATATTGCGAGGATAGTAATTCTTATCAAAATATTATCATCAACGTCACTTATTATAGGCTTTTATTTTTAATTTCTTTAACAATTATCTAATTTTATTTCATTGATACTATATTATGTAAAAACAAGTATTTTTAGTTCTTTAATTTACTCATCATAAAAATAATTCATAATTATTTATAATTTTATAATTTATAAATTAATGAAAATAAATTTGATTAATTACTTATAAAATACAAATATTTTGATTAATTTTTTACAAAACAATTCATATAATAATTAAATGTGAATAAAAATCTCATAATCATTTATAGTATTTGATATCAAATATAAGCGTAATTATTAACTTGATTATTATCATTATTAATAAATACGTATTAAATATGCATAATCAATAATTTCATTTTTATTCTGTTTCTTATTTTCTATTTCCATTCTTATTCTTTTATTTCGATTCTTTTATTAAAAATGAAGCCTTTTTAAAGGGAACAAATCACTTATTTATGTTATTATGTGTCTATCCTATTTTATAAGCATCCACCCATCTAATAAATAGGACCCACATAAATTAAAAGGCAAAAAATATAAGAAAGAGATGATCGGAGCTCATTTCTAAAGGTTCCCGTGTAGCTTAATTTTCAATGAGAGAGTTCAATATACCAATAGTTGTCATTGGGATTCTCCCTTGGCTGTCACTATGCGAGTACCAAAAATCTTAAAAGAGGCATGATCAAAGGTTTGCCAAGAGCATTCATGGCAGTGGAGATGTTCCCATGACAACATTTCAACATAAAAATATCGCATAAAGAGGGAGCTGAAGTTTATACACCACTGGCCTTGTGTGCCCCAAGATTTGAAAGGGACCAAATAATCGTTTTGTGAGCTTTTGAGAGGGTTGTTCACTGAGATCTAGTGATAAAGGAGCAAGTTTTAGGTAGAGCCACTCACATTTGATAAAGGTCTAGTCTTTGCAATGCAAAGCACTTCATTGTATGTTACATATGAGCCAGATTAGTCTTTAATTATACTAATAATTTTTTCCTTTATGTTAAGGTATCATCCAAATATGCTAGAGAAGTGCTGTCAGACTGAAAAGTTGGAACTGAAAGAGTTAACAGGCCATATAAAACATGAAAAGGTGATATGTTGATGGAAGAGTAGTAGGAGGTTTATACCAATACTTAACTAGATGGAGAAACTAAGGAATAGATCACCTATTCTTTTTACTTTTTTTTTTTTTGAAATTCCAACTGGAAAACTTCATTAAAAACAAACGTCCGCCGCTAGAGCTGGCGCAATACAAGAAGGAAAGGATAAATCCCAATAAACAAGACCTGACATAGAACTAGCATTTCTCGCAAGAATGTGAGCTGCACAGTTCGCAGATCTTTTACAATAACCAAAATGAACATCATTAATGGAATGACAAAGAAATAAGCAATCATTAACAATAAA
>JANITW010000001.1:29077962-29110980 GCA_027564335.1 Erythroxylum williamsii | reverse complement strand
GCACGTACTGGCAGACAAGCATTCAACGAACGCCAAAAGAAATTTTTAATCTTAGCAGGAATGTTCAGAGACCAAAATTGTTTCCAAATAGGAGAAGGAAGAATCTGATTCAAACCTGGGGGGGCGACGTGAATATGACGATAAGCACTTTTTACTGAGTATACTCCTTTCCTATCCAAAGCCCAAACCCAATCATCAATGTTTCGATGTAAGCTCAGTGGAATCTGGAGAATTAAATCTCTATCTCGCTCATTAAATATGGCTGAGATTAAAGGCAAATTCCATTGGTTTAGGTCATGTAGTATCAAATCCAAAACTCTGCTATTTCGCCAAGCACCATCCAAGACTGAAGTGACATAAGGGTTCCCCACATCTGGCAACCAAGGATCTGAACAAATACTAATAGTACTCCCATCCCCAACTCGTTTCCTGCATCCCTGTTTGACAAATTGAATGCTAGAAAAAATACTGCTCCAAGTATAGCTAGGATTAGTACCTCTTTTTGCATCCCATATTGTGCATCGTGGAAAATAACGCGATTTAAGAACTCTAGCAACTAGCGAAGAGGTATCAGCCAATAAACGCCAAAACTGTTTTCCAAGCAAGGCGGTATTGAAATCATAAAAAGTTCGAAAACCCATACCCCCCAGATGTTTCGGCCAACACATTTTCGCCCATGACATCCATGCAATACCGCGCTTTTGTCGTAAATTCGTACCCCACCAAAACGAATTAAGCACCGTTTCAATTTTCTTACAAACCCCCATCGGCAATCTAAAAACAGTCATGGCATAGTTCGGGAGAGATTGCGCGAAAGATTTCAACAAAATTTCCTTACCCGCCCTTGACAAATAATTCCGATTCCACCCATGTACACGTTTCCACAGTTTCTTTTCAATAAAAGCAAATATGTCCTTCTTATTTCGTCCAATGAGAGAGGGTAACCCCAAATAAGTCGTTTCCGTATGGCCCATTTCTACGGATAGACAAGAAGAAATAAGATTCCTCTGCTGGCTTGGAGTATTAGAGCTGAATCTAATAGAGGATTTGTTGAAATTTACCAGTTGCCCCGAGTCCAACTCATAGATGTGTAAAATCTCTCGAATTGCTTCAGCTTCTCGAGGATATGCAGAGAAAAAAATATAGCTATCATCAGCAAAGAAAAGATGTGATACAGCAGGTGCCCCAGTAGCAACTCTACATCCATGAATAATACCTTGACGCTCACAAGATCGGATCATCGATGACAATCCTTCCGCACATAAAATAAATAAATAGGGCGACAAAGGATCACCCTGCCTCAGCCCTCGCTCTGGGAGAATAGGTCCAAGCATTTTATCATCATGCAGCGCATAATACTGAACCGAACAAACACACATTTTTATCAACCGAACCCATTGTATATGGAACCCCATTCGGATTAGTACTTCTTCCAGATAATGCCATTCAATTCTATCATATGCCTTGCTCATGTCCAACTTAAGAGCGACTTTGCCTTCTGCCCCTTGAGTCTTTCTCTTCAGGTAATGATTAATCTCATAGGCCACAAGGAAATTATCTGATATAAGTCTATGAGGAACGAAAGCACTTTGATTTTCCGAAATCAAGGCTGGGAGGATTGTCTTTAATCGACTAGCAATCATCTTCGTGACTACTTTATACAGAGTGTTGCATAAGGCTATAGGCCTCAAGTCTGCTAGTGTCTCTGGCGAGTTCTTCTTTGGGATTAGAACAACCGATGTCTTAGTCAAATCTTCAGGTAAAAAACAATTGTGGAGAAAAGAAAGACAGTCCCTTATAACGTCCTCCCCTACAATGTGCCAACAATTATGATAAAACGCAGCATTCATTCCATCAATTCCCGGAGCTTTATCCGGGTGAAGACTAAAAACTGCCCCCTTCACATCCTCCGCCGTGTAAGGTTTTAATAACAACTCATTATGTGCTTGAGTAACAGATGGATGCAGAGTCCCAGCCACAGTGCCTGTGCTTGCCCGAGTAGCTGTATAAAGATCCTTAAAATATTCCACTACCATATCACCCAATCCCGAATTCCAATCCCGAATCACCCCTGCTTGATCTTTCAACTGTGTTATATAATTTTTCCTCCGCCTCTTAGAAGCAACTGCATGAAACAATTTGGAGTTCAAGTCCCCATCTTGAAGCCATAACAGTTTTGCCCTTTGTCTCCAAAATATCTCTTGCTGTCGAAGAGTTTCATGATATTGCTCTTGGAAACCACGGAAATCAGCCTCAGACAAACCATCATCTCCCCGTCGAGCTCTCTTCATATCAGCCTTTAGACTTTTGAGTTTCTCCCAAAAATGGCCTGTTATCTCCTTTCCCCAAACTGTTAGAGCCTCGCTACAAGCTTTCAGCTTATCTCGCAAAGAAAGCCCCCCATTTCGTTTCCAAACATCTTCAACAACTGAAAGAAATCTGGAATCCCTCAACCACGCATTTTCGAATTTGAAATTTTTCACACCCACCCGAATGGACACCGCAATAGGTTCCAGAAAAATCGGAGAATGATCAGATGAGGTGATCTCCAAATTGCTCACCCTATAATAAGGAAACATTCGAACCCACCGATCACAAGCCAACACCCGATCGAGTCGTTCCTCGATCTGATTCTCCGAACCATTTCCTCGAAACCATGTAAAACCATATCCCTGCATCCCTAAGTCAATTAATTGGCAGTCCGTAACTGCAGCTTGAAAGCCCCGAAGTAGACGATCGGGTTGCGGGTTTCCGCCTCGTTTTTCCGATTGGTGGAGGATGTCGTTGAAATCCCCAATAACAACCCAGGCCAAAGTGGATTTAGAAACGAGACTACGAAGCAAGTTCCAGCCCTCCTCTCTTCGATTACCGTTAGGTTCTCCATAGAAACCAGTAAGACGCTATTCATCTCTTCCTTCTGTACTGATTGCGACGTCTATATGCCGTCGAGAGAATCCCAGTAGATGCACGCTGTTCTTCTTCTTCCAGAGCAAAGCTAAGCCCCCACTCTGACCATTGGGCTCGACACTGAACAGGCCCTCAAAGCCCAATAAAACTTTTATACAATCCAACTTTTCCCTACTACAGATAGTCTCTATAAGGAAAAGCACTGTGGGTTTTTTAACGGAAACCATGTCCTGAAGAATACGAATTGCTCGTGGGTTACCCATCCCACGACAATTCCAACTTATGCAACTCATGAGGACTGGCGGGCCTGATCCACAGGTCCCGCCGATGGTCCATTTTTTGAGTCCACAATAGCATAAGACTGATGGCCCAGCTCAAGCCCATCCTCCATCAATCCTCGATGCTCCACCATACGTCTGCGTTTTAAATCCAATAAAACTACTCCATCCTCATCCCCTTTAAAGTCCACAATCTTCTCCCTATCACCAGAAAATTCCGTAATCTCCTTTCCTTTCCCGTATCCCGCTACAATCTCGGCATTTAACCTAAGATCATGATCTCTCCGAATCGTATCATCTCCTAGCTTTGCGCACCTTCCAATCGCAGGTTGATCGACAGCCATAGCCTCCGTCATCATCTCTCCCCCACTTCCCGGAGCTCTAGCACGCGGTGGCTGATCACGCAGCCACTGACTTCCCGTCGAAATGTGTGACCGCCGCATACTTACCCGAATAGTTTCATCAAATTTCCGTGGAACATTTCCGTCATCGGAATTATAAACAACCGAGCAAAACTTTTCCGTATGGCCTAACAGACCACAAACAAAGCATACCACAGGTAATCGCTCATATCTGAAGCTTAACATAACCCATTCCCCTCCTTGCCGCTTTATCTTCATCTCATGCTTAATTACCTTGTTGACATCCACCGCCACTCTAATGCGCATATAGTTACGCCAGATGCCAGTAAAGTTGTTTGGATCAGCCTTGACAAATTCTCCTATAAAATTCTCGATTGTCTGGGCAACCTTTTCAGACATAAACCCAATTGGGAGTTTGTGAACCTGCACCCAAAATTCCGTCTTATACAAAATCATATTCTCCGGTTGATCAGTCGAACATAATTGTTTGAGCAGTAGGAGTTGGTTGTCGAAGGTCCATGGACCATCCTCAAGAACCCTTTGCATATCCCTTTCATGGAAGAACTGAAAGATAAATCTGTTCGGATCAATATCCTTAATGTACACCCCCATCACTGGACGCCAAAGGGATGCCAAGGTATCCTTCATCGATTGCGCATGAATAGGTTTCTTCGTTAAGAAACTACCCACCAAACTCCAGCGAACATCGATTGCTCCTTCGAGATCCCCTACCTCAATTACCACCCCTTCTTCAGCCGGTTCTTCAATGGTCATTTGGTGGCATTTCGCATTAAGCTTGTTGATCTCCTCAGACTCCATTGAAAACACAATGGAAAGACCAGCAAAACATAAAAACGTAAAGAAAAGATCGAAAGAAAATACTACTTGTCAACGACAAGACAAAGAAAACTTGTCAAACGACAAGACTAGCAGCCTTCGGATCTTACCTATTCTTTTTACTTTGTGCTTATTTTAATTCATGAGCATCCATCTATCTAGTAAATGAGCATCTATAAAAATTAAATAAATGAATGCTCATAAATTAAAATAGCAAAAAATAATGGAAACAAATGTTCTAAAACGAGAAATTAACACCATCGGTGATGTTTATTGTAAACGAAACACCGCAAGCAGGCCTGTAGGCACTGATTCAAAACGTTTGATTTTCTAATTTATTCAGCACGTCTGATTGTTAGAAAGGCTTGTTATTGTCTCGCGGGTTTTTAAGTTGAATATTTGGATTGCTGATAAGTTTGGCATTCACTGATGGACTTCTTCACATCTTGATATTGTCCCAACCGGTGAAAGTTCGTTGCTAAGCGGGCCACCATGTCTTTAAAATCCGAGTGGCCAGTAAAAAGTTTATCATGGAACTCCGAAATAAGCAGCTGCTGTTATTTAGAAGCTTTTAAAATATGTATACGAGATTGAAAGCGTAATAAGCGCCATTATGGTAAAAGAAAGCTTCTTAAAATTTATGATCAATATAGAACTTATGCTTTAACAAATGGCTATCTAAATTGTAAATATTGCGACGCGAAGCTTTAGATTAGAAACTTTATTTATTTATTGTGTTTTACTTTTATTAGGACTACGATGATGTTTTTATCTTTGTTATTAGGTTCTAGGTCATTATAATTCATATAAATGCTTTTTTATTGTATTGTAGAAGAACCTTTGCCTATTTTCGATCAAAATACTCTATTTCTCTTAAAGTTTTCATCTACCTTTTAAGTTCTTTGTAGATATTGGATTAGATCTGCGTTTTTTGTACCCTTAGATTAGAGTACTGCATTTCCACGCTGCGTCATATGGTATTAGAGTCTTGAAAACCCAACGTTTGTTTGCCTAATAATGGCCAACAAAAATGATGATGCTCGTGGGTTACCTGAAGTTTGAGAGCCAATTCGTAATATGGAACAACAACTGGCATTGATTCAGGATCAGTTGCAAGCGTTGTTGCGAGGAGACAACATAAGAAAAATTGAGAAATCAGTTGTTAGGGAAAATAGTTCCAGTGTCATGGAATCGTGAAAATAGTTCTAGTGATGAGGAAGAAGTCATCCAGCCAAGACAAAGAGGAGACTATGAATATAAACTTAAGGTAGATATCCCATCTTTTAGTGGAGATTTGGATATTGAAGGCTTTCTTGATTAGTTAGCAGAGGTAGAGAGATTCTTCGATTATACGGAGATTCCAGAGATTCTTGATTAGTTGGTGGCCTACCATCTAAAGGGGGAGCTTCCGTATAGTGGAAGCAGCTGCGGGCGTCAAGAAGGAGAGAAGGGTAGAATCTAATTTCTTCATGGAGGAGGATGAAGCAATTGCTTCGACGGAGATTCTTACCGATAAATTATGATCACTATATTTTCGACACGTATCAATAGTATCATCAAGGAGATCATAACGTCCATGAATATACAACAAAGTTTTTGAGGTTGGCAGCCCGCAACTAGTTGTCTAAATATCAACCTCAACGAGCTTCAAGTTACTTGAGAAGGTTGAGATCGAATATAAAGGATAAGATGGGAATTCGGATGGTGGTTACAATGCAAGATACGAGAAATTTGGCTATGAAAGCTGAATCTATACTGAATGAGAAGCAATGGGAGTTTAAGTGTTATACAGGAGAGAAGAGTCTAGGCAATAAAGGAAAGGAGGTGGTTACTAAAACTCCTATGAGAAGTAGTGTTGGCAAAGGAAGCACTAATGGCGGAAGCTCAAACAAAGTAGCTCCAACAACTTCCAAACCTGCCAATCCGTATACTAAACCAGCTCCATCAAAATGTTACAGGTGCGGCGAGCTAGGACACAAATCTAATGAGTGTCCGAAAAGGAGAGCAGTAAACATAGTGGAACAATAAGAAGAAGATGATAAAGAGGAAATGTGCGGGCCTGAAGGTGATGGTTGGGGACAACATGGAGAAGAGGATGAGGAGATGTAAGTGTGTGTCATTAGAATACTAATGATATCCTGCAAGGAGCATAGTGATTTGAAAAGACATAAGTTCTTTCGTACAAGGTGTTTGGTATTAGGGAATTTGTGTGAGTTGATCATTGATGGAGGGAGTCAGGAAAATATTATAAGTGAAACTAATGTGAAGAAGTTAAAGTTGACTACCAAGCTACATCTATATCCTTATAGCATTGGGTAGATCAAGGAGGTTGGACATATTCTAGTTAAAAAACGGTGTGACTTTCTCTATTAAAAAGTATCAGGATGAGCACTACTGTGACGTAGTAGAGATGGATACATGCCAGATCTTATTGGGAAGACCATGGCAGTTATATGTAGATGCGATGCATTCGGGACAAAAAATACATACCATTTTGTAAAAGATGGCATAAAGTATACTTTAGTGTCTATCAGTGGTGTGAAGTCTCAAGGAAAGATCCGGGAGCTTTTGTTAAAGGTAGAGAATAATCGAGGCAAATTTATTGGTGAGATGAAGGAAACAAAAAAAGTGAATCTGTTATTGGTTAAAGGAGAAGAGTTAGTAGAAAGAAAGCCGGAGCCTGTGGTACCTCAAGAAGTGCAATCTATATTGGAGGAGTTTGCGTAAGTGACTGAAAGGACTTACTAGAGGGATTACCTTCTATGTGCGATATCCAGCACCATATTGACTTAGTTCTAGGAGCCAGCTTGCCTAATTGACCTTATTACAGGATGAGCCCAAAAGAGAATGAGATTTTACAAGAGAAAGTAGAGGAGTTGATAAGTAATAGTCATATTCGGGAGAGTATATGTCATTGTTCAGTGCCAACATTACTTACACTGAAGAAGGATGGGAGTTAAAGGATGTGTATTGATAGTAGAGCGATCAACCAAATCATTATTGGCTATAAATTTTCCATTATGAGGTTTGATGATATATTGGATCAACTGAGGGGAGCCATTATTTTCTCTAAAATTGATCTTCGGAGTGGCTACCATCAAATAAGAATAAGGCCTGGAGATGAGTGGAAGACAATCTTCAAAACAATGGATGACTTATATGAGTGATTGGTCATACCTTTCGGATTATCCAATGCACCTAGCACTTTTAAGCGTCTTATGAACCAAGTGTTGCGACTTTTCATCGGTAAGTTTGTGATTGTTTATTTTGATGATATTCTTATCTATAGTAGATCTGAAGAGCATGTGGGACATTTAAGACATGTACTCGAGGCCTTAAAAGAAAATCGATTATATGCTAACTTGAGGAAATGCTTATTTATGTTGGAGAATTTCATTCCTCAGATATGCTGTGGGAAAAGATGGCATCTGAGTGGATGAAGATAAGGTCAAGACCATTAGAAATTGGGCTACATCAAGAACCATTAGAGATGTAAGGAGTTTTCATGGTTTGGCGATGTTCTATAGGAGGTTTATTAAGAATTTCAACAGCATTATAACTCTTATTAAAGACTGTCTGAAGAAAGGGAAGTTTATATTGGAAGAAGAGCAAGAACAAAGCTTCGCCCTTATCAAGGAGAAACTGTGAACATCACTGGTCCTAGCCTTACTAGACTTTGAAAAGTTATTTGAAGTGGAGTGTGATGCGAGTGCGATAGGTATTGGGACATTATTATCCCAAGAGAAAAGGCCTATGGCATAGTTCAGTGAGAAACTAAGCGAGGAAAGGCAAAATGGGCTCCCTATAATAAGGAGTTCTACGCTATTGTGAGGGTTTTAAAGACACGGGAGCACTACTTAATTGGAAAGGAGTTTATTTTTTATACCGATCACCAAGCTTTGAATTATTTGAGAAGTTAGAAGCAGTTAAGGACCAAGATGCATGCTAGATGGTCAACTTATATTAACAAGTTCCCTTATAAACTTGTCCATAAAGTTGGGAGAAACAATGTAGAGGCAGACATGTTGAGTCGAAAAGTAGCCATGATTAGAATGCTAACAGCTGAGATTGAAGGTTTCGAATACTTGAAAGACTTATATGTTGGCGATGAAGACTTCAAAGGAATATGGCAAACTTGTTAAGGAGAGAAGCCATATAAAGACTACCATATTCATGATGGGTACCTTATGAGAGGTAACCAACTATGCCTCCCAAGGACATCAATGAGGGAGAAGGTAATTAGAGACAGTAGAGACAAGACACTTGAGGAGGAACGTAAAAGGTATTTTTGGCCTAAATTAAGTAGAGATGTTGTTTCTATTATTTCCAGGCGTCAAATTTGCCAAACTTATAAAGTTCATGCATCAAATGCAGAAGAGGTGGTAAGGCTCTGAGGTTCCAAAATCAATTACCTCTAATATAGACACTAAGTTTCTGAGTCATTTTTGGAGAGCTTTGTAAGGTATGTTTGATTCATCCTTGAAGTATAGTAACACAACTTACCCACAGATCGACAGACAGAGAGAAGTGGTGAATAAGTCTCTAGGTAATTTAGTGCGATGTATTTGTTATGATAAGCCAAAGAATTGGGATTTTCTTATCGCACAAGCTGAGTTTGCCAACAACAGTGCTATCTATAACTCTATCAGTCAATCTCCATTCTTTGTGGTTTACACTAAGGTATAAAATCATGTATTAGACCTTATTTAGTTACCTAAAAATGTTAATATTCATATGAGTGCAGTCAAGTTTACTAAAGAAACCCAAGAAATACAAGTCAAGGTGAAGGAGCAACTTAAAAAAGCTAATGCGAAGTATAAAGATAATGCGGACACATATAGGAAGAATCAAGTGTTTGAGGTGGAAGATGAAGTGATGGTGTTTATGAAGAAGAGGCGTATTACTGAACATCACCACAAGTTGAAGGCTAAGAAGTATGGTCCATTCAAGATTGTGAAGAAAATTAATGAAAATGTATATGTCATTCAGTTACCTTCGTGGATGGGTAATATCAACCTAACCTTTAACGTTGCATATATTTACCCCTACTTATCGGAGTGAAAGTTAAGTTATCTAGAGGATAATTCAAGGTCGAGTTCTTTACAAGTGGAGGGGACTGACGCAGAGCTTTAGATTAGAAAATTTATTTATTTATTATGTTTTACTTTTATTAGGACTATGACACTTTTATCCTTGTTATTAGGTTTTAGGTCATTATAACTCATATAAATACTTCTTTATTGTATTACGGGAGAACCTTTTCCTATGTTTAATCAAAATACTTTATTTCTCTTAAGATTTTCATCTACCTTTTGAGTTCTTTGTAGATCTTAGATCAAATTTGCATTTTCTGTGCTCTTAGATTAGAGTACTGTGTGCTGTGTCATATTAAGTTGGTTAAAAATGGATGGGGTAGGAGAGGAAACTACAGAAAAGAGGAGAAAATCATTATAGTACCATCCAGAAAATGTATCCACATCTCTATTACATTTCTAGGTTTGTATACAATGTCATAATCAAATCTAAGTAACTTAGTCAACTATTTATATTGGTTTGGGGTTCGAATAGTTTCATGAGGAGATCTTTTAGGTTTTTTTGGTCAGTGAAAGTTCAAAATTTTTAGCCAAGTAGTATCGCCATTTCTTGACAACTTTATTCATAGTGAAAATTTCCTGACTATAAGTTGAAACAACAATACAACATCAACAGCTTGAGATGAAGCTTCATATTTAATATCAAATGGATGGTTGAAATTTGTTATATGTACAATTAGGGTATAGGTGAGGGTATGTTTCAGTGTATGAAAAGCTTTAATTGTCTTTGAAAATTTTTTATTCTTAAGCAAATTAATAAGCGGGCTAGCCAAAGAGGCTTATTACCATCACAATCAGTGGTAATATCTAGTCAGATCCAAAATGTGATGTAGAATAATAAATGCTTAAGGTCAGTCAACAATAGCTTGAATATTAGGTAGATCAACTTGAATAACATTTGCCTATATAATATGTCCAAGATAAGCAACAAAAGAAATTTCAAAGGCACACTTGGAAAATTTGGCATAAAAATTGTTAGTAGATAATAACTCTTTTGGCTAGGGATGACAATGGGCTAGCCTATGGGCAGCCCTGCTAATTTTTTTAAAATTAAAAATATAGAACAATGCAATTTTTTAAATTGAGTTTAGGTTTGAGCTGTCTAGGTCGAGACTTAACTCTTCTAAGTAAACATTATTGTTTTATTTAGAATAATTGTATCTCAATTCAGTATGGGCTTGATCTTAGACTATGGATCAGTCCATTGGAAACAACTAAATTTAGGTTTATGGGTCAAAAAATTTCATCCTTGTTGTAGATGCAAATGATGTGTGGACCAATTTGGACTATAAACTAATTTATCATCAAAACACCAAAATAAACCTCTTAAGGTATTTCCTTAACAGGTCATTGATAACATATTGAAAACTTGAAAGCTCGTTGATTAATCCATTTTTCAAAACTAGAAATTTGAAATGCCCATTCCTAATTGGCTAGTCTAATTTGGTCATACTAAGATCAAAAATTGTGTGAGAAAATATAGTAGCACTGTGCAATTCATCCAACAAGTCATCAACTATGGCAATAGGGTAGTGATCTAGTATATTAATAGAGTTTAGGTCTTAGTAATCCATACAAAAGTGCCACGAGTCATCTCTTTTTTTCCCCCTACCAATAGAACATGAGATGAATAAGAACTAGTGCTTGGTTTAAATAAACCTTAAAGGAGCATCTCATAAATTAGATTTGTCATTGCTTCATTTCAGCATTAAGGAAATCAATATACTTTCACATTAATGGAGGTAAAACTAGATATATGATGGTGGTGGAGTTGTTGGGGATGAAGGTTTTGAGGTAAGGAAAAAACTTACTTCAATTGATGAAGGACCAAATACAAATAAAGAGCTAAAAGTAGAAGAATTAAAATTAGGAAGGGCCTCAATTGAGGAACATATAAGTTTATTATGGTAAAAATCCCAAGAAAAATCAAAATAGAATATGTCTCATCAACTTCATTAATGTCAATGATTTGGCATAAATGATTAAAAGTAATCAGATAAGAAGAAAGAGTTGAATCATTAGTAAGGGAAATAAGAGAATTATTGTGATAAAAGGACGTTATAGGCACAAAACAACGAAAGGACTAGCTCAAGGTGTACTAATCCATTGTATGCTCAAAACAATGTCAACCCCTCAAATAGGTAAAACATAGAAGGGTATAGAAAACTTATAATCTTGGAAAGTAACGAGGATATCTAGACAAACCCAAAATAATGAATGTGTAGGTCATTGTCAATTGTAACAAAAAAAGGAGAAGCAACATAAATTGTACTATTTGAGGTTGGAGAATATTATAAGAGTTACCAGAATCAATCAAGACAGAGAAAAAATGGCCATAGATTGTTTTGCGTAATCATGTTGTTTTAGGTGTTGGTTCACCAAAATTACACCAGGAAATAATTGGAAATGCATAGCGGTAGAATGAGAGATAGGAAGAGTAAGAGGAAGAATAGGCATAGGTGGACAATGACCTGGAGGTTTTAGGGTATGTGTATTAGGATTAAAAAGTGGGAGCTTTGAATTGATTATTAGGCACCAAGAGTAGGAGTTGATGATTTTTGCACTTGTGACCAATATCAAACTTTTCTTTGCAATTAAAACAAAGTCCCTAAGCCCTTCTATCTTACATTTTCGAAGTTGATAGTTTGCAATAATGAAAAAGGAAGGTAGAAAGAGGTGTAGGTAAAAGAGTTGTTGTGGGAATAGAGTAAGGTTTAGGTGGTGTTAAAAGAGGGAGACGAGCGTCGTTAAACTTACCTTTAATAACTAAACGTATGCAAAAGTGCCATCTCTTGTTGAATATCATCTATTATACCTAAAACAGAATAATTCAGAATGGCCTCAACCAAGTGAAAAATAAAACGATTCAAAATTTCCAGAATGTTTAGCTTGAAAATCACTAAACTGAGTGGAAAGCATGTCATCGACCTTTTTCTCAATGAATAGCTACTGCATCTTCAAGACTTTGGTTAGGCTTACCAGTATGAGTTGTAAGATGAAAATACTAAAGTTAAAGTTGAGAGGAAGTGGCATAACTTTTTAAAAGATTAACCAAATATTAACAACAAAAATACTCTTCAACTTGCACCAACATATCAATATGAGAATAAGAAACTAAACAATGAAATAAACATCAAGATTTATGTGAAAAGTGTAAAAGGAAAAACCACTGGCCAAACTGATAAGTAAACCTACTAAAATCAAATAAGGATTTACAAAGATTGATATCTCATCTCACAACAATAAATTGTCTTATAAAACTTTAGGATTGAACCCAAAGTTGATGTAACAATCAAGAAACATTCTAACAAATCCTAAAAACAATAAAAGGATCATAATATAATACTACTTGCTCTCTCTATAATTTTCCTCACTTTTGGATGTTATGGCTGCACTCACATACAAAGCCTATGTATTTTTCTCTTTTATATCATGAATAGTTTTTTTTGCTCTGTACACAATCACATATACATGATCATGTAAGTGATTGTGTCTCTTCAGCACCACCTCGCTTGTAGATGTACACGGTCACAGACAGATACATGATCATCACACACAACCATGTATGTTATAAACATGGGCATGTTCACAATCTTATATATTTATGTTCTTCACATCCTTCTTCACATGATTCTAGAGACTTACACAGTTAATTCATACGGTCGTGTAAGTGAAGAAATGAGTATGCGTCACTCTATATAGGTATGTGTGTTTACACGATTAATATGCACAGTCGTGAGAGTTAAGGATATAGGTATGTAGCTTCTATATGACTGTGTCTCCCACCAAAAGAACTTTATCCATCTTTTGGGTATATAGCTTCTACACAAACCATAGAGGTGTTGACGATCACCAAAGTCTTAAAATAGTGATGGACACTCAACAATATCCTTCTCTTGTCTAATTATGGGGAAGACACATTATTCTCTAATATCTACTTAAGAGACGTCCTAGCTAGTGATAAATGATTATTTGACTATATTTATATACCCATATTTAATGTGTTTTGCATGTTGTTTAATATTTTTATAGTATTTTTGGTACTTAATTTGCTTTAAGTGTGTTTGTAGGCGATAATTGCCTTTTTGGACCAAAAGGAGAAGAATCAGATGAAATCGTGAAATAAAATGAAGATTTGAAGCAACTTGGAGATCCAAGGCCATGTACAGTAACCATGAAAGCCATTGTAATTATTTGGAAATTCAAAAATATTGTTTCTGGTCGTGTGAAGATACATACCCATGTATGCTGACATATACGACCATGATGTTGCCCATGTAAGTCATCGTGCCTATGTAAAATTGCAAATTCGTGTGTTTTTAGAAATACACGATCACCTACATGATCTTGTAAATGACCTTATATATCCCAGAAACCCTAGTTTTTACTATAAAAGGACATTATTGGAGGTAGATTAGGAAGAGGCAAGTTTAGAAGCATTTTTTAGTCATAAAAAACACAAAGAAGAGACAATTCTGAATAGAGTATGAGGAAAACATGAAGATTACATCACAAGATTCAATAGAGATCATCATTTAATCCAAATTGCATGAAGATTCATTAGAGACAAAAGAAAGATTTAGTATATGAATTCTTTTGTTTCTATATATTTTTCTGAGTATATGTCATTAGTTTTGTTTTCTATATGTAGGAACTAAATTGTTTAGTGCCTAAGTGTGATAAACCCTAAGTTGTGATGACAATATAATTTAATCTTTTATTTAATGCAGTTGTATTGATTGATTTAATTATGTGTTATAGTCTTGAATTAATATATCCAGAATAATTGTCCATTATTTGATTTCATATGACTAAGATCGAGAAATCCTTTTGTGTTAATAGATCTACAATAATTGGAAGGAGTAACATGCAAACTTAGAGATAGTTCGATATAAATTTTCTAAATTAGGGTCAAATCATAGGTATTTAGAGTACAAGACGCCAACATCGCACTCGAACCAGTAGAAAAATAGCTCAGTTGGAGAAACATATGGGGCAGATGCTTGGTATTCAGCATGCTATTCGCTTATAGTAGGTGGAGATTATGGAGTGGATAGAGTAACTCAAAGCTTAAGGTAAATGTAGATCAACCTATGATTGATGATGGTCGACTTATTGATGCAAATGGTAGGCCATCTTGCAATGACTTTTCCACCTCCACTATTTAGAGTGACTGCATTGTCTTTAACTACACACCAATTCGAGGTTTGATGACTCAAAGACCGTCAATTGACATATATGTCGGCATCACAACGACATCACAATAGGATCGAGGGATGCTAATTTTGATCTCTTTTTTTCTTTTTGTTATTATTTGTGTATTTTTCTTATTTTCTTTGTTAGTTATTTTATTTTGTCTAAACATTAGTGGAATGTTATTTTCACTTATGTTATTTTTCTTTCCATGTTTCTTATTTATTTTCTTTAATCTTTTTATCCCTTTTTGTTTATTTTTTGCAAGAATGATTGTATCTAATCTTAGACATACCCTTCATCAAATTCATAACTTTGTGATTCTTATTATTCAGGAAAGTACTATTAGACATACCCTTCATCAAATTCATAACTCTGTGATTCTTATTATTCAGGAAAGTACTAAGTCATATCTTTTCCACTTTTTGTGTTTTATTGATATTTTATTTATTTATGCTTTCATTGTGTACCTTGGAGACAATGTATAATTTTAAGAGTGGGGAAGGGATTTCTTAATTTTATTATAATCTTTTTTATTAAATTTTATTAACTAACATCTTGAAATAGTTAAAATATGTCCAAATTACTTTAGATTTTTATTGATTATTGAATTGATTCGTATGCAAAAGGATGAAAGTTAGAATATACCTACTTTTATAAGTCATATTTTTAGTAATCATTGAGATAATTAATTTGAATGAAAATTGGATATTATTTATACACATAAGAATGTTTTCTAAGCTTTTGTGCCTAAGAGTAAATATATAATTATTTTAACCTCTTTTGTTCTTTCATATATGTTATCATGCATAGTTGGATAATTCTAAATCTTGCTTTTATTATTCATATTTAGATTACACTTGTTAGATTAGAAACATTGAAATGATAAAGACATTTAGATTGAACCTTTTTTGAACCTATTTTCCTGATAATTATCCCAACTTATGTTATCCCTTAGGAGTAACCAATTTTAAGACCTAACCTTTTCATTGATTATAAACACATTATTAGCTTTTACCTTATTTTTTAAAAGCCTTTTTATTGTTTTGAACCCTAAAGGTTATTTACGTTTACTTGATTACTTGAAACTTGAAATTTGAAAAGGTCTAATATTTCTTTAATTATTGGTATATACTGAATGCTAAAAAAAATAATATGTGTTGGGAGTATAATAAGTGAAAAAAACTGTTAAAATTATGGTATCAATGGACTTATTGTGTGAAGGAGTTACATAGTAAGGAAATAAGTTTGTTATAATTTTGCTTTTATAAATTTCCTTCAAAATTATCTCCCGTTTTATTATTCATATTATACCCTAACCTAGGCTTTATTAAAACCTTGTAATAAGACCTTTTGATTTTTATTTCTGGTTTACTTATAAGTGGTGGAGATATGATTTTATTGTAAGCTTATAGTTAAGAATCGTTCTATGCATTGATTTGAGAGTTCTTACACTTTTCCCTCAACACTTTAAGTGCAGTGAATCCTTGGTGAGAGAGTAAAAATTTGTTTTTGTGATTTCAAAAAGATTATCTATGTAGTTACTTTTGATATTGACTTGTGAAGGTTTTTTCTATAATGACTTGAACATAATTTTATATTAATTTGATTAATATAATATGATGATTTAGAGTGTGAATAGGCATGTTGAGGTTAATAAGGGATGAATGTTTTTAAGATTGATGATTTGGTTATGATTTCCTTGAGGATAAGCAAAAGCTGAAGTGTAGGAATATTTGATAAATGATTATTTGACTATATTTATATACTCATATTTAGTGAGTTTTTCTTGTTATTTAATAGTTTAATAGTATTTTTGGTACTTAATTTGCTGTAAGTGTGTTTATAGGTGCTAATTGCCTTCTTGGACCAAAAGGAGGAGAATTTGGATGACATTGCAACATAAAACAAAGATTTGAAGCATCTTAGAGATACAAGGTCGTGTATAGTGTTCGTGTAAGTCACTGAAAACATCTGGAAATTCTAAAATATTGTTTCTAGTCGTGTGAAGATACATGGCGTTATATTTTGACATACACGACCACATATGATGCCTATGTAAGTCATTGTGCCTATGTAAATTGCAAATTCAGGTGTTTTTGGTGAAACACATAACTTACACGACCGAGTAAGCGACTATATATATATCCTAAAACCCTAGTTTTCACTATAAAAGGATATTATCGAAGGTAGATTAGGAAGAGGCGGGTTTTGAAGTATTTTTGAGTTGTAAGAAACATAAAGAAGAGGCAATTCTGAACAGAGGACAAGGAAAACACAAAAATTACATCACAAGATTCAATAAAGGGCATCATTCAATCCAAATTGTAAGAAGATTCATTTGAGATAAAAAGGGGATTTATAATATGAATTCTTTTATTTCTATTTGTTATAAATATTTGTTATTGGTTTTGTTTTCTATTTGTAGGAACTAAATCGTTTAATGCTTGTGATGAACCCTTAGTTATGATGACAATATGATTTAATCTTTTATTCAATATAATTTTATTGATTGATTTATTATGATTCAATTATGCATTACAATCTTGAACTAATATATCTATTGCATTAGTTTATTATTTGATTTCATATGATTGAGATTAAGAAATTATTTTGTATGAATAGATTTACTATAATTGGAAGGAGTTATATGAAAACTTGGAGATAGGTTGACATAAATCCTCTAGATTAGGGTTAAACCTAATAGTGAAATTCACGAATCCATAATACAATCTTAGAGGTTTTAACTAGAAAGAGATTTTGGTTAATCAACTAAGGGTTAGTTGTTAATAGTATTGAGAAAGATGTTAACATAATATAGAAATTTTCATAGTCCAATAATCGATAGTTTAATTGCATGATAAAGGGTTAGCATTTAAGAATTCTTATAGGGATTCATCACCTAGGTACTACTTATTTGTTTTTGACTGTTTATAATATTTTCCTTATCTAAATTTCAAATTGAATTTGTTTTCTTTAATTTTCAAGTAAATTTATAATGACTCAATGGTTAGATAATAGAAAAAGGGTTAATAATAGTACTTACAATCCTCATAGGATCGACTTGTACTTGGCAGTGCTAGTTATAGCTAGATTGTTCACTTATGGTTAAATTTTATAAATCTTTATAAGTAAAATATTTTCAATCAGTTAGCTTATTATATAGCTCAACTTTACTTTCATGAATAGCTTTAGTCAACATATTAGCACCATTCACGCCTATGCAAATCTTCTTCAGTGTTAATTGTTGCTCCTCATTCACAGACCTTAACCAATGACATATGACATCTATATGTTTTATACGAGAATTGGTATTTTCACTGAAGTCAATAGTGCTTTGATTATCAAAATACTAAATAGTCTTTTTGCTTTATATCCAACTCTTGAAAGAACCTTTTCAACCAAAGAATCTCATCCAAGCTTTGACTGTAAGCTATATACTCGACTTCATTCGTAGATAAAGCCACATTTTTGTAGCTTGGATTGCCATGAGATGACTCCCCTTGAAAACCTAAAAAGAAAACTTGAAGTGAATTTTCTTCCATCAAGATCTCCAACCGTATCTGCATTTGTAAAACTTTCTAGAGTTAGATCACCATCACCAAAACGCAAACTCCACGTTGACAAGCCTCTCAGAATCCACTTTACTCCTTCCTAATGAACCTTCCTTAGATTTGACAAGAATCTGCTCATCATCCCAACAACTTGAGCAATATCTTGGGTTGTGCACATTATTGCATACATTAAAGTCCGTATTGTAGATAAATAAGGAATAAAAGACATACCATCAATCTCCTTTTCTGTTGAGGGACATCCCTACTTACTCAGCTTGAAGCGAGATGTCATTGGTATGTTAACTAGCTTGGCATGCTTCATATTGAACCTTTCTAACATCCATTTAATATATCTTTTCTCAGACAACTACAATCTTTTACTCTTCCTATCCCAATTTATCTCGACATCAAAAGATTTAGGTAAATCCTCCTTCAACTTTTGGATTCTTTCAATATCTTGACCAACATATCAACTATTTTAACATCCAATTGTTTGAGTTCAAATCCAAATAGGCAGTCAGACCCAAAACTATTTGAATTAAGATCCTCTTTACTAATGTTGAGAAAATTTTATCAAAATCTATACCCATCTTTTGATTGAATCCTTTTACCACTAGCCTTACCTTGTGCTATACCGGCTTGTCTCCATTTTTCTTTATCTTGAACACCCACTTATTTTTTAGTGCCTTTTTCCCTTTTGGAAGCTTTATAACCTTACATAAATCATTCTTCTTCAGAGAATTCATCTCCTCCTTCATATTTGTGAGCCAAAGATCTTTGTCTTCATAAGATACAACCTTTTGCATAATCTCAGGGTCCCCCTAAGTAATAACTAATAGGTATTCTAAACATGGAAATCGTGTAGAAGGACTTTTCTCTCTTGTCACCCTTCGAAGCTATCTATCACTAGCTGTTGAATCTAGTTACCCCTACTGATTATCCTCAACAACTTCATCCTCAGCATTATCTGGATGTGGTTCATATAGGTCATCATTATTAAGTTTTATTTGATCATCATCAATATGTGTTTGATCACACACTTCATCTCTTTGACCTGTAGACTACTAATAGCGGAAGAAATTAGCGAAGAACTAACAATGCCATATAATGAACTACTATGTGATGACTTATCTCCTCTACAAAGATTAACTCCTCGCTCATACTTCTAGAATACCACATCCCTGCTCCTAACCACCTTTTGCTTCTCTAGGTCATAAAGTCAAAAGTTGGTATTCCTTTGAGTCAAGCTTCTTTCTCTGATCCTTAGGTACATGTCTAAATACCTTATAGCCGAAAACTCTTAGATGATGATGGGATATTTACTAGTCCACGCTCTCTCAAAAATCTCAAAATCCAATAGAAGTGAGGGAGCTTGATTAATCAAGTAAACTGTAGTTTTGACTGCTTCATCATAAAATGTATTTGGAAATATGGACATTTTGATCATATAACGAACCTTTTCCATAATTATTCTATTCATCCTTTCAGCAACACCATTATGTTATGGAGTCCTTGATTTGGTGCTTTCATATATATTGTTGCAATGTATAGTAGTCTTTAAACACCTTTCAAGTATACTCACCTCTATTATCTGTTTGAAGGCACTTCATCTTCCACTCAACTTCCCTTTCTACTATGAAATCAAACTTCTAGAAAGTTTCAAATACTTGACTCTTTCAGCTCTACATATACACCCAAGTCTCCCTTAAAGCATCATCAATAAATGTAACAAAATATTTGTTACCTCCTAATGATTCCTCCTTAATAGGGCCACAAATATCTAAACACTAACTCCAATATCTCTAGCTTCCTTGTAAATCTTCTCTTGAAAAAGACTATACGTTGTTTTCCATCCAAAGAATGATCACGAAGATTAAGTGGTAGTGCGTTCTTAATTAGTATAAGGGATTTACTATAACACCCCCTATATGGAACCTTTAACCACCTACAGACATGGCATGCAAATTGTTGTACATACATTCATGTCATCCAATTCTATTCATTTATAAGTATTGTCATCACTAATTTGTCTATTTAATGTTGTACATATAAATATTACAAAATTTCATATCCTTTAACATTATCATTTAAAAGTAGTGTTACATCATTACATTTACATGGTAATCCAAAAGAGATGTCACACGCAACTTTAATTCTTAATTACAAACTGTTAAGAAACTACAATTTCCTTCATTACATATACGTCCATTCTTTAATCAAAAGATACATCTAAAGATACTTTTGCTTCTAGTAGTTGGCCTTAGTCCCTGCAGATGATCCTTATGCCTTACTCTTATTACTTGGACCTATATGGATTAACACCTATGCTAAGCTTGAAAGTTTAGTGGTGAAACATTTAGTTTGGATGGCAACTCACAATAATTATCCATGAAGAACACACATATTCATGAATATCATAAACTCATATAAATAATGATGACATAATTAAGCAAAGTATATAACGTAAATATGCTTTAATATATTATCCATATGCCATAAATTCACATTTATAAACCAAATATTGATTTCTAAAGCTCATCAATACAAATTATTCATATTTTCATGTTGTATCTCTTATTTATAACTTTTTAGTTTTCTTTCTATGTTAGGTCTTCACATTCCTGTGGGTGTAGATAGCGGGAACTGTGGATAGTCCGAAGATATCAAACAGTGGATATTCGAAGGCATCAAACTATAGATACCTGAAGGTATCGAACTGTGGATACCTAGAGGTATCAAATTGTGGATACCCGAAGGTTTCAAACTATAGAGACACTATAGTCTCAAAATGAAGATGCCTATGATGTCAAACTATAGCAACTACAATGTAATCCTATAGATATGCCTATCTATCCATCATCAAAACAATGAAGCAGGCACTGTAACATTTCCTTTAATCATTTACCAATTTCATAATTAATATATTAACAAATCACATGATATTTATTTAAAAACATAAAATATATTTTTAATTTCATACATGCAAGTAATAACTTATCACCATTAGGATAGTATTCAAATCACAAGTACTCATATGATTTATTTTGTATATGTTTTGTTTAGTTGTGTTTCTCTAGGTACATTCACATAATTCCAGTATATAAATTCCTATACCTCATTTAAATATAAAACATGTTAAATTGTACTTATTTATCTTCACAAAATTAGTATGTGAACTTGTATAGTCATACTACACACATATAAGAAATAAATATGCATGCAAATCATCTATATATATGTAAATTTTCTTTAACATGCATTATGCTCAATATTAAATTCCAAATTTTAATAACCCAATTCATATATGGTAAGTCATATTTTATTTATATCTAGATGTAAGAAAAGTTTCAAAATTCAAAAAGGTTCCAATATGATTTGGTAAAAAAAAGGGATGCAAAAAACTCAAAATAGTGCAATTTGGGCTAAGTCTATAGTTGTAGGCAAGCACATTACACAACGATCTCCATTTGTTCCGTAATTTTCACATAGAAAAAATCCAACTTAGGCTTAGAGTTCTTCTAAAAATTTGTCTCCCTATATATCTAGTTTCCATAGCACCAAAAATCAGATCATTTAGACTTCTAAACCAATAGATATGCAGCAAACAACACAAGCTACTCCAATATTAGGGCAACATCAGGTCACCATTTTTGATCCCAATTTCCAATGTCATAAAACCAGAGCTAAGTTTGAGTCTCTTATAGATATTTTTATTTCTATATCTTAAGGTTCATTTTAAGTTAGAATCACCCAATTTACTTCTCTAATCTTACATATTCAAATTTTTTTAATCATCGATAAAAAAACTGCCTTCTTTAATATTACATATTCAATAAGGTAAATGATGCATCTAAGGCTGAAGCCCAATTTGGTGGTTTGTTTTACTAATGCTCTGACTCATTTTGTTTTACTAATGCTTCGACTCATTCTTACAGTCCTCAGGCTCCTACTTGTTTTACTTAATGATTCTTGTTTTGTTTATGATAATAATATAAGATTAGGACATGTGTCTTTTTTCCCTTTCACCAAAACAAATTAAAGATTCAAAAAAATTGTCTCTTGCCTAATTTGACAAATTCAAGATAGATTTAGGCATTGGAGATACCTTTCAACGCTATATTGTAAACATGAAACAAAAACTAAACACTTAAAGCAGAAGTGAACCATCGAGACATAATCAAAATTGTTATTACTTTCTAAATATACTGTTCCACTTAGCCTTACCCTTGACATCACTCTAGATCTTCTAGTGGTCTATATAACTACATAATTGTTGGTCTACAGTATCCTATTTTGGTGAGTTACATTGCTACAATTTGTAACTACTTACTAGTTTTGTAGTTGAAGGGCATTTTACATTGTTAGCTAACAGTGCATGTCGAGCGCATTGCAAAATTTACTTGATTCTGCGTACTAAAATTTGTAGTTATGGTGAGTCGAGATCAAATCTACAGGGAATGTTTGATTAATTTCTGTAAAAAATTAATTGATGCAAGGAAAATAGAAAAGGGATTTTTAGATTTTTAGTAATTTAGAAAATAAAATAAAGCAAACTATCGAAAAAATTAAAACAAGTGATAAAAAATGATTATACTGTCGAATATACATAAGGTCCGATTCTAGGTTCAATCTTACCCTAAACATGATCAAGCATATTTTCATCATCCTAATGTCTTTACAACTCTCTTCGAAATATTAATCTGAGACTAATAGAATGCTCTACTAATACCCATTTTCCTTTAGGTTTTGTTTAATCAAGATATGATCATTGATTAAACATAACTACCAAATAACCTAAGATATGATTTCTAGATTTAATTTGACAACTCGTATTATGATGTAGAAAACGATCAATATAAGCAGTAACCTCACACTTTTAGTTTATCTAACCTAAGTTTTGTTGCTTTTAACAAGACGAGATCATTAGATGCTACTCACAAACATCAAAAGTAATGATTACGGATTACATTAAATGTTTTAGCAATAGGTTGAAATAGAACAATCAAAATAATGTATTAAGATCATTCATCCCAAATCCTAATCACTAGATGCTACCATTTCATACTCAATTTGCTATCATTTTCTACTCCATTAGATTGACCTTTTTGCATGGAAAAAGCATGCACGTACTGCATTGCTTTCTATGATTGTTCTTCTTTATGCTCCATTTTCTTGTCTTCCTCTTGTCTTTTAATTTTCTTCTTCTTGCTCCATAAAGACAAGTGAATATTAATCTTCAGAAAATGGCCTAAGTATCGTGTTTTTGACTCACTTTAACTTCTTTGCTTCTGAATTATGCCTAAAATCACATATGAGTCAAAGTGAGTATCTTAAGCGTTTCTAAGACATTAATCACTAAGTGTAGCATATCAAATGAATCAAAATTTAAACACATATCATTAGCTCAAGGCCTATGATTAACGATTTTGATGATAATTTTATAATATTTCAAAATTCAAATTAGATTTATTTCCTTGTATAATTAACGGTCTTATTCTTAAAAGAAAATAAAATCATAAGAAATGCGTTTTCTTTCTTGCAGGAACTTTTATTATAAACTTACCTTATTAGAAATGACTTATCCAAAAGGATCCTACAAATTATAAAGGTCATATATTAAACCTGTGATTATGGGAAAATTTTTGACAAAGACGACGTTGAAGTTATTCAGATTTAAATATACCCAATTAACTAAGGATGCAAGATGAAGCAATGGGTAGATAAAGAAATTGACTATTTAAGAAAGAGCAACAACACTTGTAAGGTAACAAACATATTTAGACTTTGAAAACTTTTGAGTAGCATTTATATTCTTAAGAATCATATTGTTTTTATTGTGCCTTAGAAAGTGAAATCACTCTATAAACAGAGAAATTGTTATTTGAGAGCTTATTTTTGATTTTATATTTTTTGTGAGTTTTTAGAAGCTTGTTATACACTTCTAGTGTAGAAGGTCAGAGAACCTTAAAAATTATGTACTCGTAACCTTTGAGAGGCTCCTAAAATTTAATACTCAAATTTTTATAGTGAAACACTTAAGGATATTTGGGGATTGAACGTAGGCTGAGTTGTAAGCCAAATCAATATAAATAGACTGTGTAACATCCCATCACCAATAGGAAGGGTAAAATAGTAATTTGAAATAGCTTATGAGTGGTTAAAAATTGCCTTGATATGTTCATGCGCATACATACAAGTGAATAGTGAATTTTTCACATGTAAATGCTTGTACATGCATTCATGACATTTCCTGGTATATTTGGTCATAAATGTGATTGTTGTGAAAAATGTGATTTATGTGTTTGGAAAATTAAATTGGAGAGGGGCTTTGTGAGTTTGAGAATTTTTAGTGAATTTTGAAAAATTTTCTAGAAATTTTCGGACTAGGAAAAATGCCAAGTGGCAGGCTGATTATGTATCGGTATTAGAAATGACTGGCCAATGGCACTAAAAATTTAGATACACATTTTGAGGAATTATTGATTTGAGCCATTGGAATTTTGGAAAAAAATTGGAGTAGAAATTGAATTGTTATTGGAAAGGAAATGAAAGAGGGTTTAAAAATGTGACATATGGCAAAGGACACATGTCACTTGCCTAACATGCCACCAAGTTACATAGGTTTAATAAAATCCTCCCACCTTTTACTCATTCACGATGCTTTCTTTTTTTAAAGACCAAAACTCATTTGTTTCTTCTCTTCTCACCGGTAGCCTTCCCTTTCTCCTTCTTTTTCGTTGGTTTTCTTATTTTTGTAAATTGTTACTCATCTCCACTTACACAAAGCTCCCTTATCTTGCTTATCTCCTCTTCTTTTGTTTACAAAAAGAAAAAAAACACAAACCTAAGCCTTGAAGGATGATGATCGTGTGTGGAGAAGGGAAGTAGAGGATTTGCGGTTTTGGAAGTTTAATAAGTAAGAAACATGTTTTATATTATGGTTTTGGAGTTAATTCATTTAGTTGTGACGCTTGTACACTTAATTCATATGTGTGTTAAGGTGAGGAAGAAAGTACAAGGCATATTATTGGCCTACAAAAAATAGGTTTCTGTTATGATCATATGGTCAATCCTAGTCATAGGCAGGAACAAGGATAGAATTATTATCTAGAGTCAATTGGAATGTAAGTAGCATTAACGAATGTGAGTAAGTGAAGTTATGGCATAAATACATCTTTAAATAAGATGTAAGGATTTTGGCTGGTATCTACTAGGGTGTTAGAGTAAATGAAATTGCTTAATGCCTCATTGAGCCTTATTATGGATTTATGAACAATATCGAGGAAAGTACTAAGAAATCATTGAGATAAGGTCAGTAAATCGATTAATCCAATTTAAAAATGATCAATGAAGGAACAAATATGAAATGAATAAATTATGAGTCAAAACTGAATATCGGAGTACATCCATAGCGAGGACTCAAGCATAAGAGTTAGAAAAGGCTATTGAGAGTGTATACATTTTGTTGATGTACAGTGTCAAATTATATAAGTGAATCTTAAAATTCGAGGAGGCACTCTTGTTAATGTGAGGTGAACTTTGGTCCACGTTATAGTTTATGTAAATATGTTTGGGAACTACAAATTATATCTGATGAATGTGTTACCAACACAGGAAGTTATGTTTGCAAACAAATTGCAATCTGTGGAGAAACTGGTTTGAATGAACAGACATTAGAATAAGTCAATGTGGACTCACAGGAAATCAAATGAACTGAGGAAATCAGTCGAGAATGAGAGAGTTCATTGAGAAAATTGAACAGAATATGTGACAATATTACTTTACTGAGGAATTAATTATTTAAGAAATGACGAGAAAGAAATATAAACACAATGAGTCGAGGTTATATGTCTGTAGGAGTTAACAATTTCCCCGACAATATTATGATATTAAGGATTAAAATGAGTCAAGCAATATAATATCAATGAGTGACTATTATCATAAAGGTAAAGAGAATATATTGAATATTTGAGGAAGAATAAGTAAGCTGCGTCAGTGACGAAAGAAAACAAAATAACTACGGTGTTAAGTACGCCATTCGGATTTGGAGATTTTGTCGTATATACAATAGAGGTTCCCAATCAAGATCAAGAAGAAATTGGTTGTACTAGTATACGGTGATTTGGTGTACCTAGGGATAATTATAGCTTCATGAGCTAAATTTAGATTCATGATTTGAAAATTTCTGCAATAGTAGTTGGTTTGAAAATTTGGGATCATGATGTGTACAGAAACATATTGACTATACATATGAATAGACAGATTAGTAGAGATTAAGGTTAGAATTGAATTGGAAAGGATTGAAAGGATTGTGCAAAGGAACCTGTCCTAATAAAGCTAATGTTACAATCAACTGTATCGAATAGAACATTACATAGCAGAGTACCACATATGTGGATATTCAGGTTACTAAATCAAGTGAAATAAAGAGTGTAAAATGTCGAGTTACAATGGAGCAAAAAGGAAGTCTTACTCGCTATTGACAAAGTAACATCAGTTTTGCAAAAAGAGATTAGGAAAGCCCAAATTGAGGATTTGAGGAATTATCCTACCTGATAAAGAGATGTCCTCGTAAGAGTACATTGAAAGAGAAATTAGCGGCTAAGAATATTGAATTGAGTGATTACATGTTCGAGTTCCTTATAGTCTTCACTATCGGAGACAAGTATAAAGCATATATGTCTGGAGGGCTTCAGCATATGAGATTATTGTATAGTGCAAAGTGACTACAAGCAAAATCATCATTATCCTGGTGATACCATTAGAGGCATCATACGACAAAAAGGGTCGCTCACTCTGAGTAAAAGCCAGAACAAATTTGGGATACTGTTCGTGAGTGAAATGAATTTAAATCTAAATAAAGTGGTTTTTGTAAGATGAATGGATTTTGGTGGATCACATCAAAGTGTAAATAAATGAAGAAAGATTTAGAAGTTAAGTCTACTAACAACGATGAAAAGTGAAACAGATGCCTTATTCATGAGTGTTTCACCTTTGTCAAGATGAAAATACAGGAGTATATATAAAAAGATGCCTTATTCTTGAGTGTTTCACCTTTGACATAAAGTAGTCCATATAAAATTATGAAGATAATAGGACTATGGATTTATGATTTGTTTTATGATTATTGGAATCACATTCGATATATGTGTTGTTAAAATTAGAAGTGAAAAAAATTTGGAAATAAATTTCGAGGACGAAATTTTTATTAGGAGGGGAGAGTTGTAACATCCCATCACTGATGATAAGAGTAGAATAGTAATTTGGAATGGGTTATGAGTGTTTAAAATTGTCTTGGTATGTTCATGCATACTCATACTTGTAACTAGTGACTTTTGCACATATAAATGACTGTACATGCATTCTTGACATTTCCCGGTATATTGTGAATAAATGTGATTGTCATGAAAAATGTGATTTGTGTGTGAAAAAAATTTAATTGGAGAGGGTTAATGAGGTTTGAGAATTTTTAGTGAATTTTAGAAATTTTTCTGAAAAATTTCGAGAAAAATTTCTGGACCAGAAAAATTGCCAAGTGGTAGACTGATTGGTTTTCGGTACTGAAAATGACTGTCCAATGGCAGTGAAAAATTAGAACATGATTTTAGGAAAATATTAATTTGAGCCATTGAAATTTGGGGAGAAATTGGAGTAAAAATTGAAGTTAATTGGAGAGAAACAAATTGGAGGCTTAAGAAGGTGACATGTGGCAACTGACACTTGTCACTTACCTAGCATGCCACCAAGGTGATAGTTATTTAAGACAAATCCTCCTTCTTTCTACTCATTCTCGATCCTTCTTCTTTTATAAGGATATTGGTGTCTAAATGGAGAAATTCTCCAACGTAGCTCCTCTCCTCCTTATTCTTCGATAGTTTCTTCTTCTTCTTCTTCTTCTTGTTAACCTCCACCTACACAAAAGTTCTGAAGTGCTTTCTCTTTATCTGTTCACAAAAACAAGCCTAAGCTTTCTACCTCCCTTAAAAATGATGAGTGTCGTGTGTATGAGTGGTGTGAGTGGAAGTTGGTGAGTTGGTGAAAAGGTGAAGAATTGAAGGAGTGAAAGTTTAAGTAGGTAAGGCTTATGCCTTTTGTAATAAATTAGTAGTTAGATCCATTAATTTTGATGTCTTGTGCAATAATTTCATGGAACTTGTGTTTTGATTGTATGGGTTTAAATTCATGTTTGTGTAAGGATGAATGATATGTTATGTAGTCCAGGTGAATTGAGCGTTTTGGATTGATTTTAATGATGTGAGATGAGTGTGTATTAAAGGAAAATGATTGAGTGTGTGTGCTGCCATTTTGTGGCTAATTGGTCAATGATGATCTTGATTAAATTTTGGCTGATTTCTTGAATAAATTGGATGCTTATTGGTGTAGGAATGGTATTGGAATGATAGGATTTGAGTTAGTTGTAAAATCTGGAAAATTTACTTTGTGTATGTTCCAATGATTTGGTCATAACTTTTTATATGGTTATGCTATTGAGATAAGGTTTGGCTTAAATTAAACTTGATAAATTTGGATAGAATTCTTATGAAGGAAGTACTATCCAATTGTGGCTTGTAGGGTTCAAAATTTTGCCTTGAAAGTAGGCAATATGTGCAGGGTAAATAATCATGTTTCAAACAGTGAAGATTTGTGACCTGAAACTTTGGGGAATTTTTCTAGGCTAAAGTAGATAGATTTTGTGAGATTAGTCTTCATGAAAGTTGGAGAGTTTCGTGTTAGCTTTCTATCGCCACTAAGTATGACATTTTTCGATTTTGAAATTGAAAGTTTGACATGTGAACTTTCAGCTGGTTTTTCAATGAATGAATGTGTTTTGTGTGTGAAATGGCTCTAAGTATAGGTTTTGTGACTACTATATTTTGAAGCCAATTCTGGACTATTATGATTTACAGTAGCTCAAGTGATCTTATGGAAAGCTATAGAGGAATGTATTAGCTTTGTAATGAGGTATAATATGCGAATTTTGGATGTAGGGATTTTAAGTTATGAATTTTTAAAGTATGGATATGGTTTAGGTGATATGTTGATTTAATAACCTTTAACAGGACAGCTACAATCATGGGAGAATTTGACTTAGTTAGATTTAGAATTTGCTTCCAAGTCTTCATGAGAATTTTAGTATGTTTTCTTATCTTTTCATTGATATGAAGCATGGAATTTTTGGACAATTGGATAGGAAGTTATGATTTTAAGAAGATTATGGTACTGTTAGGATGACATGTGCAAGGCAGAAGCTTTAATTGAGATTTTGACAAATTTAGAGGTTGAATTTGCTTTCAAGCTGTTAATGAAGGTTGTAGAATATGTTTTTATCTTTCTTTTGACATAAAGCTTAGAATTTTTGGCAATGGGAATGGGAAGATATGATTTTTGGATAAATGTTGCACTGTTTTGAAAAATTGGTGTTTAGGCAGAAACTTTGATTGCAATTTTGACACCCTTAGAGATGAAATTGGTTTTCAAGCCCGTCATGAAACTTGTAGGGTTTTCTGTGATCTTTCCAATGAAACCTCATTTGTGCTTTTTGGACACTTGTGTGAATAATTATGCATTGGGGAAGAAGAGAAGGAAAATCGATTTAAAAAAAAAAGGAAATCGGATTTGGCAGGCGAGGGACTGACCCTCGCCCTCGCGAGGGCGAGCCGCGCATTGGGCCATGCGGGTCGAACCCGTCCGATGTGGGCCTACCCGATTCGGCCCAACCCAAACCCTCTTCCATTCTTTTGTGTATAACTTTTTCGTCCTACCTCCGATTGACCTGATTCTTGAGGCATCAGATTCGTGAGACTTTTAATTTCATTTATATGTAAAATTGTGAATTTTTGGGGATGAAATTGATGTGGATTGATTAGGTCAAAAGAGGGGACCGAGTAAATATTTTTCTGGTCCCTGTTTTATTAATAATTGGACCTATAGAAGTCCGAATTGAGTGATTTTAGTGTCTATGGATTCCAAGAGCATAGAGGAATTTTTAAAAAAGGAGAGTTTGCCTAGGTTAATTTATATGGATTGGCTCATTGATCGGGAGCAGTAAACCCGAAAGTATGGTTTTAGAAAAATTGAAATAAGCATAAATTGCGAGTTTAAGGATTTTAGTGTGGCTTAACCTAGGCATAAATGAGTTTTGATATGAGAACGGGTTTTGTGATAAAATTTAGGGAATATTACCGGGATTGTCATGAACATGCATCGTACATATATGTGCATAAATGAATGATTATAATTGTGCAAAATTTATTATTATGTGTGCAACGTATTGCATAAATGGATTATGCAGGTTAAAAGTCTGCAGTCAGGAGTTTTCAGAATGTCGAAGCAATTGTTAATCTGGAGCATATTGTGAGTGACCTAGACGATTCCTCAATTATTATGTGCTCATAATTCTGAGTTTATAATTCTGTGGAGAATAATGGAGGGATTGTGTTCTGATTATGGATTTTGGACAGAAGGTCCGATGTATTGGGAGATTATGACCTAGAAGTGTTATTTGTCTGAGAATTTGGGACTTTAATGTGATTAATTGTGAACTATTTGCTGAGACATGATAATTTATGATTGCTTGTGATTTTTGATACTGCTTAATTGCGACATATGCATTCGACGCATGAGTACATGATCAGTTAATGACAGTTGTGACCGGAACAGCCACCGAGAGCTAAAAGTTTAACGTATTTGGGCCTCAAACCTACAGTGATTCAGAGTCTCAGGCTCAACAACTAATGCACCCATATTGGGACAGTTTAGGCGCTCGGTCACAATATCGTAATAAATTGGAAAAGTATCACATACGCATTTCATATGCATTTGATTTGATCTAATTGATTGAGAAAAATGCAAAATGCCTTATAATTATGTGATAACAGTCATGTGGTATTTCTGAATGTGAAATTATGAAATAACTGTGATATGCTTGAGAGCTGCATGAAACTTAATGGCTGTTGTGACCAGAGTCGCCACTGAACAGAGCTTTAAGCTCAACAATTGAAAATGAGCTTAGAGCTCATAAGTGATTTAGAGCCTCAAGTTCAATGTTTAATGAGCCCTGTATCCACCAACGGATAAGGGACAGTTTAGGCACTCGGTCACAACAAAATAATAAATGGAAAGTGGATCTCATATGCTTGTATCAAATATGAAAAATATGAATATGGAGTTCTGTAGATGTGTGTGAATGTGCATTATGAAATAAAGTTTGATGTATGCAAATTGTGTTATGTGAATGGGTGAACCATCGATGACGGTCACTCACTGAGCTCGCAAAACTCACCCAAAATTTACAATTAATTTTCAGGACCCAGAAGAATACCCCGTTAGGCAACAGGCGTATAGCAACCGCATGAGAGTGAGAGAAGAGGTAAGGGATCAGTTCACATCTGCATTAGTGTCTGATAAATTTTGTATAAAATTGTATTTTCTGAGTTTTTGTACAAATGATTCGGTCAATTTGTAAAGTCACCGGACTGAATTAATTTGTATTTATAAAGGGGCTGGTCATTGTACTTATTGGTGATTGTGTATGTTGTTTGATTTTTGCATAGTGTATGTTGTGTTTTTTAAAAAAATTATACTGAGTTTTGACTAAGTGATGTAGCACGCCACTCTCGTAAGGCACAGACTCGAATATCACCATCGATGTCGGGTTCGGGTCATACGGGAGTGGGGTGTTAAACTCCAGCTCTGTTTTTACCTCGCCATTTTCTTTCAATAGAACATGTGGACCAAAGATGATGATCTTCCAATACTCCACTCCCTCGCTTATAATATGGTATTTCATAGGATTTTTCCAAGAAGAATACTTAGTACCATTAAACAAAGGAGGGCGATTATTTGTGTTATCTTCTTTCGCTAGGTTGTTGTGTGCTATCCCTGGATTCTTCTGCTCTGATACCAATTGAAAACGATCTAGAAGGGGGGTTGAATAGATCTTTGAAACTTTTTTATAAAGTTCTACAAAAACAGAAGTTAATACACACAAAATAATTTAACAAATTTTAATGCAAAGAGTAGGGAAGAGAGGCAAACATTGTTTTTATAGAGGTTCGATGCTAAGACCTACGTCCTCTACCTAAGTTCCCATTTAGGATTTTGACAAAACACTTTATTACACACTTTTTAGTTCAGTGTGAACTTTTCAATACAACTTGACTTCTGACTCAAGTTACACCAAACAACCGATTTGTCTTTCGGCACAAATCCTACCTCACAAGTGATTTTCTACCAATCACTTAACTCACAATAACAACAGTGATAAAGATGAAGTAATACTGCTCAGTACAATTGAGAACAATTTAGAACTAGCTTAGAGCAGAATGAGAGCAAATTAGGAACTATAGTAGTATGCTTTGCTTTTTGGACTTCCATGCACGATCATCTTCTCTTCCATTATTTATTTGCAGACTTTAAGATGATTATAGACGTTGAAGAAGTCTACTAGTCGTTGTATATAGCCGTTGTAGCATGATTTCCTTTCCATTTGTGATTCATTCGGACATATTTTGGTCAGCTACACCTAATAGTCGACTAGTCGAGATATTATAGTTGACTAGTACATTATAGTCAGCTTTGTCTTTAAGGAGTAGTCGACCAGTACCAACGTTTTTACATGCGAGTTTCATCTCCGCTCTTCGAATAGTCAATTAGTGCACCTATCCAACTGATTAATAATCGACTTGCAACTTGTTGGTCGACTTGTTTCATGCTCCAACTGATGTATCTGATTTTATTAGTCGACTTGCCACATTGTAGTCGACTAGTGCTGGATCTTGTGATAGATTTTGTA
>JANITW010000001.1:29061172-29076692 GCA_027564335.1 Erythroxylum williamsii | reverse complement strand
TATAATACAACAAACCATAAGATTTTTTGCCTTCATCTCGAACAACTTTAATTACACACGTTCCCCTACAGTAACAGTTCGGCGGCATGGGATACCGGACTTCAAGCTCAGCCATGGGTTTCTTCTTCCTGAGGTCGCCGTAGGTTGAGTTGGACGCCATCTCTGTGAATCTCGAACAAGAAAGAAGAATAAGAAGCCGATTTGGTTGAGTTGGACGCCGTAGGTTGAGTTCAATGCCGTAGGTCTTCTTCTGTGAAATAAAACACAGATATGTAAACACAAGAAAGAAGAATTAATTTCAAGAAGCTGCACTAAATTGGGGGTCTTCGGGCATTAAGAGTGAAATTTACACAAAAACCACAAATGCGCAACCCACTACGAAACAAAACAATCACCATGGGCATGTAAATAAATCGTAGCATCATAACGTTAAAAAGTAAGAAGGAGAAAAAGGAAACCTAAAAGACAGGAATGGTGAAAGGCTCAAAGCAGATGGGACAAACTAGATCTTTTCGCTCAGTCATTGTAATAGTCCAAGAAAGAAGAATTAATGGTATTATGGTCATTTCACAGGCAAATAGGCTATAAAATTCGCAGTCAGCACGCGTGGAGGAACAACACACGGCTAAGGGTTTTTTCTCCAGTAAAATTGAAAACATAAGGTTAATAGAGTAATATTTTATATCTCAGGGTTTAATTAGCTACTTTCGTATAACATAGGGGTCACTACAGCAATTTTGTCAAACTTTAAATAAGTGCTATTATTATTGTTCTTCTTGAGGGCCACCAATTAGCTTTGCTACCTTAACAGAAACCTTTTGTTTCATATTCTTATTTTTCTTAGAATTATTTTTCTTACCCCTAAAATTTCATAACAAGAATGTAAACGTGTTCCTTCTTAAACAACCTTTTATAGTCTAAGCATATTCCATAGTTTAGATGCTGCCATATTCTTTTTATCTTATGTAATAATTGATCTTAAACTATTAAAACCTTAAAGTAAGAGAATGAAGCAACAAATCAATTATCAACTCATAGATTATGACAAAACTTAATTAATATAATTTTTAATATAATTAACCATCTTTAATATGTATAATTTTATTGAAGATCCTTCTACCATTTTGCATTAAAATAAGTTCATAGAAGTGTCAACCTTCCCACTACACTTTGTGCATCAAACAACTTATTAAGATATAATATTATAATAAGAGCACCCTCGTTCTCATACTCCCTCTTATTTAACAATATTAGTATTTATCTTTTAAGTTTTTAGAAATAGAAATAAAAATAGTAGATAACAATAATAAACCACTAACGTTTCTAGAAAAATAAAGATAAACAACAATTATATCCATGCAACTTTTTTTTTTTTAAATTTAAAAGGTGTATTATCTATAGATAAAACTATACAAAAATATACAAGTGGTCTTGGCCTACTGCCTACTCTCATGTTGAGAGTTTACTAATAATTACAATGATAGGAAATAGAATAATGAAATATATGACATGTATGTAATTGCAATAGCTAAGGTGAGACTATATGCACCAAGATCGTTGTATGTTTAAAGAAACTGAATGTTGCACATTTTTTGAGTAGAGATGAGCTCTGATGAAGTTGACTATCTGATCTACAATCTTGTATTTCTCCTCCTTCTTACTTGTAGCTCTATGACTATTCCTTTATTTCCAAATGGTATACATTGTAATTGTGAATGCAGCTTTGAATAGAGAAGCGTTGATTTTCCCAGGTTCCAAATTACAAAAAATACAATTCAATGTGTATTCCCAGTTGAAACTACTATTACTTATAGGACTTAGGAAAGAGGGCTTATGTCAAGCCACTTGTCAAACCAGAGCCAGGCCCTAGCTCTATTACCTATTTGATGTCGAATGCAAGGGTAGATAGCTTAATCATTTATTAAATTATTAACCATCAATTTAAATAATTAAAGGAAGATCTGGTACCATTGTTCTAAAATTAACTTATATTAGATCACAGATAAGAAAAATAAATTTTACAATTTTCTGTTGGAAGTCTTTAATATAGTATCTAGAAACAAGATTTAGGAAATTAAAGGGTTAAAGACAAATGTTACTTGGTATGACGCAAAAACGTTTCTTCTTTGATTAGTCATCAACCACAAACTATTTGAATGTTTAGCGTGTAATGATATTCATAGATCATAAAGAAGAAAGCTCAACAATTTGAGAGAGATTGACAAGAGTGCTAGTTCCTTTAAGTATTTCCCTTTTATAAGGAAAGACTAGGGTCTTTTTCAAATGCAATTAAAATAAAAATATTAAATATAATTAAATTATAACTTTAATTATAATTATAATTTGATTTCTCATATTTGATCCTTAAACTTCATAATTAAGTCTAACTTATTTAAGTTAAATTTTTCTTTAATTGCTCTTTGTACATGACATATTAGGTTCCTAATATGTTGCTAATAATTATAAATTTTAATTCTAATTCATAATTAGAATTGAATAAATTAAATTCCATTTAATTCATCCTTATTTCTCTAATTAAATAATCATAAATCATAAATCAAATTTGAACGACTAGTAATATATCATGACAATTCAAATATTATGAATATTAAAATTGTTTGAATTAACATATTCATGCACGGTTATAATATATAATTCAATCTTTTTATCATCCAATGTTTTAATAACACATAAAGCGTGAAATTATTGTTTATTCTATTTAAATATATTCATCTTTGTTCTTGCTAATTAATAATTGGTATTTAAAAAATAATATTTCCAACTCTCAATTCACTCTGGTAAAAAAAAACTTTACTAGTTAAAAATAATGTAACACTCTTCCTAATTACTTAAAAGTAATGAATAATTTATTGATTTAATTAACTATCTATATAAAGCTCATATTATATATAAGTACTACTCACCGAGTTACCCTTAATATAATAGATCATAAGTATTAACAAAACATACTAATTCATATATGAGATGTTTTGTTAATCTAAAATATAATGATCAATTATACAACTACCATAATGAAAACATCTACTGACCCAAAAGTAATATTCTTTTTAAGGTCCTCATTAACAGGTTAGTTCAATGATCTTATTCTTTAATAACCACTTATATATTTATTTAAGTATCTTTATTAAAATCAAATATTTTTTTGCAAAAAAAAAATATAACGTATGTTAGTTTCATCATTTCATTGATATTTCATTTTGATGAAATTATAACAAATATAATTTCAGAATAATACTTAAATATAATTTGATTATCATAATTATAATATCATTATAATTTTAGTTATATAGTAATTTATCTTTAGTATTAAACACTAAATCAATATTAATAATGATACTTGCATATTCTTATGCTTTTGAATGAAATCAACTTTTAATAGCCACTTTTAAAGATTGCATTAAAATTTAAACCTTGACATAAGGAAAGTTTAGATCTTTTAACGTAATTAGGGTAACTTTGTCTAAAAAATGATTATACAAGTCTTAATGTCTTGTTATGTTATTTTAATTTTTTCTACAATATATAAAAGATACAAACGTCTTCTATTATATAATTTATTTTATAAAACAATATTATGATCTAAAATTATTGTAAAATATTTATTCTATTAGATATATTTTAAAAGGTGAATCTTTTGTTAATTATCTTGATAAAATTCGTAATTAAAGTTGTATCACAATAGTTATAAAAAATTTATCGTATATTTAGTAAATAATCACCTAATAATTTTTTTATATAGTGTACTTCCATTAAAGCCTTTTCTAATAAGTGTAAATCATAAAAGTGTCTTGTAAAATAATTAAAATTATGAAACAAGTTTGTGCTTCACCCTGTTAAATGTATCGAGCATTTAAAATAACATGAGAAATCTGGGTATTTCAACCATTTGTACATTCTTTTTAAGAAGATTGATTGTTACATCAAACATTTTTAGATGGATTGTTAGTCAATAGTAACAATGATCGAAAAGAACTTTCCTTGTAAACGTTTTCCAATCTTTAGGTACAATCTATAATTTTGTAGGTGAAAATCCCAACAGAGTTGCTTTTACCTCATATTTTTGTCTCCACTTACATAGAAATTTGTCACCGAAAGAGTCCTTTAATCAAATGATTCCTTATAAACGTTGTCGCTTACACATTTTACATACTTGGAGACTATGTTAACTTGAAGAGTTTAACTTCTACCGTTCACAAAGTCCAAAAATATGTGACTTTATCAAAAAAAAAATCCAAAGTAAATGTGTAAAATGCTCCAAATAAAAACAGTTCAAACCTTTTTTGCGTTCATATCTTGTAGAGGAATATCCAACTAAGGACGGATCCAGAAATTATTTTGAGTGGGGACAAAATATTTAAAGTACTCTTATATTACTGAAAAAATACAAATATTTGTATATTTGTTAAACAAAAAATTACATCATTGTCTTGAGTTTCTTACATATAACCTATTACAATAGTTCACTACAAATCCTCATATTTTGATATCGCTGTAAAATTTTCTCATTGCAAATAAGCTCTTCGTATTCTATCACGATCATTAGGATGATAATCTGAAATTTTTTCTGCAATCCTGGATCAGACTAAAGATCATCTAAATTGATTTCTAAATGAGGATGTTTTAAAGGGTTGGGGCTAGAATCCTTATTTGTAAGAGGCCTTTTGAGAAATTTGTCTATAACTAAAATTAAAGTTGAGTAATTAGGGACAAATTGAACAAAAAATAAATAAAAAATTATCTATTCAAAACAAAATTAACTAATTAAAACTATTTGAAAAACACTTCACACATGTGCAAATTTATGAAATTCACAAACAAAAAGTAAAATTTTCATATATACTACGATTGGATTTGATATGGAAAAGGATATACTATACTAGTTGAAAACTTTAAACCAATCATCTATTAGCAATAATAATCTATCTTTGTAAATTTTATCATCATTAAAAAGGGATGTCATTTTATTTCGTCATTTCCACTGGGTCGTCCATTGTTTACACCTTTAAATTTATGATCATGTTTCCTTCACTTTCTAAAGGGATAGATGTAACAAATTTTCATTGTAATAGGCTTGAGTTTACCAAATACATCTATATGTCTTTTCTCCACTTATCAATACAAGAACTTCTACTATTTTTGATTTAATTCATAAAGGCATCTATGGTACTTCTTTTATCCCTATTATTACTAGTGCTAGATAATTTGTACTGTTTTTTTTTCATTTTTACAATTTTATATGCTACGATTTTTCATTTAAAATTTATATTTTATAACAGTTTCCTCCTTACCTTGTTAATTGTCAACCTTCAATTTGCTATCTGTTATATGCTTACAGCTTTTTACTTCTGAAAAGACCAAGACTAACGGATCACTTTGTTTAACTCTCCTTGATATTTTCTTCTCTCTCTGTGTAAATGTTTCAGTGAGAAATCTTATCTTCTGTCTTCACTAAAAGTATAAAAGAATGTAAAGATCAAAACTGTGCCAACTTTATTATAACTTATAAGAACTCATCTCTAACTTATACGTACTACACATTCTTCCAAAGAAAAGAAGTGGAAATTTACCTATCAGCAGTATAACGGGGTAGGCCTGTGGGGGAATCCTTTCCAAAATTGCGTTCAATATAGATTATTGCTTTTCGCTTTGGGTGTGGTAGTCTTTGTGGAGTTAGGGGAAGAAGAAGCTAAAATGACCAAAAATAGTGTGATGAAGAAGCCAAAAGGTTAGAAAAATTGGAATGAAAAAAGGCAATTAAGTATGTAGTTTTTATCTCTCTATTTGTAGCCTTTCATTTAAAAAAAATCATGGGCCCAAATAATAATAATCTTAATAAAAATAAATGCACTTAGTTTTTATTTTTTGTTTGATATCTTAATATATCTATAATTATTATTATTATTATTTGTCACCAATTAAATTAACGGGAGTAAAATTTTAATTTTTTATGGAATTAAAATTTAAAATAATAATTTAAATTAAAATTTTTAAGATTAAGTGGGGGCAAGTGCCCCTTCTTGCCCCCACTGTGGCTCTGTCCATGTGCCCAACAAATGGACAACCTTGTCCTAAGCCCTACAAAGTACAAACACATAATTTCGTTTTCAGCATTTTTGTCTAAACAAAATTCTTTTCGGGCCTTATTTACGATGACACAATCAAGAAAAGTTCTTTTTCTTTAAGTAAATCTAAGTTGTAAATAGTTTTACTATAAATAATATCAATTTCTTCAATTTTCGAAAAAACTACAATAATTGGCATTTGTATAAATATTGATTTATTTTTTGAGAAAAGAATAACTATTGATTTATTAGGGTTGATTCATATTATCAAATTACATGTTACTATATATATTGATTTATTAATTTTATCAATTTAGCATATTTATATTTCTTTACTTATATTACAAATATAATTCAATTAATTATATTTGTTAATTATTGCTAATATATTTCTCTCCATATTAAAAAGAATTTTGTTATCGAAATTCATACCTGTATTAGCTGCAAGTACTAAGTGCTTATCATCAATTCGACAAGTTACCTCTTCACCACCACGATATTGCCAGAGCACCTTTATAAGAGGATTTTACTTATTGCTTAACTGTCTTACTTCACAAGTTGTTTATTTTCACGCATCAACTTCATTGGAGTGGAGTGCTCGAAACCAAGTTCCTCAAGGAGATGCTTCAACCAAATCAACTTATATGTAGTATATGCCATAGCCCTATACTCAGACTCAACACTAGAACATGCAACAAATAGCTGCTTTTTACTTTTCCATGACGCCATGTTTCCACCTGAAAATACATAGTAGCCTGAAGTAGACCGTCAGTCATAGGAGCTTACCCAATCTACATCTATATACCACTAAATCTAAATATGTCCATGATTCTGGTAAAGAGGACCTTGCCATAGAAAGTCTTTCAAATATCTCAAAATTCTAATAACTACATCCCAATGACTAATTCGAGGAGATCCCATAAACTGACTCAATACACTTGTAGTAAATGAAATATCTAGAAAGTAATAGTCAAATAATTTAGTTTACCAATAAGTCTTCAATATTTACCTGGATCTTCCAACTGTTCTCCTTTATCAACATTAAGTTTAACATTTGATTCCATAGCTATCAACTGACTTTGTTCCCAACAAACCTGCTTCCTCTAAAAGATCAAGGACGTACTTTCTTTGAAATAGACAAATCCCCATCTTCGACCTTACTATCTCGATATCCAGAAATTTTTTTTGTAAACCAAGATTCTTTGTTTGAAATTTAGTCTGTAGGAATGATTTTAAAGACTGGATTCCTACTTTATCATCTCCAGTAATAACAATATCATCAACATAAATGATCAAAAGAATTTTACCAGTCTCAGAGTGACAATAAAACACAGAGTGATCAACACGACATTGATGCATACCAAACTCCATAACTATTGTACTAAAGCGCCTAAACCAAACTCTCAGTGACTGTTTTAGACTATACAAAGATTTGATAAGGCGATACACTCGATTAGTCTCCCCCTGAGAAACAAACCCTGGTAATTGCTCCATAAAAATAGACTCCTGAAGATTACCATGAAGGAAAGCATTTTTTATATCGAATTAATGAAAGGGTCAATCATGGATGGCTGCCAATGCAATGAAAGCACAAACGGATGTTAATTTGGCTAAAAGAGAAAAGGTTTCAATATAATCCATACCATAGACATATGTATAACCCTTAGCTACCAAACAAGCTTTTAAATAATTAATCGTGGCATCAGAATTGACCTTAAAATTGAACACCCAATGATAACCCATAATTGTCTAACCATATGCAAGAGGAACTAAGTCCCATGTATTATTAGCTTGCAAAGCCAACATCTCTTCTTCCATAGCATGTTTCCATCCAAGATGTGGATACAAAAGCAACATATGACTGTGATAATGGGTTATAAGAAACAAAGTTTGAAATAGGGTGAGATGTACAAGACCTTCTTCTTTTACATAGAGTAATGGGCCAATCAAGATCACATATGATGGAGTTGATGATGAAGAAGACAATGGTGATGAGCATGAATCATCTGTTCATACTTCATGATAATTGTGTTGAGTATGAACTTGCAAATTAGGATGAGATAGACATTCCAAACGACTAGGATTAGTATCAGAGCAGCATAACTGGTAGTTGTTCTCAAAGAATATAACATCAGTAAACACCAAAAAGCAATTCAATGAGGGGTTGAAACATTTATACCCTTTTTGCAAATGGGAGTACCCAAGAAAAATGCGCTTTATAGCTTTTAAATCTAATTTATTTGTGTTAGGCTGAAGTTGATGAGCAAAGCAAACACATCTGGATACTCAAGGATTAAGATAAAAAGGGTCTTCATGGGGAAAGAGAATTAAGAATGGAGTTTTAACCGTTAACACAGAAGATGGCATTCGATTGAGAAGAAAACATGCAGTGAGTATAACATCTCCCCATAAACTTTTGGGTACATTCATATGGATTAGCATGGTACGAGTTGTTTCAACAATATGTTGGATTTTTTGCTTAAATACCCCAATTTGTTGAGGAGTGTGGGGCAGGAAGATTGATGTTGAATACCTTGTTGTTTTAAGTAGATGGAGAATGAGCTAGAGAAATATTCTTTAGCATTATCACTACAAAGAATATTTAACTTAGACTTGTGTTAAATATTGAGTTGTGTTAGTATAGAAAGAACAAAATATAGCTAATAATTCTGAACGATCTCGCATTAGATATAACCAAGTTATTCAAGAGAAATCATCATCAAAACTACAAAATACTGAAAGCCTAACTTAGACTTGACACTACTTGGACCCCAAATATCTGTATAGATTAACATAAATGGTTTTCCAACTCTTTTATTGACTTGAAGAAAAAAATGAAGTACGATGATGTTTTCTTAACTAACACAACTCACTATTTAAGCTGGAAACAGAATCTAACCTTGACACTACTTTCTTGATATTTTTCAATGATGGATGACCCAATTGACTATGGATATCAACAGGAGAGACTAACACTAGGCATGTAATGGATGATTGCAACTCGTCAAAATAGTACATTTCGTTCGATTCACGCCTTTATCCAATCATCATCATGGTCTTCAAATCCTGGATAATGACATTATCAGGGTAGAAACATACATAACAATTTAGTTGTTTAGTCGATTTGCTCATAGAAATAAGATTCAAAGGAAAATTCAGTACAAATAATGTAAAGGGGAATATGAGAGAAGAACAAAGATGAGAGGGTCCGACACCTTTTTTCCATAATGAGAGGTAGGTAAATAACGATATGGATAAAGTTGGTTATTTTACCTGACAAATGATCAATAGCACCAGCATCTATTACTCATGACTATTTTATAAGGATGACTAAATAACAGGCAGTTGGCTTACCTTAATGAGCCATAAATGTCTCCACTTATATAGAAATTTGTTACTGAAGCAGTCCTTTAATCAAATAATTCCTTGTAAATGTTGTCGCTTACACATTTTACCTTATTGGAGACTATGTTAAGTTAAAACTTCTACCCTTCACAAAGCCCAAAATAAATGTGACTTTATCCAAAAAAATCCAAAGTAAATGTGTAAAATGTCTCTAAATAAAAATAGTTGAAACCTTTTTTGCATTCACATCTTGTGGAGCAATGCCCACAAGAGGGGGTGAATTGTGTGTGATGTAAACAAATTTGAAAGTTACTTTCAATTTGTATAAAGATAGGAACCTGTTAAAATTTAAAAACAATAGGATTTTGTCAGATGATAGAATCTGTTAAATGATAGGAACCTATTAGACAATCGAAGCCTACTAAGTGATAAATCTTATTAAAACAATTTAAAACTGAAGGAACCTGTTAAAATTGAAAAGAACCTCTTGTAAGTTGAAAATAGAAGGCGCCTATTATATATGTGAAGGAACCTCTTGCAAAAATGAAAACACAAACAATATACTGTGGAAATTTAAAAGTTAAAAGAGAGAGAGAAATGACTTAGTCAATTTAGTCTACTCTCCAAGTATCCAACTTGAGTATTTTACTAAACTCCCAAGTAGTAATTTGACGAGCATCTTCAAGCTCATGAATATATATTTTTCAAGGTTCTTAAACCTTCCAAACTAGTAGTATTTAGCTAGCCTCTACAAGCTCTCAACAGATGAAAATGTAATTTGTTTGATACAATGATCTCTCTCAAAAAAGAATTTTCACTTTCTAAATCCCAAGAGATTTGATAACGATATCACTTTCAAAAGAATTGATGCTATAGATGTATTTCAAAAGTCTGATATGTTTTTGCAAAAGTAGTGGCTTTTCCTTAAGTGGACATTTTTTAAAACTAATCATTGTTTCACTTGCATCCTTAGTCAACTAGATGGATTTAAGTTTGAACACTTCAATGTTATCTTTGCTAAAAATCTTTTAGTAATCACAGGGCTAATATACGATCTTCATAATTAGTAGGATCCTTTTAGATAAACCATTTCTAATAAGGTAAGTTCATAAAGAAGGTTCCTGCGAGAAAGGAAGCATATTTTGTATGATTTTTTTCCTTTTGAGAATTAACCCGTTAATAATAAAAGGAAATAACTCCAATGATAACAAGATTCTTCCGGATACTATAAAATAAATAAGGTAAGTTCATTAGGAAGGTTTTTATAAGAAAGGAAGTATTTATCCTATGATTTTATTTCCTTTTAATAATTAGACCGTTAATTGTATAAGACAATAAATCCAATTTGAATTTTGAAATATTATGAGGTTATCATCAAAATCATTAAAAATAAACCTTGAGCTAATATTAGTCACTTAAAAATTCTTATAAGCTTTATTTAAGATAAACAATAAGATGAATAACTAAGAATTAAACTAAAAAAGGAATTAATAACTAAACAATTAATTAGGCAGTAGTGAATTTAATTAATTGATCTTTGATGAAAACTAGGAATTACTTTTATCCTTATTTTCTTTCACTTTACCTTCTTGATTTAATCTTAGTTAATCCTATATATTTAAAGATTGTGATTACTCTCTCTTTAGATCTAATCAACTAATCCCAACTAAAATAGATAGAAATTGAATTGTGATCTTTTAATATATCAAAACTATGTAATTGGATTTGAAGCAATCAAATTAATAACTGATAAACCATTAAGATCTCTCTTCAGTTGCCTATTAATTTGATGTTTATAGGTCTATTGGTACCAGCCAAAGTTATTGGTACTATTCCTTACTGGTAGAGAACTGTACCTAAAAATTGGTACTATAATGGTTATAGCTATCCAAAATATAGATCAATTATGGAACTAATTTGTAATTTGAAAAGTTTAAAGACTAAAATGAAAAAGAAAACCTACAACTATGAACACCAAAACAATAACAGCAACAAATAGTCACTCTCACTTCATCTCTCTCTCTCTCTCTACTGTCCACACATCTCCGCTCTTTAAATCGCCAAATATTTTCAATGACACTAGTCAACCACTTGTGCCATCGCCCGCTGCTGTTGTATAGAGGGATGATCAGTTCTTTAATGTATCTTACAGCAAGTAGACCTGATATTCTGTTTAGTGTATGCTTGTGTGCAAGGTTTCAGGCCGATCCTAGAGAGTTTCATCTTATTGCTGTTAAAAGGATTATGAGATATCTCACAAGTACTACTGATCTTTGCTTAATGTTTGAGAAAGGTAAAGATTTCAGGTTGATTGGATATTGCAATGCCGACTATGCCGTAGACAGAATTGAAAGGAAGAACACTAGTGGAGGATGTCACTTTCTTGGCGTAAACCTAGTTTCCTGGTCAAGCAAGAGACAAAGCTCAATCGCTCTATCAACTGCCGAAGCCGAGTATATGTCTGCCGCAAGCTATTGCTCACAAACATTGTGGATCAAATATCAGCTGGAAGATTATTCAGTTCAAGAAGAGGAGATCCCAATCTATTGTGACAACACCAGTGCCATAAACCTATCAAAGAATCCAATACAGCATTCAAGGGGGAAGCACATCGAAGTTAGACATCATTTCTTGAGAGACTACGCTCAGAGGAAGGTGGTGCGTCTACAGTTAATTGAAACAGAGTATCAATGGGCAGACATCTTCACTAAACCATTGAGTGAAGAACGGTTCAAGAAAATCCGACGGAACCTTAATATGGTTATGTTAAATGATCAGTAAAGCTAAGAGATCGTCAAAGTTAACGACGTTAAAAACAGTAGTTTACAGCTGGTAACTTCTCTCATAAGGAAGTTGTGGAGGGAAAAATCTGATGGTCTTGAGGATCCCAATGATTCTAGAACACACCGAACATTACCCCTACAAGTAGCCTGAAAGTAAAATCATTACGGTTACTCTCAAGCTCAGACATTTCATCTCTCGCTCTCGAAAAAAAACTCTTGAAATCTACTTTACCTTTGAAGAACACCTTACCTGAGCAAATTCCTATTCAGAATCAATGGAGTTAGCAATGATTTTTGGAAGACATGTGGACTTCGAATCTCTGAGGGCAGATGGAATGGATGTTGAACCAGAGATTCTTGAGGCTGGATGGAGGAAATTTTTCCAGGTACGAGAACCAGTTTATACTTACGAGGTGTATGACTTCTGGAAGAAGGCACAACTGGTAGACAACACCATTGTCTCCACAGTAGACGGAATATCAGTTATCGTGACAAAGGAGATAGTGGAGAAGGTAATAGAGTGCTCATCAGTTGGGGAAACCCTATCAACCAAAGCCGGTTGGATGTCCAAGGTTAGTATGAGGGAAGAAGATTTCAGAAGACAGTTATATGGAGCGAATGACCCATGGGAGAGGAAGATCTCAAGTTTGTTCCCGAAGGCTAGGATTCATCATGCAATTTTGTTTAATTGCATATTACCAAGAGCTAGGTCAAGGCATCTAGTGACAACCTTGGATGAACAATGTTTGTTCTATCTGCTAAATCGCCGAACAATACACCTATCATTTTTTATTTTTCATTATATGGTTAAGGGGTTGAAGGATACCAATAGTTATCCTTATGGCATGTTGCTCACCAGGATTTTTGAGAAATCCGGAGTCCTTCTTCAAAGAGGAAATAGAAGGATAGTATCTGTCAAGAGTACCATCAACTCAGACACAATCAGAAGAATGGGCTTAAAGGTGGTGATAAAGGAAGAAGCAGAGACTACAAGGAAAACAAGAACTGAGGGGGAGCCTGTATCGACGAAGGCTCCCGTTTCAAGTTCTCGATCTCAAGTAAGTATGAGATCGCCAGCAGATGAAATAAGAAGAATGACCGGAAGACCGTTGATAAAACAGGCAAGTCCTCAAATCGAAGTGAGCCTACATCGAAGGTCAGAAGAAGGTACGTCGAAAAGAAAAGGAGAAAATCTTTTGGGTGTAATTACAAAGAAGGCGAGGAGATCACCGAGGATTCAAACTCTGAGACAACAAGAAGAGAAGAAAGCCAGAGAACAGAGTTAGGACGAAATTCCTCAATCTCGCGCACCTAAAGCAACAAGATCTCTAGTCTCAATTTTAGAAGAAGACTCAACCAAACAGGCTAAAGAGACTGAGAAGAAGAGAAAGTCGGAGTCTGAAAAGGAAAAATCTCAAATGCAAAAATCTTCAAGACTGACTGAAGCAGGAGAAAAGAATAAGAAGATTAGTCGGAAGAAGACTGTGTCCACTGCTGGGGAAGTTAGTAGAAAGAAAGAAATCTTCAATGCTGCTCAAAAGGAAAAGGAAATTGAGCATAGCAGAGTTCAGGAAATCCCTACTGCTCAATAGGAGGAACCAGAGGAGATAAGCCTGGTTCAGGAGAATCCTATTGAAGCGCAACCAGAGGCAGCAGGAGAACCAAACTTGGTTCAGGTATCACAGGAGAAAAATAATGAACCTGGTCTAATTATATTCAACTATTCTAAATTTTTGAGAAGATACAAGTTGAAAATCAGAATCGTTGAAGTTGTTACCAAGAGGAGGACTGCAATTGCCATCTGTAATCAACCAAGGAAGAAGATAATGGCTGTCGTACAACCTATTTCTATTAATAGTGACACATGGCATTTATTGTATGAAGAAGAAAAGACCTTTTATGATTTCTTGAGGGATGCTGCTACATATCCATACCCTACAAAAATGTCCAACAAACCGTGTAATATTTATCCAATCACAGAGAAGACGGAAATAAAGGTTGTACCAGATATTCAGCCAAGATATCCTTTGGATTTCAATAAGGAGAAGTTGAAGCTATTTCCTGAAGAAATAAGTGATGATCTGTCCCCAGATCAAATTGATGAAGCATGCGCTTATAAGGAGAATAAAGATGGAGCTAGTTGTCGCTACACGGATAAGTATGAAGACTGTCCAGTAGGGGGAAGATTAATAACAGGGACGTTTATGGAATTCCTTGTTCAGACAGTTTTACGTATTAGACCTTTATCTAATACACTGACCGTCTATTGAAGCTGAAGCTATACCCCTGCAAGGAAGACGCAGATGTAAAGTAGACGCAGACGTAGATGCAGACGTAGAAACACATACGTAAAAGTACAGACAGAGAAAACCAGACACGGAATTAAAAAAGAAGACGCAAGAGTCAGTTCGAGTTAGTTATAGAACTCAACTGATTAATCGTTTCTTTCAAGATTCAAGAAACAAGATTCAAGAATTAAGAATCAAGAAGCAATTGCAGACGAAGGCTATAAATATGAGTCGAAGTCGAAGATTGCAATGTTAGCAAGTGTGAAAGCAAAAAAGAGAAAAAGCTGACATCATTGATTTACGAAAAATCTGTGCAAATTAGCTGAGAGCTAATTTTACTGTAACAAGTTCGAAATGCTTTTGTAAGAAAGTAGTGCAGATAGCCTACAGAGGCTAAGTGTGAAAGAATACTGAGTGTAGAGACATGAAGAGGCTCGGGAAAGAATACTTGTAAAGTTGAAGAGATAGTGAAATCTCAGAAAGACTTATGAGGATTGGATGTAGTCCACGGTTTGGGGTAAACTAGGATAAAATCGCTGTGTCAAATCCTCCCTAACTCTATCTCTTTTTTAAGTTCAAAGTCTTTGTTATTGCTTAAATTATAAATCAAGTTTTCAAAGTATTGATTAATTTGAGTTTACCAAATTTTTGTAAAAGAACTTGTTTCTTAACAAAACAGTTTTGAAAAAGATTTCAAAAAGGGAAATACACAATTCAACCCCCTTTCTCGTGCATTCGTTATCGTTTCATAAGCATTGTACTAACGTGTGATTTACATCAACATAGATAGTGGATGCTCGAGGAATATGAGCGGAAACAAGAGCCTATTTGCGGAAATCAAACCAAAGAACCATAGATATGTCACATTTGGAGACAACAACAAAGGTAAAGTCATTGGTATTGGTAAAGTGGGTAAGGAACCTTTACCTACTATTGACAATGTATTGCTTGTTGATGGCTTGAAACATAATTTGCTTAGTGTTTCTCAATTGTGTGATATGAACTTTAATGTGACATTTGA
>JANITW010000001.1:28997883-29048148 GCA_027564335.1 Erythroxylum williamsii | reverse complement strand
CGTATATGCCACTGAGCTTCGCAGCTCACCCCATTACTCTCCCCTCCTCAGGTGCAGATCGAGACGATTGTCGACCTCGCAAGGCATCGGAAACTTCGAGCTAGTTAGGAGCCTTGTATAAGTTAGTAATTTGGTTGGCCCTCCGAGCATTTCATCATGGAGCATACTTTTGTATTTTGAGATTTCATTTTATTTTGTATTACGCTGCATTTCGAGAATATTGTTGAATGTCTTTGAATGCAAATGACAGTTGGTTTTTGCATGTGGAATGATGAATGCCTGTTTAGAATGTATGAGTATATGGTGTAAGTGCGAATCGACTTGTGTATTTGTATGGATGTTGGGATCGGGTCCGACGGTATATGGAGCGCCCGTCGCAGGCGCGACCTGAGGGGCCGCCCTCGGGAATGGACATACGGGGCCCGGGCCCAACACAAGTCCTCTAAGAGAAGTGAATCTAGTTTGGAGGACAGAAGAAGGTGCTCAAAAAAGAAAAGGAGAGAATCTTTTGGATGAGAATTCTAAAAAGGCGAGGAGATCACCTAGGATTTGCACTCTGCGACAACAGGAAGAAAAGAAAGCCAGAGAGCAGAGTCAAGTAGAAGGTTCTGGATCTCGAGTACCTAAGGCAACAAGATCTCTAGTCTCAATTTTAGAAGAAGACTCAGCCAAACAGGCTAAAGAGACTAAGAAGAAGAGAAAGTCGGAGTCTGAGAAGGAAAAATCTCAAGTTCAGAAAACTCCGAGATTGACTGAAGCAGAAGAAAAGACTAAGAAGATTAGTCGAAAGAAGAGTGTGACCATTGCTGAGGAAGTGAGTCAAAAGAAAGATACTGTAAATGCTACTCAGAAGGAAAAAGGAAATTGAGTCCAGCATAGTTCAGGATATTCCCATTATTGCTCAACAGGAAGAACTAGTGGAGCTAAGCCTGGTTCAGGTTAATCCTATTGATGCTCAACAAGAGGTAACAGCAGAATTAAGCTTGGTACAGGTACCACATGAAGAATCTGATAAACCGAGTCTGGTCATATACAACTACTCTGAATTTTTGAGAAAAGATGAGTTGGAAACTAGACTGGTTAAAATTGTGACCAAGAGGAGTACTGCTATTGCAATTTGCAATCAACCAAGAAGGATCATAAAGGCTGTTCTAGAACCTATTTTGATAAATAGCGAGACATGGCATTTACTGAATGAAGATGAAAAGACCTTCTATGATGTCTTGAGGGATGCTGCTATGAAGCCATACCCTACAAAAATGTCCAGCAAACCTTGTACTATTTATCCAATCACAGAGAAGACGGTGATAAAGATTGTATCAGATATTCAGCTAGATATCCTTTGGATTTGAATAAGGGAAAGAAGAAGCTATATCCTGAAGAAATAAGTGACGATCTGTCCGCAGATCAAATTGAAGAAGAAGTGTGTCGAATTGATGTAGCATGCGCTTCGAAAGAGAATACAGATAGAGCTGGTTGCAGTTTTACAGATAAGTATGAATACTGTCCAGTAGGGGGAAGATTGATAACAGGGACGTTTATTGAATCCCTTATGCAGACGGTCATGCATATTAGGCCTCTATGTAATACACTGTCTATTGAAGCTGAAGCCATACCCCTGCAAGGAAGACAGTTGCTCATGCTACCTGCTCCTTTTGATTTAGACCTTCCAGAGTTTAATCTATTCGTTCATCCACCAATTTTTGAGGTTGTTGAAGATTACATTCCATCCTCGGACGCATATGCTACAACAATTGCGTTCACTGCACCCTCAGCAGATAATGATCAACCCTCCTCACCGTTTGACTCCCAAGCTGAAATCAACCACTTACGCGGAGAAGTCAACGAGATAAAGGAGATGATGAATGACATGAAGAAGATGATGACAGAACTGATGAAGGGTCATCGTCATTGATCATTTTTTATTATAACAAATAGGGGGAGAAGAGAATGGAAGCAAGCAGAACAGAATGGAAGCCAGCAATCAAAGGGTGTGATTGAAGAAGTCAAAGAAAGAAAGGAAGAGGAAGATTTTTGAAGATAAGAGATAAGATTTTTTTACTCTCACATTGTATTTTGTTTTTCTTTTTATGTATATAATTTGTTATCATCAAAAAGGGGGAGATTGTTAAGTCAAAATGAATTTACATATATGAGATTTTGATGATTAACAATGAAGTAATAAAAGCAGACATAAAAGAGAAAACAGACATACGGAGAATGAAAAGCAGACGCAGACACAGACTAAGAAAAGCAGATGCAAACACAGAAAAAGACACAAACGAAGTTAGAAAGCAGACGCAGACGTAAAATAGACACAGAAGCAGACGCAGATTAAAATACAGAAGCAGAAGCAAAATGAAAATAAAGCAGACGCAGACGCAGACGGAGAAAAACAAACGCAAAAACGGACAAAAGCAGACGCAAGAGTCAGTTCGAGTTAGTTACAGAACTCAACTGATTAACCATTTCTTTCAAGGTTCAAGAAACAAGATTCAAGAAGAAATAATCAAGAAGCAGTTGCAGACGAAGGCTATAAATATAAGTCAAAGTCGAAGATTGCAAAGTTAGCAAAAATAGAGAAAGTGAACAAAAATTGATTTACGTATGCGAACGAAAAAAACTTGTCATTGAGACAATTGTGCAAATTAGCTAAAAGCTAATTTTACTATAACAGGTTTCGAATACTTTTGAAAGAAAGTAGAACAGATAGCCTGCAGAGGCTAAGTGTGAAAGAATACTGAAGTGTAAAGACCTGAAGAGGCTCAGAAAGAATACTTGTAAAGTTGAAGAGATAGTGAAATCTCAAAAAGACTTCTGAGGACTGGACATAGCCCACGGTTTTGGGTGAACTAGGATAAATCGCTTTGTCAAATCCTCTCTAACTCTAACTCTCTTTTAAGTTCAAATTTTTTGTTATCACTTAAATTCTTAATCAAGTTTTCAAAGTATTGATTAATTTGAGTTTACCGAAGGTTTGTAAAAGAACTTGATTCTTAACAAAACAATTTTGAAAGAGTTTTCAAAAAGGAAAATACACAATTCAACCCCCCTTCTCGTATATTCGTTATCGTTCTATAAGCATTGTACTAACGTGTGATTTACTTCACACTTCACATAATGTGAAATTGCAAGTTTTTAAATCATTTTTATGATGCGTATTATCATAAAGAAAAGTTATTTTGCAATTTGTATTATCATAAAGAAAGATGTAAGATATAGCCTATTTAGAATCTGGATATACTTACAATTGAATATTTAATTTTTATAGTTGTATAATGATATTATATGCAACATTGTAGTTTTGAATATGAATCTATTAATTTAATTTTGACACATTTCTTTATTTATTTATAGATAAATGAAAGAAAGCTCAAGTACTCTTGATAATTCAATCACTTCAGGAAGATTCAATGATCCAGTTTGGGCTCATGTCGGATTGGTTCTCGGAATGAAGAATCATATCATTTGTTTGTTTTGAGAAGTTTTCAACTCCACTAGATTGCCCATCTTTTGATACCTCAAAAGCTTATGAAGGAAGTGGATCGATTGTTAAAGGAATTTCTTTGGTCGAGTAAAACAGAAATCGGCAAGCTTGCTAAAGTTAAATGGAGTGACATCACTGTCCCAAAACAACAAGGGGCTTAATATGATTTTTTCGACATCTATGCAGAAAGTCTTATTGAGCAAGCATATTTGGTGATTGTTTTCAGATAAAGAAGTGATGTGGTCTAAATGGGTTCATGAAACCTACCTCAAGGAGAGAAGTCCCTCCCATTCCTCTGCCATTTTCAACCACTGTTGAAGCTTAGATAGGCACTATACCCACATATTAAGTACAGAGTTAATGGAGAAGCCAATACCTTTTTTTGGTTTGATAATTGGCTTGAGGGTAACCCTTAGTAAGTAATATGAATTGAAGAGCTGTATACCAACTGAGGCGAGAGTGTCTTTCCTTATTCAAGATGGTGTATGGTATGGGAACCTTAGAGGTTTCGACATGTTGTGTGAGTCTCTTCCACCACTGGGAGATACGGATTTAAAGACAATACTTGTTGGAGCATAAATTCCCAAGGTATAATCACGAACCATACCTGTCATCGATTTTTTAGAGATATTAGAATGGAGGTATCGTGGTATAAACTCATCAAGTCTAAACCTATAAATTCTAAAGTAGCGGTTATTGCTTGGTTAGCTATCAAGAATTGTTTAAGGACAAAGTGTAGATGGTTCCAGTCGATCGACAAAATGTGTATATTATGTCCTAACTCTAATGAGGATCAAAATCATTTGTTTTTTAAATGTGTATTTCCAAATTCATATGGAGAAGACTTCAACATATGTTGAAGATAACTAATTCGGCATACGAATAAGAGCTTACTCTGAACCACTTCATTACTTACTCTTATTTTTATTCAGAATATGTCTTGCTACATAAAGTGGTTTATGTTACTACCATCTACAATATATGGAAGGAGACAGATTGTCACATATATAAGCACAAAGAGTTAACGAAATATCAGGTTGCTAAAAAGATAGTAAACTGGATTAAAGCTGCAATTTTATCCAAAGGCATTGGCCACACACTCATGGCTAATATGAAGATCCAATGGAACATATGAAGGGGTAGAGTTAGTGTTTCTTTTACCAATATTGTGTTGGTTTGTCTTAATTTTTTGTAATTGAACTATCACCCTGTCTATAAGCTAGTGGACGATAGGTACTCTTACTAATTTACTACCCTTGTAATAGGTTTGTTAGTGATATAATATTATTTATTTATTTCTCAAAAAATGTATTTAAAAGGTGGAGGAATCACTAGATTAAATAAGCATATAGCTGGGGTCAAAGGTGATATGGAGCCTTGAAAAAAAGTGATTCATGATGTGAATTAACAAATGAAGACTTTGCTTGAAGAGTATCAACATAAGAAAGATAAAAGGAAAAAAATGAATTATGAAATTGATAATGGAATTTCTTTATTTGTGTTCAGGATGATAATGAGAATATTCAAGGTGGTAGTATTCCTACCCAACAAGAAAGGAATGTTGCACTTGATGTTGGGAAAAAAAAAAAAAGAAGACAAATGTTTAATTTTTGCACCACGAACAACTCCTGGAACTCAGCCTTCAATCTATAGTGCCTTACAATCTAGAAAAGTTGCTCATAATGTGGATATGGTAATGATTACATGGTGGTATGATTCACATAGCATTTAATATTATCCAGTCTTATTATTATCAGCCTATAGTAGATGTTACTACCTCTTACGGTCCAGGATATAAAGCTCTTTCAATTGATGACTATAAAGGTTAACTTCTAAGTAGCTCTGCTTATGAATTATTTAGATGAAAGAAGAATGAATTGGGCTATTTTTGTAAAGGGGACAATATTTTTAAAGTCTATTGATGCATCTGACCTTATAAAGAATGTTGATACTGTATTTCAGATATTTGATAAAGGTGTGAATGAAGTTGGGCTAGAAAATATTGTTTAGTTTATTATTAATAATGATTTCACTTATAATGCAGCTGAAAGAAGATTGCAAAGCAGGTATAACTCTTTTTATTAAACTCCTTGTGATATACATTGCATTGACCTGATGTTGAAAAATATAAGAAATGTTAGATATTTTCCTATTACTGATGAGACTATACAGAAAGTAAAAAAGATGACCAATTTCATCTACAATTTTGCATGTGTCTTGAATTCAATGAAAAAGGATTTCAAAAATGGTAAGAATTTGTATCGTCCTACTATTACAAGATTTGAAACTAACTTCTTATCACTTTAGTTTTTTATTTGGATGAAGAAAGAGTGAGGCAAATGATTGCAAGTGATAAGTGAGATTATCTTAGCCTGCTGAGTCTAATGCTAGATTGGATGTTTCTATTATTATACTTGATAATAATGAACTTTGGTCATAATGTCAATTTGTCATCTTAGTTTGTAAGCCTTTAGTGAGGGTCGTCTGGTTGATTGTGATGAGAAGGTAACAATATGTTATTTTTATGATACCATGGAGAGGATAAAGGAAGCAATCAAGGCAAATATAAAAAATAAAATTTCTTTGTTCACTCCTTATCTTATGTCATTAATGAGAGATGAGAAAGAAAAATTAACTCTTCGATGAGTGCAGTTAGGACATTTTTGAATCCTAATATTTGTTTTAAACTAAGTTTTACAAAGAAACTAAAGTTAATAAGAGAATATTATTAACTATTACAATAATTGTTGCCCATAAGATGACGCAAGATCTCTTAAGCTCACGAATGGAGATTTATAAGGACACTTATGGTAATTTTGGGATGCCAATTACTATTTGTCACAACAACAAACATAATCCTAGTGTATATATATTAATCATCACTTTATTTTGTTTATAATGCCAATTTTATTGTCTTATAGTTAATTGGTAGGACCAATTCGAAAGTGGTATTCCAGAATTGCAAAGGTTTGCAATTCAAATTCTAAGTCAATGTGTTAGTGCAATAGGATGTGAAAGGGATCGGAGCACATTTAAATTTATCCATTTCAAGAAAAAGAATAGATTGAAATACAAAAGATTGAATGACTTGGTCTTTGTTTGATATCATTTAAAGTTTTCAAAAAGGTATGTTATTATCATTAATAAGATGGATATAATTTCTCAAAATTTTTAATAATTTAATGTTATTGTTTGCTAGGAATTCTAATAGAACAAGTAGATCTATAAATCCAATTTTCCTTGATCATATCGATATTTTGGCATAATTGGTTTCTGAAGAACCAGGTTTGATAGATGAAAGTAACTTGGAAAATAACATTGGATGAAAAAGTATTAACATGTCATTTGGTACAAAGAATTTGAAAGATAGTGATGATGAAACTGTTCTTAATAATAAGACTTTTACACTAAAGGAGAATTAGGGTCAATACGATTTCAACAAATATTTAATTAAGTGGAGTTCTAAGTTTTTATTTCTCATCTTCTTTTAGTTTCACTTATATTTGAAGTATATGTTAAATTCTATACATGCAATATAAATATAATTATAAATATTTTTGTTTCAGGTTTCACTTTTAGTTGGTTGTTTTCTCTTGTTATAAATTGTCATTGTTAGAGAGTCATGGTTATTTATTATTGTTTTTATGTAATGTTTTGATATAATTATTATTTATTATATGATGAAATTATAATATTTTAAATATTTTGTATTATTCTTAATTTTATATTTATATATATGATGATTAAATGATCTTTTTCCATATTAATTGGGTTATTATTTATATGTGAAATGTGTGAAAAATAATATTAATAAAAATAAATAAATTATTGTTATTTTAAATTTCTATTATTATGAATTTTGAAGACAAGCTTGATTAAAATTATAAATTATACAGTACACTATATTGAGGGACTGTTTTGTAATTTAAAAAAATTCAAGAACAATTTTATAAATTTAAAATTTTACTCAAAACAATATCCAATATTGATTGGTACCGGTATGATATTCATAACATTGGTACTAGCTCTTGTTGTGTAACACAACATAAGTGATTTAATCCAATCTCTCGATTCAAATTGAATACAAAGCAGTAAATATCACATGCATATTTCATTAAATCAAGAATTTAAATTTCAACAAATAAATCAAGAGTAATTCACATAAAGGAATTTAGCAATCCATACATGTAACTATATATTCAAGTTTAATCATCAGTAATAGCTAACAAAAATAAGGAAATAAGAAAAAAAGTAGAGAATTGAATCTAGATGTCTTCTCTTCTTTGCCTTAAGCTAGAAACTGTGGCCTTTAGTTTTGAGATTTTGCTCTTTTGATCTCCTCTTGTTAAGTTTTTCTACTCGTTAGATGTTGTTTTTCTCTTCTTTATATACTCTTAGGTCTTCTAAGGTTTTATTTAGGTTTTTCTACGTGTTCATCTTCCAAAAATAGTCTCGAAACATAAAAAGAATTTAAAAAACTTGCGACTCGGAAAAGCTGCTTGCATAACCATGCATGGCATTGCTCCAACTCTAGCACGATCATCCACTCTCTAGCATTTTCTTCATCTTTTCTTCACTTTTTTTTTCTATCTCCACTTAATACTAAACACATAAAACAACCCTTAAAATATACACTTAAGATCAAATTTTTGCTTTAAACAAGAATCAATCAAACAAAACATATCAAAACACTATCAAAACCATAAATCTAAGTCCTAAGCACATGATTATCATCTAAGAACACTAAAAACATATTATAACTTCTAGAAAAAACAATATAGTTTACACCTTTAAGAATCACCATAAGAAGAATTGTTGATAATAATAACAACAACAGTAACAAAAACAGTAACAACAACAATAACAACAACAATAATTATAATGAAGGTAAAAGACATGAAACTCCTGTATGGTTTAGGAAAGTTTAGAAAAACTCCTTAATCTTTTTTAAAAAGTTCATTGTGATTTTTAATTTTTTAAAATAATATATGCTCTTAGACTTTAATTAAAAAATAATGATGAAATACACGACATTAAACATTAAATGTGGATTAACCAAATACTATTTATATGACAATATAATTCAATTCTTAAATTGAAACTAAACTAATTAAACTCAGCATAAATTAATAATTTATTATAATTATTTTAAACTATTAAATTAACTTGACATTTATTAGTTCGAGTTAGATTTAAGAATTGAGTTGAGTTATCATGTTAATGACATTTGATTAGTCTATGTATGATATTTTCATACAACAAATGTTTCATTATTATTTTTTAACCAAAATTAAAGAGAAGGAATTCTATTAAAATTTTGAACTAAAAAGATAAAAATTAGGCAACTTTTCTAACTTTTTTAAATCACACCAGAAATTTATTCATTTTACCTTAATAATAAAAATTCTTAATCTGCTATATTCCTTAACCAAGGAAAACCCTTTTAATCTAAAGTGCAATGCTTATATTGCTAGACTACCACTGTTGTTAAACAAAGAACCACTCGAGACGAGACTCATGCGCAGTTGAGTAGTATTGTTGACAATCAATAGTTTGAATGGCGTATACTCTAGTTGTCATAATTAATTGTTTGAGAACTCAAGAAGAAATTTGATCACATTTTTTAGACTTGTGCTACCAAATTGTAACTTCTGATTCGACAGCAAATGAGAGTTGTTTCCTTCAAAAAGAACGCTTCTTCACTTGATTCTGAATTGACATGGGACGCTTTTACATTAGTATTTGGCACAAAAACACAATTTCACACAAAAGAAAAGAGACGACTTTCTTGATTTAGAAATCTTAATTTTGTCCTGTCAAGTTCATCCTTTGCGGGCAGAATCAAACACACAAGCAAACAAGCAACAAAATTAAAACGTTTCCTTCCTGTTTCTTTAAGCTTCTTCATCGATCATTTCCAAGCAAATAAAACCTTAACCGACCATGCCCCTCCTATTTACCACTGCTCCTGAATCAATCAAAAGAAGTTGGTGTGATCACTCTTAAAGAAGTTTGACAGCTCTCTTTCTCATGGGACAAGATTGATTTTCCAGTGTTGCCTTAATGGCTGCCGTGGTGGATGACCAGGGCAAACGTGTCTATTTGCTGCCCTAATAAGGTACACGATCTTTGTCGTCTTTTTCGTGTCAATTTGAGATTTTAACAATAATCGAAACATTAGAATCATAACACGTCAGAAAAACACTTTTTGCTTTTTGGCACCTTGCAGTTCCCAATTCCCGTTTGGCATCTTGTTGTTGCCAAATCCCTTTCGTGATGTCCTGTAGTTGGGTTAGTATGTAAGTTGTTCAGATTTGTACCATCACATTCACATACCCGAATGATCCGTACACTAAGCGAGAATCACGTTATAGGTACGTAGCCGTCAATGAAACGGAAGAAAGAGGTACAGTACAATCAGTCACCGGCCCATGTGGAATGGGATAATCCACAAAAAGATTTTATCTTTGTTTTTTGTTTATTAACATTACGAAGAAATGTGTAGATATATCGGAGTGTTATATTTTTCAGGAGACTCTTCTCGATACTCGATAGTGAACGTCTGAAGATATAAAAATGGGTATCTTAAGATTCATGTGACAAGTCAGCAGTGCTGATTCAGTTGGATGCTTTGTATTGATGCTAAATCGCAGCCAGCCCAGGGAATAAATTCTTGGAGTCTTGACGAGTGGAAAAGGCACACTTCATGGATATCATTTGACATAAAGTGAGCTCCTAATCAAGCGTCACTGCCTTACCGATAAAAAGGTCTACAAACTTGGATGATTTTGGAAGTAAAAGAAAGAAGCTGATCAGATACAATTGGGATGTAGACCAGCTCAATCACATCAAGGAATTCAATCTCAAGAATTGTCCATCATCACTACTCTGTATCTGTAAAAGACTAAATACAAAGTAGGATACATTTCATGAAGAATTTGACAGGATTTGATGGAGATGGTAGCTGGACTTTTGGGAGTGGCGGGGGCGCTAAAGGTGAATACGGTGCAACAGTTCTTTCGTTTGTCTGTTTTTTTTTTTTTTTTTTAGAATTGCGGTCTTTGCCTATAATTAAGCTGACGTCTCAACTTCAGCTCTTCTCCATTGCCAAACATTTGATCATGACATGTGGAGGTAATAATATGACAATATTGTTGCCTGGTGGGTCACATGTGACAGTTAAAAAAGCAAAAAGAGAGAGTAAGCTGCCTAATTCAAACTCTCCATATGCAATGTAATGTAATGCACAAAATTAACTCAGTTTTTATAACTTAAAAATAAGGTCTATTAAATCCTTGAAAATGATATTTATCTAATTAAAATTATTTTTCACTAATTTTAATCGAAAGTGCCAATCAAATTAAAATTATTGTAAGATTTTAGGAGTATTTCAATTCTCACGTCATATTCAAACTTCGAGCATCGGCAAGATTCAAGAATCTAATTACAAACTTTTTATCTTTTTTTTTGGTTGGTTTTTATGGATTCTAGATTTTATTTAAGATCTGATAAATCATTTTCAGGGCTAAAAGTACAGAAAAAGTGTGCAGTGCAAGTGCAACTTTTTTTTTTTGGATTAAAGGGAAGCTGTCGAAGTAGGTTACAAAACAGAGCGGAAGATGCTAGTCCCGACATATCTGCTAGAAGGATAACTTTGATTTTTGTCCCGGTATCCTCTAGAAGGATACCTAAAAGTTGCACTGCCGAAGCAAATGCAAGTGCAACTTTTAGGTAAAACGAGAGATACCTTTGACTTTTGTCCTGGTTCTTCTGCTTTTGAGTTTTCTGATATTGAATTCCATACCTCATGCAAGCAACTGAACAAAGGAAGTAAGATATTATCGTTTGATTTACCTCAAGTTTTCCGATGAATTTAATTGGAAATAATTTTTAGTAAATGTGACGCCTTAATTTAGAGTGCAACGAATTAAGTTAGAATAGTGGACACATAGAAGGACCAAAAGCTAAAACTGTAAGTGTCAAATGTTGAAAATGTCATCTCTTTTCCTGCTGCTGATTGATGTGCCCTTTCTCCGTCGTTAGCCTTTTATGGATTCTTACTTCCTTTCCACTTTTCTAATGAAAGCTTCTTCTTCCTACCCTTCTTCTCCGGCTTTTATTCGCATCCGATGATAAGCTCTCTCTTCTTCGTTATCATTTATATCTTTTTCTAACAGCATTAATGTTTTTTCATTAAAAACAATTCTATAGTCATTATTTTCTAATTGTTATGGCTAATATTAATTAAAACGTTTTTATTCGTCAACAAATGATTTAAAATGTGTATGAATAATTTAAATAATATTAACAATGATGAGTATCCTAAATCAATGATAAGGTTCATCTTATGCACTCTACTGTTGTATGTTTTTGTTTGCATTCTCAAGTAATATGCTCTTTTTGTGAACTGTGAATAAAAATATGTCACAATATTTTAAAAGTTAACTCAAAAGTTAAATTGGTAAGATAAGAAGTTTAAGATTTAAAAGGTTTGATCAGTATTAAACCGGTTAAAGATTAAATAAAATTAAAGAATTTGAATTATAATTGAAAGAGATTGTCGTTACCTATCAAATAATTTGAAGTTTAATTAAAAAAGAAATTACTAAATGTAAAATCAATTAATTTATTTTAATTTATAAGAACTTATTATTATTCACCATTTAATAACAAGAATTAGGGAACGCTTGGTTCACATAAGACATTGAGAATGAGAATGAGAATGAATAAAGTGAAAAATGAGAATGGATATAATCAGAATAATTATGATGGTCAGTTAAGAACTTAAGATGAAGGAATAATTACCATTATCATTGATGGAGGTTGGATTGTTAAAAATATTGAGAAATAAAAATTTGTTAAAATTTTGTTTTATATCAAAATTTAAATATATTTTAATTGATTATTTTTAATTTATGCACTCTAGTTATAATGACAGAAAGTTTAAAATCAAATATATTGCGATTTTTTTAATGACTCTTAAAGAAAAAAATACTCTAGTATTTTCTAGCATCAATATATTATTAGTTACATAATTTCCTCAAAATATAGTTTAATCATTCAAAATATTATGCAATTCATCGACATAACCATAATATTCATCATTTCATTGCTACAGTAAGATCAAGTAACATAGTTTAATGTAATTTACATTTCTTTGATAATGCAAATGGTGTTATATTTTAAGTAATTAATGAACAAAAATTTAATTAATTACATTGTAATTAACTAATTAATTAAATTAGATTTTAATTAATTAATTACATTTTAATTAAGTACATTTTAATTAGATTTTAATTAATTAATTATATTTAAATTAATTAATTAGATTTTATCTTGATGAATTATTTTAATTAATTATATTATATTTAATTAATTAGATTTTAATTAATTAATTTAATAAATTACATTTTAATTATATTTAATTAAAAATTAAAAAATATTAGTGTAGGTAGAAATCAAAAATATTCCTCCCACACATGGAGGGTATAGACTATTACCTAAAACTTGAGTATGAAAAAACTATTCAATCAATCCTAATAAATAACCAACTATTACCATTTATTCCTTTCCTATTGATTTATTCTCATACCCCTTAACTAAGCATCCCTTTATTAAAGTAAATCAAATCAAAAAGTTGAAAACTAAATTAAAAATTTGAATAATTTAAAATTTTTATGATTGAATCGGTCAAATTGATTGAATTTTTTAATTATTGATGTTTTCCTCTTTTAGGAACTTTGAATGCATAAAATTAATGCGAGATATACATGTAATCAATTATAAGGATAAGTCTATCGAATTGAATGCGTCCTACTCAACTCGCATTGCACACTTAGTTATTTGTTTCCAATATAGATTCAAAATATAATATTTCAATTGAATACCAAAAAAAAGTAGAAAAAGGAAAACCTTGTCTAACCCTTTCTGTATCAGGTGACATACATAGATATCTATCCAAAGAAATATTACTTGGCATCACTTAAATTTTCCCAATGAAAGAGAAAAGACAATGAAAATCTAATAATCCAATGCGAAATCTCACTTAAATTTTCCAAATGAAAGTGACAACGAAAATCCAACAATCCATCGTAAATTCTCACTTAAATTTTCCAAATGAAAGTGAAAAGACAATGGAAATCCAAAATTCCATTGCAGATTCTCGATCTTCTTCATCTACGACCAACCTGACGTGTTAAGGAAAAACTGAATCCGTGTTGAATTGGGGGGATTGTGCAATGCAAAGTGTATTTCTGCAATTTAATTAAGGCATAGGTCCTTGGTCGAAATTTGTTGTCATGGTCTTGTGATTTATTGGCATCCCCCTTGTTTGTTTGCCCTCCACACTTCTTTTTAAGTGCCTGATTGTGATTTATGTATATAATATCGTCTTCTTAAGCAACTTTAACCAAATTTTGTCCTTTCTTTCAGTAAATATATTAGCCCTATCCACTACAATTATGATTATATTCCCCATTTATGTAAAAAGCTATAAATATATTGCCATTTATTAATTTGTTGTATAGTTTTTAGTGATTTGATGGTATTCTTGATTATAAAACTATTCTTGACCATGTGCACACTTTCCAAATGTGGGCAATGCCATGGCAATTCATTTAGCAAAATCAGAAGCTACATAGAACTCCAACTCAAGCCGCTGGGCTTTCTTCGTTATAGCGATGTGGTAATACTTTCTTATATCCAATTGTTCTACTTGAGTTTAGGAAGAATTTTAAGATTGAGATCACTAATAATTTGTTCTAAGCACTGAATTGATTGTTAACGTTAATCTCAATGTTGAGCATTGAAAATCTGGTGTTCCAAAATGGTTCTATAACAAATAAACAAAGATTTAATTAGATGAATTAAGAGATAATAAAATCTTTCGATATAATGTGATCTTAATTTATATAGGGTAATACAAATACACTGAAGGAATTTGTAAAGATGTACGTAAAAGCAATAAAGGAAGCAAATTGGCTTATCAGCAAAAGTTGAATAGGGCAGTAGTCAACCTTCAATGATTCACAGTTTACTTCAATAGCAAGGCCCTTCAGATCATTTATCCATCAAAATATCTTTTGATGTAGAGAAAAAAAAAAGGGTAAAGATACCCTTTAAATTCATTAATTTTTTAGTGAATCTAAATGGTTTGAAGAGGCAATTATGAGATGTCAGAGTATTGAAGTTAAGGAATTTGAATCATAAACATGCATTAGAAAGCTCAAAGCAATAAAAATTAACTAAAAACTCCATCAAAATAAGGTTAAATACATAAATTCCTCTATTAATAGGACAAAGAGGGATTAATTGTTTTACAGTATGATCTAACCTTAAACTTTGGTATGTAGACCTAAAGTTGAAGGAGAAACATATCTTTCACTAATTATACGAAAACAATAACTCATTGTTTTGACAAAAAGAAAGAGTTCTTTAGCTACGTACTATCATTATTTTGACAAAAACTTTTTCATTTACATGCAGGTTTATCGAAAACATCCTCTCTACTTTGTAAAGGTAAGGCTGTGTACTATCAGATCTCCATAAACTCCACATTGGTGTGGAATTTGGACTGGGTGTGATGATGAAAGAGTTCTTTAGTTAAAGGATAGTGACAAGAGTATTAGTCACTTTTATAATGCTATTTTATGTAGAAATAATTCCAATAAGATTTACTTATTAAAAAACATCAATGAAAACAATATTAGTGATCAGGAGAAGATTAAAGAGTTGATATTTAATCACTTTAAGATCTTATTAGGAAACTCTAACAATAAATGGTATCATGTGTAGATCCTAAAGAACTTTCTCCCTAACTCTATCTTTTAGCATCAAGAAGAGATGCTATTAATGATTTCAATGTTTTGACAATCAAACAAACTTTATTTGAATTAAATTTAGAAAAAACTCTAGGCTCTGATGAGTTAAATGCATGCTTTTTTTTCAAAAAAATCAAGCATCTAATAGGTAATATGATTACGTAATTTTTCCTAAAATTAGTAAGAGGAAGAATGCTTTAAAGGCTTAATAAATCATTTGTTTGCCTTATTACCCAAACAAATTGAACACTAGCACTTTAATTGATCATAGATCGATATTATGTTGTAATGTAGTAACTAAGGTAATTTCTAAATTGATTACGAAGAGGTTGAAGGAGGTTCTTAAATATATCATTAGCTCAACTTAAGAGGAATTTGTTTAGGGAAAGGTTATAGGAGGCAACCTAATGATAGATCAAGTATCATTCAAAGAGTATAAAAGTAAAAAGCCTCTAAGAAGTTATGCATTAATAATTGATTTTAATAAAGCATTTGACTCTTTAGATTGGAGATTTATTTTGGACATTTTACATGCTTTGGATTTCTTAACATATTTGTAGCTTGGATTGAGAAATGCATTTTTACAACCTCTTATGCAATCATTGTCAATGGGGAGTCTATTAATTACTTTCATGGTGATAGGGGTTTGAGAACAGGGGATCCACTCTTTCTTACTTGATTACTTTATGGATTAAAGTTATTAATGATGATTTTAGCTCATAGAATAATAGATACTAGAATTTTAAGTTTCATCATACATGTAAGAAGATGGAACATTTTAAACTCTTTTTTGTAGATAACCTTATCAATTTAACTTTTTTATAAATTCACTGCATTACTTTAGCAATACATCAATCCTCTCGATTAATAAAAGAAAAATCATGATATATGTCTTCACTAATTCCTTTGGAATAACACACATTAAGCGTCCAAATGTTACTTTGTAAAATATCTATGCATCCCAATGTCATACAAAAGAATCTCCTACAGAGAGTGTCAACTTTTGTTTGACTTACTTCAAAAAAGGATTGATCATTAGAATAACAATTTCTCTCATATGCAAGTAGACTTCATCTTATGCTAACAATTTTAAATAATACCTATACATCAATGTTGCAACTTATCACTAAACATGATTAAAGAAGTTGAAAGCCTATTAAAGAACTTATTATAATTAAGCAACTCACATAATGTAAATGTTGCAAAAGTTAAATGGCATGAGGATTATAACTAAAGGAAAAGGGTGGGTTGGGTATATTAGATTGATCCGACTCACAAAGATTATTTACTTATATGATTTTTTTCAATATTGTTATGCTAGGATTGGTTACTAGTTTTAATTTGACAATGAATCAATTTAAGTATTACAGATATACTCATATATAATAAAGGACCATAGCTTTTAACATATCAAAACAAAATCGAGCAATATATGAACATTCATCCCATGCTAAAACTAAGATAAGTCATAAGTCAAGAAATGAAAGTTAGAGTTAGCAATGACAAGAAAATTTAGTTTTTAATAAATAATTAGAATGGTTTAAGACCACTTGACAAATTATAAGAAATGAAGAGCCTTAAAAGACTAACACTAGTATTAGCTAAGGCAGAAGAAATATTATCAGAAGGATAATGGCATTGCACACATCAAGTTTTTGATACCATCAAAAGAAATATTCCTAACTATAAACTTATAGTGGAAAATGGATAGGATTATATGGAAGAGGCACAACTTATACTGCTTCATTAATAAATCATTTATAGTTATCTTTATGGAACCTATTAACCGAGTATCCCCATGGAGGTTAGTTTGGTTTAATAAAAAATGCTCTAAGGCCTCTTTCATATTATAGTTGGAATTGAAACAAATATTATAAAACAAGGATAGAATAAAAAAATGTTGTTACATCCAATAATCTATGCAAGCTCTGTAATCAATATTTAGAAACACAAGATCGGATTCTACTAAATTGTCATTATTTATATTCCTTTAGGCAACTCATGACATAGCCCATTAAAACAATAATTTATCCATCTTCTACTTAGAATTGTATATGGTTCCATATGTTGAAATAAAAATGACTTGAAAAGCTACCAAAGTTTAAACTTTAATGGATAATAAGAATATTTTGTAAGTGCATAGAATTAGTTTTAAGAGTTATAAGGATTTACTCTAACTTTCTTTTTTGTTTTGGAGTTATATGACCTTTGATCTTGATAGAGGATAAAAATTTAAAACTAGGTTTATGTTCTCTTTTATTAGTAAGAGTTATTATGTTCTTTGTTATTAGTAAGAGTTATTATATAGAAAAAATTAAAAGTAACATTAAGAATCTTACATTAACGAACCAAAAAAGTATGTTTTATGGTTTTTTTAACATACTAATCACTGGTCTGTCTCCTATTGGTAGGATCCATATGTTATGATTGCTATGTTTTAACTCTTGAATATAACCTTGTAGCTTAGAATATTCACGAGCATAGTCTGATGCTCTCTACTTCCTCTTTTTTTTAACAGCCTTAAACATAGTTAAATGCATAACTATGTTCAACTTTTCTTTGCATTCTTTATTCATCTTTGCAATGGTTATACTAGACTTCTTCATGATTTTGTCCTAGAAATGTCTTTGCTGATGCCATTTTAGGCTTTGTGAAACATATATGTATAGACCTTTATGGCTTGACTTTGAAACAATTGTCTTAATTATTATAAGCTACGTATAATTCCCACTTGCATCCTTTAATTCATCCTACCCTAATCTAATTAGGCTCATTTTTTTCCATCTAACATTCAATCTTGTTATTATTGAATAATAAACAATAGCATCTTTAAACTCTTTTACATTATCAAATTCCTTGTGTTCAATGTGACGCACCACTACCTGATTCATATCTAATACTTGTACTAGATCTTCTTATTAGCTCCCTAGGCTTTGGTCCACTAGGATACTCTTCATTATCAATAAAAATTCCACAGCTGCTAAAGTCATTCTCCATTGGTTAGTGGCCATCTAACATTGATACATTAAATGTCTTTTGTGCTCCTTCAACTCCAGTTTCATTATCATCTTCATCTTCATTCCTATAAGTTCTCATATCCCCATTATTACTAGTGTCTTCTTCAATGATATCTACATTTAACTTCATCATTATGCACAGCAACCTTATTAGAGCCCAAATATCTAACATTACCTACTGTAGCCAAAACTTCTTGATCTATTGTAACATCCTATCACCTATGGGAAGGGGTAAATTGGTCTTTTGGGATGGGTTAGGAGTGTTTAAACTTACCTCGGTATATTCATGCATCATATAGCCTCTATCTAGATATGAATGACAAATTTTGCACATACACATAATTGTACATTTAGACTGAGTGATGTAGCACGCCATCCTCGTATGACACGGACTTGGATATCACAATCGATGTCGGGTTCGGGTCATGCAGGAGTGGGGTGTTACATCTATCATCAGAGCATCAAGCTTTTATCCCATATGTTTTGAAAAGGTTAATTAAACTAAGACAACTTTCATTAGATTTAATGAATCTTAATACGACAAAAAATTAAGCCTAAAACTTTAAAATAAGCCTTGTCAACTATCCATGTTCCTTCATACCTCACAAATTTATCTACAATTGATAAAATCAAGATCAACTTTATGAAAATAACTTACAAATCTCCCACATAACTCAATTTAGGATCTTTCTTAAAACATTCCATAATATAAAGACTTTTGATATTTGGATTATTTATGCATATTTATAAGACAATTTGAAAGGAAGTACCTTGATTCACTGATTTTACCTTATAGGATATGAACTCTATGAAAAATGTGGAAAAAGGTTCTTTCCTAGTATGTTGTTATAGTAAAATGTATTTTTCTTCGATCGATAAGCTTAGCTATAGTAAAAGATGTTGCTCAAAATTAAGTGTTGCACATAAGATAGAAAAACAACATTGTGGTATTGTACATTATGCATTAAATCTATCACAGAGGATTTACAAGTAACATGTGGTTCAGCTTCTAAAAATAGGTTGTAAATTAACATATTTTAAGTATATGAAATTTCCTATAAATAACATGCAAATAGCTATACAATGGCTCGTACAACTAGTTGTTTAATGTCATGCAAGATCATGCAAGAGTATCTTGTGTAATTTCATACAACTACTTGTTTAGTACCCTATGAAATAACATGCAAGATTGTGCAAAGGGCCACGTACTTGTCATCTGGCATGAGCTAAACCCAAAATTAGATGACAACATTTGAGAGAATTCCAAACATTGTCATATGGTTTTATGGCTAAAATTAATTTTTAATTTTTAGGCTTCACTTGCCATGTATTGTCAAATTGAACGCTTAATTTGTACAACGTTAGAATTCTTTTTAATCATTTTGAAATAGTTATATTTAAATTGAATTCTGGTGAAAAAAACATTGTGTTTCAATTTAACCCTTTTATGAATAAAAACTCCAAACTGTGAGGTTAAACGAGTTGTGTATCATTTATTTTCTACTTTATCTTTTGAAAGATACGCTTCAATTCCAACTCTAAAAAATATATAAAATACAAGAGAAAAAAGAAATAATAATGGCTTTGAGTTTGAATTGATAATTTTATTTTTTTCTCTTAATTAATCTGTTGATAATTAGATTTCTTGTGTCTTATTAGTTTTAGGTTAACAGATATTTAAACTCATAAAAAATCGTTTGAGGATTATGTTTACTCGAGTATTATGAGCCCAAGCATTTTAAACGAAAATTTCAATTTATTATCATATTGTGTATTAAAATTAAAATAACTTAAACAGATAAAGTTTAAATTATTAAATTAAAAAAAATATAATGTGTTTTAATTAAATATGTATATTCTTGCTTAGTAATTTTCTTGGTATTCAACTCAAGATGTAAACTAATTTTAAAATATTAAATAATTGCTACTCTATCTGGTGAAGCTGATAATTATCACGATTTCCCAACAAAAAAAATAGTATATGGTTCAAATTTGTGAAAGCCCGACGTTTTGTAAAGTACAAGAAGGCTCGGAACCGAGCATGCTGCACTGGGAAAAGGGGATTGACCATGGACCCGCCATCGATTGTCGTATAAGATTTATTAGATACAATTTTTAACATTATTTTAGCAGAATGGAGGAGACACGAGTAGTACTTAGCAGTTATTAATTATATGTATGTTTGTAGCCAAAGTACTGCTCTCAGATTAAGTTTGTTCATTGGTCCTCACTTGCGACCTAGCTTTTTGTCTAAGAATAGGCTCGTGCCTTGAAAACAAAGGCTAGTTAAGTGATTAAAGAAGGAGTTTATCCGACTCACAACATATCGACGTCGATTGTTTCATTATTCTTCAGCTCTGGTTCAATTCTTCGTCAGTGATCGTGAATCTGTCAATTTCGACCACCCTCTTATCTAACCTCAATAATCCAACTTCTTACTACTGTATAATCTGTAGTTATAAGCTAAGAGTAACTAAAATTCATGCCTTGCATACCTTACAACAAGACGGGTGGGTGAGTGGTGTGATTTACTATTATATATAATTAATTAAATTAAATTAAATTAAACAAATGGTTGTTGGGAGTAATCCTCACATAATTAGAATTAGCTCGACTTCATCATGTAACATTTGTTAATTGAACAACTTCTTTTAGGTGTCTATATATAATCTTAAGACATATATATATACCTCTCGTCTGAAAGTAAATAAATAAATTTATATTTCGAAATACTTTGCGTGTAAAAAAAAAAACAAATACAAAGGAGTCGGAGATTTACCAGATAGTCAATCATGGCTCTACTAACTCCAGAAGTGAGACACACTTGGTGACCAGACTGTTGGAAGAAGTAGACCACCCGAAGGGAAGCAACATTGAATTGAAAGAGGGCTGTGATGATTAGTACTCATCATCTTATAGTTATAAATGTCATTCCCTCTCTCTCGCATTCCAAAGCCGCAACAAAGGACAGAAGGATTGTGACCTTTATCATATAACAAATCAGACCGACCACTTAAAATAAACAGATTTTGTAATTAAATCGTATGGACACATGTACGCTCTCTCGGTCAAATACTCACCAAACATGCTTTTTCTCTTTTTCTTTTTACATTTCCTTCGTTACGACACTACTGTGTGTTCATCCACGTTCTTTATAAGTATCTGTCGCTCTTCTCCTTCTCTTCATACATGCTAGCACACGCAGAAGCACACACACAAACTCCTCCTCCTCCTCCTCCTCCTCACTCTCATCCCTCTATTTCTATCCTCTGCTCTTTCAAATGGCTTCCAAGATGTTTTTGCCCACCCCCACCACCAGCACTAGTCATGTTATGTATCCAGAGAACGTTTCAGGCAGTGGCCTTTCTCTTGGGCAAGTTTCTTTGCCCAAGAAAAATGATTTCTCCCCCTCCACTGGACAATCAGTAGTACAGACCCCTTTCGTTAAAACACAACCTGTCTCTACCAACACCATCAAAACCACTTCTTTGTTGGCCAAACTTTGGAGGGATGTTCATGGTTGCAACAACTGGGACAAACTAGTCGAACCTTTGCACCCTCTACTCCGCCAAGAAATAATCCGATATGGTGAGTTTGTTAATGCCTCGTACAAGGCCTTTGATTTGGACCCCAATTCCAAGCGCTATCTCACTTGCAAGTATGGAAAGAAAAACATGTTTAAGGAAGCTGGAATGGCGGATTCTGGCTATGAAGTCACCAAGTACATCTACGCCACTCCTGATGTCAATATTCCAATGAATCCAGTCCAAAATGGGACTGCCTGCGGCCGTTGGATTGGATATGTCGCTGTATCATCTGACGAAGAGACAGTTAAGAGGCTTGGAAGACGAGATATAGTGATTACTTTCCGAGGAACAGTAACGAACCAGGAATGGATCGCCAATTTCATGAGCTCACTGACTCCGGCGAAGTTAGACCCTCACAATTCACGACCTGATGTGAAAGTGGAATCTGGATTCTTAAGCTTGTACACTTCAGATGAGAGCCACAACAGATTTGGACTCGAAAGTTGCCGTGAACAGCTCTTGTCTGAAGTTTCACGGTTGCTCAACAAGTACAAACGGGAGCAAATTAGCATATCATTAGCAGGTCATAGTATGGGAAGTGCATTGGCTCTTCTACTTGCATATGATATTGCCGAGCTCGAATTAAACAAAATCGACCATAACAATGAAGTACCGGTGACTGTCTTTTCATTTGGAGGGCCGAGAGTTGGTAACTCAGCGTTCAAAGAGAGGTGTGACGAATTGGGAGTTAAGGTGTTGAGGATAGTGAACGTGAATGACCCCATCACGAAGGTACCTGGGGTTTTCCTCAATGAAAATCTTAGGGTTTTGGGAGGGAGATATGAGCTACCATGGAGTTGTTCATGTTATGCTCATGTGGGTGTTGAACTAGTTCTTGACTTCTTCAACATGCAAAACCCTTCATGTGTTCATGACTTGGAGGCCTATATCAGCTTACTGAAAAGTCCAAAGAGAGTAGACCTTGAGAACTGCGAAATGGATCTTTTCTGCAAAGCAAAGGATTTGGTTTCCAGTACTGCACAAAAGTGTAACTTGCCATTGCCATTAGCAAAAGCTGCAATTAAATTTGGGAACTTGGTTCACTGTCAAAGTATAGAAATTTTGATGGCTGAGAACATCTTAGGGTTGATGAATTGCTTGGCCTTGTTTATTTTTCTGTAGGTATATATGTATCTATATTTATATAGAGAGAGAGGGAGGCTGATGAAGAATAGGTCTCATGCATATTGTAATTATGCAGCCCTCCAGGAGAAAGTTCTTCCTTGTTAATTGTGGGAAAATTTTTGTAGTTGTACAGATTTATGTGTTCTCCTCAGTAAATTAACCTTCCATGTTTGAGAGATTAAAAAAAAAAAAGCCTCTTCTACTACATTTGGATTGTTGATCAAGCTATTTATGGTTTAAGAACCACACCTAATATACATGAGTCAGAGTACTTTTGATACATGAGTTCATTGCTTAACATGTAGTGATTCTAATCTAATAAGGCTGATCGCCAGATGACTGGAATAGCTATGGTCGGTAATGGCTTTGGTTGGCGGAACAAAATTGATGGTTTAATTGTGAAATGATTATCTTAATCAACTTAATTTGTCCAATAAGTTCTTGAAAAACATAGCAAATTAAATCACCTCAGATCCTTTGCTCAATTTTATCATGTCCAGTTTATCTAATGACCAAAACGACGTAATTTTGATAATTGGATAGAGTGAGACATTTTCTAAACTTTAATCTAATGACCAAAACGAGTAAAATTAGACAGATGATTTGAACTCAAATTAAGTAAGTAATCGCAAGTATACTATTAATCGGAAGAATGAATGCCTCAAGTACATTATCAACACTATAAGTTTTTCCTATGACCAAAGTAATACATGTGGTCCACTTATGTTTGCAGAAAATCACTTTTGAGGGGACAGAAGAAGATTACCGACCAATACAAAGATGATATTGAGGGTGTTTTTGTTTATCTAGTTTAATCAAATGCATTAAGATTAGGCAAGTGAGTATCTTTGTTACGTTGATAATTAATTACATAAAAGAGGAAGATAACATACAAAATATTCAAAGATTTGATCTTCAACATTCACGTTAAGAAGATTATAGCTTTTATTTAAAAATCTTACAAAAATATATGATTATAAAGAATATGTTTTGATGACAATCACGCCAGTTTTTTTTTTTGATTCCTAATTAATAAATCTCTCTCACTTAGTTGTAATTTATTTTGATTTTTGATAGATATGTGTACGTCTAATTCTTATTTAATATAAAACACTGTCTACAATACAAACAAATCTAATGAATTAAATACATAGAATCACGTAATTAATATTGGATTGTTTTTGATGAATGAAGCGTGACGTCAATTGTTTTTTAGCAAGTTATGCCATACTTTCCGACTTTGAATAAAATTGAGCAGAGACAAGGACCTAGCAGTACGGAAGAGAAACAAGTCCTGAATTCCCATCTCTGTTCTCTTTGGCTGAGAGGAAAATGCACGATTGAAGGGTGACTAAGCTTTCTTGATTATTCAATGGTCAAAGCAGCAGCTCTCGCGACAAACATGTATGGTTGATTAATTGCGAGAGAAAAGGGCGTACTTATCGAGTGTCATGACCGTGTGGGTGATCACTAGTTTATTTGATTGCCGTGGTTGGAAAATTGTGAGTTAACTCGTTGACATAATTCCCTTCTCCAGGTCATTATCCAGACCTAAAGTTCCCCATCCAGCGAGAGGAATATTGTTCATATTCATAGACGACTCTGGTAGGCTTCTCCAAAATGTGAAAACCAGAATCCATTTTAACTCGGCTTCATTGTTCACTTGTTGGGAATATTAAATTGAGCCCTTTATAGGATTACAAACAACAAAGTCAAATTCAATATTTTAATTTTAATGAACAACGTATTACTTACTAAAATAATAAAGCATGCAATGTAAGCCTAAAATGTCAACAGAACCGTGTAATTTTGAGATATTGATGAATTCCCTAACATGTCTATTAATAATATGTCAACATAAAAGTTAAGATTTTCTGTGATGATGGTCATAATGTGTGCAACCTTTAATTTATATTTTAAAAAAAGTTAATTTTTGTGACTTCAGTTTATGACCTTATGATCACAAAGGAGCAACTATGCACCTACAATATGTCAACTTAAAGTTATACAATTTTATTTGTATATCCAATCATAAAAACCATATATTTATATGCATCAAAAAGTGTTTTAATAAAAAATTGGCCAATAAATAAGCATATTTTAACTGGCTTGCATGAGTAATTGAACTTTTATATAAAGCTATACGAAGGAGGAGACTTGTGTTTGCTTTGTTTCATTCTATTTGCTAAGAGTATATCTTCACAATCATATACCTATTTTTATTAAAATTTTATTAAAATGTTTTTATTAGTTATAATTTATTTAAACTATTCATTTGTGTAAGAATTTGTCTATAAATAAGAAATCTATAGATAGTACACATAAATTTAATAAAAAAGATGTGAGTTTTACATTGTATTTATAAAACACGCATTTAAGATCTAACTATGTAAATCTCTTATCTTCACCTTTCTCTCTTGTTATTTTTTTAATTTATACATGATATCAAAACTAAAGTAATTTCTTTTAATTAATTGCATTATAATCACATTATTATGAAATTATCATGTCAACAACTATATAAGTTGAAATTGTTTGTCATCCAGTCAATAGCCATGCAAATTGAAATTGCTAGCTATATTAATAACTCTTATATGTTATTACACCATCCATATAATATCAATTTTGTTAACTAGTTGTATTACAATTGCATTATTTTAAAATTATTATCATATTATATATTATTTAAAAATTCTTATAATATTATATACCTATATCCTAATTATTTTGATTAAATATGTGTATATTACTTTAGTTTGATTTGCGTATAGTTTATAATTTAGTGTATAACTTTATTTGTAAATAAGAGTTCTCATTTTGGAATAAAAACACGTAGGAATTTAATATGAAAAAAGTGAGTTTTATGTTGTGTTTACAACAATATGAATAAGTTTGATACGATTTGTTGTAAATTTCTTATCTTTTATTTTTAATCTTTATTCTCTTCTTCGTTATTTTAGTTTTTTATTTGAACAATGTTGATGTTTGGAGTCTAGTTGTTTGTAGCTGAGGCATATGCAACCAAGCACATCAATTCTGTTGTATTGGTCCAATAGATGGATCAATGTAGTAAGGGTGTTTTGCATGTTTGAAAGAATTTGGCCAAAGAACTTGAGCAATGATTTTGTATAATTTACCTATTATTTAGGTCCGGACTTTGACTTGACTCTATTTTGCCTCTTTTTTTATGAGTGTTTTTTCTTAGCAAGGGCCCTTCCTGTCCTTATCCAGGTCAACACTTATAAAAATGAAAAAGAGGTCAAATAGGATCAGGTTCAAGAGTAAGCCCTAGGCAAGTATGAGTGTTAATTTTTGATGCTCATATTTTTTTAATTTGTTCAAGACCTATAAAACATTAAAAGTCATTTGATTGTGTAATTTATTACTTTGCCTTTCTTTATTTTTTATTATCACACATTTGTGCTCTAAAGTGCTATTTTAATTGCGTAATTAAGAGCTCCCACTGGTAATAATACTGCTAATATCTCCAGAGTTGCGAGAAAATTGGATTAGCTGCAACCAAAACCAAACTGCGGGTATTGATAGTTTAACCTGCACGATGAACTAGGGTAGTAATTGGAGATTGCCACGATCATATATACAAAATGTTCTAGTTGTACTTGAATCAACTAGAATCAATTATAGTTCTTGTGTCACTATCACATCTATCTCTCTGTTGTATTAGTTGATTTAATGGTAGCATATTGCTTCAGATGCATGTGTTTTCTAATCTCGTAACTCAATTTAATGCATATTGAACTGGAAGTTAGTGAAATCAATTACTTTATAAATGCTTATTTAAGAATGATTGAACAGAAAATTAATCCGAGAAATAAAGTTACCGAACCATTAGATCAAATTTCTTCGAACCACACCTTACCGCACCATTGAAGACTTCAAATGCAACACATACACCAAAGTGTGAGTAAAGAAAAAGTGTTGCGGACTTACCAACACAAACTGAAAATCATGTCTACAATCCTTTACCATGTAAAAAAGATCTTTAAAAAAGGTAGATTCATAAATTGATAAGTGAAGTTAACATCAAATTGAAGTTGGATTTCTCCCTTGAAACATCGATCCACATCGACGTGATAAGAGGCCATGGACAATCCTAGAAAGGTTTCATGCAAAACTCATAACGCTCCATGACATCTTCACGTATATATATATTTTGATATGTTGATGTTGTTCTAGGTTACCTAACTTTTGGCTAATCAAAACCATTGCCTCTCCTTTTTTCTATTTTTGATATGATATGGTGTTTCCTTTAAAGGGGGGCTACGCCACCAAATTTTGACACAGTAACCACTATTATTTATTACATCAATTTGTTCTCTTCAATATTTAAAAGGTATAGCCAATATGTGATTTAAACGAATTAGAGTTATAATTATATTTATAAATTAACCTCTTCTCCTCTAAAATGGAGATTAGTAAAAACTTAAATACATTTCATATATTTTACATAAATAATTAAGGATTTCAATGAAGAGCTGTAATATTGAATGGGGGTTGGAAGTCCGCAAAATAAAGGATGAACAACGAAGTAAATAGTGCTGCAGAGAATTGAGAGAACTTGAGATTAAAACTCAAAGTTTAAAGTTTTCTAGGAGTGTTGGACACTTTCCTTAAAGTATTATTTACCCCTATTATAATTACAAACCAGGTTAAAAGAAATTTACTTCTAGGATACAAAGAACACAAGAACATTTGAGCTGCAAGAGTATGAATATTCTTCAAGAATTATGAATGCAGAGATTGTGTTGGTAAAAGTTGTTAAAAGCTAACATTTTTAATCTTGATTAAAACTCATGTATATATAGAGTTTTTAAAATAGTCATGTATGTTCATTTCCAGTCACAACTTTTAGAAAAGAAGCAATCCTTTGGAATAGTCACATCTGTTCACTAAAAGTCACAACTCTTGAAAAGGAAACAACCTTTCAGAACAGTCACGCCTATTCACTACAAGTCACAACTCTTGGAAAGAAAACAATCCTTTAGAATAGTCACATCTGTTCACTACAAGTCATAAATCTTGGAAAGGAAGTAACCCTTCAGAACAGTCACGTCTGTTTACTACAAGTACAATTCTTGGAAAGGAAACAAACCTTCATTTCCAGGTTTTACTTTAACTACTTATACCACAAACTAATTTCTAGCAATCCCCTACTTAGTTTGTGACATAAGAAAAATCACAATAAAAACAATAAATCATGCCTAAAGGAAGGTAACTTTCACTTTATACCATCCTATAGTACAAACATATCACAAAATCCAAAGGAAATGATTGGTGACTCATTGCTTAAACCATCATTCACAAAGGTTCAGACATGTCACACATATAAACCTTCTTAGTATTCAATTAATTTACATTACAATTTTAGCACTATTACTGGTTATGTGCTCATCCTAGTTCATGATCAAATACAAGAGATTACCTTAAAATCTTGCTAGAAATGACACCACTTCTAATGATCATATAGGTGAAAAGTATTCTAGCTATAGTTACATAACCATAAACAGGCACTCAAGAATAATTTCATTAAGCAATTTCTCTCAACTTTCTTACTTAAGAGTAACAAATTGCAGCATTAATTACTTGGAATGGTTTACACAATCTTACTGCTCACAATCAATACATAACTTGTTATTACCCTTTAAACCTTACAATCTAGGAGTAGTGTTAGAAGAAGGTTGGGTTACCATTACTAGTGATTTTGATTAAAAGGTTTTAATCTCATTCTAGGGTTTACTAAATAGATATGCCAAATTGTTATATGTCCTTACATTAACAATTGACACGACAGCTCTATTTAGCATTTCTCGAATAAATGTATGTCTTAAACTTATATATCCAGATTTACCATTTTACAATTTGTTCAATACTCTAGACATAGTAGACTCACTATCACAATTTAAGGTTATCGCAAGCATAAGACGAGGAAAAAGATCTATATCCAATAACAAATCCCTTAGCCACTCAGCCTCCTTACAAGCAAAACATAAAGCTATAAATTTAGCTTCCATAGTAGAGTGAGTAATCACCACTTGTTTCTTTAAAGCCCAAGAAACAACTCCATCACCAAGCAAGAATACCCAACCACTTGTGGGTTTTTGATCACTAATGCTAGTAATCCAATTAGCATATGAAAATCCTTCAAGAACATTTGGAAAGCTATTATAAAAGAGTCCAAAATCTTTTGTCTTCTTAAAATATCCAACACTCTTTTAATAGCTTGTCATTGTTCTTGGCTAGGATTTTTAGTGTATCTAGGTAATCTACACACTGAGTATGAGATATCCGGTCTAATGCAACTCATTGCATACATTAGACTTCCAATTACACTAGCATATTCAACATGTGCAATTAGACTACCTTCATTCTTACGCAACTTAAAGTTGGGATCAAAAGGAGTACCTACCTCTTTCACATTCAAATGTTGATATTTTTTTAGGATTTTCTCAACATAATATGATTGAGAGAGTGCAAAACCCCACTATGTTTCTTAACTTTAGTGCCTAAGATAGTATCTACTTCACCGAGATCCTTCATCTTAAATTTAGAAGAAAGATAATTCTTAGTTTCAACTACACCTTTATATGTAAGACTAACAGTGAGCATGTCATCTACATAGAGACAAATGATCCCTTCATACTCTTTATTGAATTTGGAATAAATGCACTTGTCAACATTATTATATCTAAATCTATATGAGAGAAAAAAAATCAAATTTCTCATGCCATTATTTAGGTACCTGTTTCAAGCCATATAATGACTTGACTAGCTTACATACTTTCTTTTCATTTCCCTGTAGCACAAAGCCTTTTGATTGTTTCATATACACTTCTTCATCTAGATCACCATTTAAGAATGTTGTCTTGATATCCATTTGGTGTACATGAAGGCTATAGATAGAAGTTAAACCCAAAAGTAATCTTACTGATGTAATTATAGTAACTGGTGCATATGTGTCAAAGTAACTGATTCCTTCTTTTGCCTAAAATCTTTAGTTACTAGCCTTGCTTCATAAGTTAGAATAGTACCATTTGGGACATATTTCCTTCGAAATACCCACTTACAACCAATTGGTTTGGACCTATGAGGTAAATCAACTAAAACTCAAGTATTGTTAGACAATATTGAGTCCATTTCATCATTTATTGCTTCTCTCCAAAATGTCATATCCATTAATTCATTGCTTCACTAAAGGTTTTAGGATCCTTCCTCTACCCTTAATAAAATCAAAGTTTTATTTAGTAGAGTATTCCTATTGCCTTCAACTAAGAAAACAATAGCTTGTGAAGAAATAAAATTTGAAGGTAGACATTTGTCCTTCCTTTGACGTTGACTCCTCCTAGGTTCGCTTGGAGGGTCTACACTTGATCTTTTTAATGCACTTGAGAGTCTAACACTTGGAGAAGGGTAGTCCATTTGATTGATCCTTATTTACAATTAAGTCTTTAAGAAACAAATCCTCAAAGAACTCAACACCCTTGGATTCTACAATTGCATTATAGTCAACTTCTAGTAGCTTATAAGCTTTAAATTTTTTTGCATAACCCACAAACATACTTTTAAGTGCTCTTAGTTCCAACTTTGTTTTTTTTTGTTATCAGGGACTTTATAGTAAATAAGCTATACAGCCTCAAACTTTCAAATATGACAAGTTTGGCTCCATTCCTTTCCATACTTCGTATAGAGACACTTTAGTCTTTAAAAATGGAATTTGATTATGCAAATGACTTGCATCCAACAAAGCCTCACCCCACAAGTTTTTTTGGCAAGCCCAAACTCAAGAGTATAAACCATTTTGCTGGGGAGTATATGGCGCACTAGTTTGGTGTATAATACCATTTTGTTCACAATATTTTGAGAACTCATTAGAAAAGTTTTCTCCTCCTTTATCACTTTTCAAAATTTTAATCTTTTTACTTAATTGATTTTCAACAAGAGACTTATATGTCCTACACATATTAAATGCTTCATCCTTGATTTTCATTAAATAAACATGCACAAATCTGGAGCAATCATCGATGAAAGTAATGAAGTATTTGTTACCACCTCTTTTTTTAAAAAAAACCATTAAATTCACTTATATCTAAATGCACTAAATCAAGCAGTTTTGTATGTCTTTCAACTTTAGGAAAAGGAAGTTTGGTTATCTTTGCTTGTATGCATGTTTCACTTTTCTTATCTACTTGGCCGTTATAAGAGATTAATCCTTTTGTAGACATATAATGAATCATTTTATGACTAATATGTTCTAATCTACTATGCCATCAAGAATAAGAAGCATCAACCAAATAAAGAGAAACACCATTCACTTTATTAAGACTAAGCTTAAACATGCCATTACAAGAATATCCTTTTCTTACAAAATACCATTCTTAGAGAAGATTACTTAATTGATTTTGATGAGAACTTAGGAAAAAATCCATGGTCTTATAGTGTTTATGTATGATGAGGATCATTTTAACAATCAATTTATATGTAAAATAATTTTTTTGGCAAAACATATTAACAAAGTGAAGACTGTTTCGAGTGGTGTGTAGGTGGCGTTTAGTTTGAGCATAGGGTTGGGTATGGATATAGGTTTAATAGTAGAAGGGAATGTGAATAGGTATGAAAAATAAAAAATGATGTTTGGTTTGTAACTTGGGTTTCTGTATTAATACCAATAATGTTGTTTGGTTTGTTGCATTAATGGGAATGAAAGATAATATAATACCATTTTTCATATAATATTTCCATATCATATTTATTATTATTATTACAAAATTAATAATAATAATAATAATAATAATAATAATAATAATAATAATAATAATAATAATAATAATAATAATTAAGATGATGATGATGATGAGTGATGAGTAATATAATTAAGAATAAAAATTACTTATGTGAAGGAGGGGTATAAATAGTAACCACTAGGTTGGAATGAAAACTTCATACCCACCCTCTTTGGAGGGTTTAGCATATTCCTAAATTTAATGGAATAAATTCATTCTTTTAGAATTGAAAATTTTAAAACAAATATTATTTTTTACAATCATTCCATTCCTTCATTCCTAAACCTTCAAAGCAAACGCTCATTATGTTTTATTATATCCTATTCTATTAAAATCTTTAATACCTCGAGCATGGTGCAATGGACTAATTTTCAACGCGAAACATTCTTACATTTCAGGAAGCATTAGTAAGACATGGGCCAATGGGCCTATGATCTTGGTGTATGACATACGCTTTTGGCGATGGACCAAGTAGTTACAACGTGTTACGTTGGTGATGGAGAAAAGTCAGACGGCAGCTTTCAAAGAAATTGTTTCTAAAAGGGAAAGAAATTCAATCGTAACTTGTCTTCATTTTCTCAACTCTTGTACTATTAAAATTGAGTCATTATCCAGTTTGTTCTATTAACAGTTTTGGCATCCACACAAAATTGACGACCGAGCACATACATCGACGTGAAACATTTACCCCCTGTCCCTGTTCATACAACCGCCGTTCTCTTACCTTGTGAAAATCGAATAATTGGTAGAAAGCATATATTAAGATTCTGACTGTATCTTTTTATAATAAAACAAGTAGATGCTTAGCTATTAAGGATGGCCAAGTCTCAAAATCCACAACTAAATATAGAACCTTCCTTCTCCTTCCTTTCAAATACGAATGAGTTTAGGAACCTGACCACCCTCGAGTTCTTTTGAATAATTCCAATCAACGACCGTCCATATTTTTGTTTTAATTTAGTGCATTAAGATTCAATGTTATCTGTTTTTAAAACTTAATTTTTTATTCAGTTTTTAATTTTTATTCTATTTATTTTAATAACTTTTATTGTTAAAAAATAATCAATATATTAATTAATTATAAACTAAAATTAATTAATTAATTTTTATTTAATAATTTTTAATTAAAATTTAAAAATTTCAATAAGTAAAAATAATTTATTTTAATTATATTTTAAATTCTTTAATTTTATTATTATCTAATTTCAATTAAATATTTTATTTAAACATTAATAATAAATCTTCGATTCAAATAGAAAGTAAAACAGCCATAAATTCTCTCTCCTATACATAAAAGGGCTATACTGTAAATTCACAAGCACAAAATAGCCTCCGGTCCAAGACCTTTCCGGAGAGGAAACGCGAAATCGCGGTTGCCGGTTCAACGAGGCCGTTAGTCAAAAACATGCTTCCAGGTAGGCGTCAAGCCCCCATTGTTGTAAAATTATACAAATAGACACATATCTTTAAAAACTACAATTAAACAAATCTTAACTAAAAGATTTTCATTCCCATTCATCCTTTTTTCTCTCTCTATCCCGGTTCGCTGTTTTCATTTAACCCCTTGATCTGTACATTTTACTCTTCTATTTCGCTGGCTTTGCCGATTTGTTCTTTCTCTGGTTAAGCCTCTCTCTGATTGTCGTTTCCGGATCGGGGAGGAATCGACGCTGAACAGCGAGGTCTAAGGGAGAGAGATAATCGGAGCCTTCGCGTGATCGGCCGGGAAATGTCTCTCTCCGATTCTGACTCGTCTTCTTCCTATGGCGCCGAATACAGGAATTTCCGACAACTCACTCGTGAACGTGAGTTTATTCGTTTAGTTTAAGTTATTTGTGATCTTGTGTTGCTTAATTCTTTTTTTTTTTCAGTCGACCTTCTAGAGTTTGTGAAGTTAGTTTTCCTCTTTGGTTGATTTTGAGTAATTAGTGTTAAATTAAGCTGTTTTATATACTTTGGGATTTGTTGATTTGTAACACAGCTCTAGTTATTGCAATGTGTTAATTGCTATGGAACTTACCAACTTGGTGATTTGGAGTTAGGTTATCTAAACACTATTCATATCTTTGAAACTGAATTTTGATCTAGTTTTTTCAGTATTCCTGCAGAGTTTACAATTACAAATGTAGTGTTTGGCTTGATAAGGAATTTAGTGCTTAGTTATGCAAATTGGATAAAAATGACTTGAGCTTGAAATATAGATTAGTACAACTCCATCCTTAAGAAGGCTGGTCGCACAGCATGTAGGATATAATATTTAAGAAAATATAATTTGCCTTTTCTTTTTGAATTTGATGTTATTGCTTTCTTCTCGAGGTAATGGGGAGACCACCACAATCAGTGTGGTCAAATAGTAGCCATTGGTGAACTTGTGAATTTTCAGTACATTCATGTTGCAACTTGAATATACTTAGGTGTGTACTGGATATGCTTCCAGAAGAAATTGCTCCTAAACTTTCTCTTTTTGTGTTAATCTAAAGAAGATCATCAGCTGTTATTCTCCAGCATATGATAAAGTGTCCTGGATTCAAGAGTAATAACTTTTCAAGTTGATTGCTATATCTTCATGTTTTAATCCCATTGGGTATCTTGACATTAATGAGTTTCTAATTAGTTTATCGGCTATTGATGTGATTTTGTTTTCTTGCCTGTCCAGGATTATTGCATGAAATGCTTCGTTCAGCCAAAAGAGGAGACTCAAAATCAGCGTGGAAGGTAAATTATCTTTCAACCATTTCAACTTTGCGGTTCTCATTTTATCTAAAACTTTTTGAAGAAATAACTTCTAATGAAAAAACTGGACATGTTCTGCTTTTGTTGAGAAGTAGGTTACGGAACGCCTTTATATATATACATCCAATAAATGACATAGCTTGACACAGATCTCTGGTTCTTCTCTTCTAAATTGCAAAAATAAGGGATTAAAGTGAATATGGCTTCTCTTCATAGTGAATATATTGAGATTTAATGAATTTAAAAAGCTCTGTACCTGTTAAAGACATGCTCAATCACCTCATCTATCACACTTTGCATATGAAAAAAATCTTTCAGAGAAGTATTAGGTCTTTTGGTTCTTTTCTTGTAACTTATTTTGTTTGGTTGAATACATTTTGGCCCCATCCACATATACTTCTCCCTGCCTGACTACCTGGGCATTTGACTATTTTGCCTTTATTTAAATATGTTACCCGACTGTTTCTAATAAGAGGCTGTGAAACTTTTGTATGTTAATCAATATATTTCTGCTTTTCCCATATTATATCCACTTTTATAGCGTCATATCAATGTCGAGTATCTATCTCTATGTTATAATTTTGTGTGTGCATATGGCTGATGAAAGTTTTCCTGATCTTATTATGTGTAGGTTCTCATAATGGACAAACTTACTGTAAAGATCATGTCTTACTCGTGTAAGATGGCTGATATCACTCAGGAAGGAGTTTCATGTAAGAATGGAAAGGGTGAATTCTAGATATTAGGGAAAACTTTCTTGGTCCTTACATAATTTGTCCAAACATATACCCTCTAGGGCTATATTAGAGAATAACAATCACTTGTTATAGTTGCTTAATTTTAATCATAAACTTATTATTTTATTCTCCTTTGTTCCTGAGATATTTATGCGCTGAAGGTTTCTTCTTTTGTGTGCATAACACTGCTAATGAAAACTTGACAGGCCTGGTTCCAATTTATTCCATCACCACCAACCCAAAAAAGGAACAATAACTGAGCACATTGCATGTACCAGCATTTTGTTATTACCGCCTAAACAAATATAACCATGTATTGTAGAAACAAGGTAATACAAATCTGCACAGGATACTGACTCTTGGCATGAAAGATGAACATATGGAGGCATCCTGAACAAGTTCCATTCCTGCTCAGCTTTAGAAAGCAATTGATTCAGGCTTGAACCATGCAACCAGGCCATTTTCGCATACTTGACATTTTTTCTTTCTTCACTTTGTGAAGTAACACTTCTTCATTCAATTCTTCCTTTAGATACCTCCCTTAATTCTGGAGCATAAAAGAACCCATCTAACAACCTGCCTATGAGCTTGAAATAACCAATCTCGAGACCTTCACATTAATATGCTGCAGTCCAAGGCTGAAAGATGCTACTGTTAAGTTTTATTACATTCAAGGATAGGGCAATTGGTCAACTTATAATACAACCAGGATTATTTTGTTTCGGTTTGGTAGCACAAAATTAATGTACATCATCCACATTCCTAGAAGTAAAACTTTTATCATGTTTTCCTGCAGTGGTTGAAGACATATACAGACGAAGGCAGCCATTGCCCTCCATGGATGTTATATACTTTATCCAACCGACCAAGGAGAAGTAATATTCCTGTTCTTTAGGTTACCAACCATATTGACTGTCATGGTGCTTCCTTGAGTTGTCAAATTGGGTCCTGTCATTTAAGTCCTTGGTTCCCTCTTTTGAGTTATCTAAGTGCTTTTTTTTAGCTTTTCTCTTATATAAAAATTTAAATGAAAAAATTCACATCGATATATGTATTATAATATTTGTTAATCAACAAAAAAAAGCATAAAATTGTAAAATCTGATAACTACAGATTTTGGGTGCCTGAATTGGATTTACATGTGTTCTTAGCAGAAAGCTAACTAACTTAAATTAGTAAAGGGCTTTAGGTGTAATGGAAGGTATTCAATAATATCTTCAAATAAATTTGAGTTTGATAAGCTTGATACCTGAACTTTTTTCAGACTTGCCCTTTTTGACTGAGCTTTGGAGTCGTATGGTAGGATTACATACCATAGTAAAATAGTTATCTGGCCTTCTATTGAATATTTGTTAGTTTTCTCCCCTTTCCCTTCTTTTTCTGCTTTGTTTTTGCTTTTTTAATGTTTAGATTTGCCTTCACTATTCATACACACAAGCAGCTATGCACCTGTTAATTTATATAGTTGTCTGGATTTATATTTGTTTTCTAATGGTTATCCTATTTTGTAGTGTCATCATGTTCTTATCGGACATGTCTGGGAAGTCACCATTATACAAGAAGTATGTGCAGAATTTTATTAATGATCTTAAGTTTTCGTTTAACTTCTTAAAGTCCTATATGCCTATATTTCCAATTGATTCTCTTTTCTGGCGGTGAAGGGCATACGTTTTCTTCAGTTCACCCATTTCAAAAGAGTTGGTTGCTCATATTAAGAGAGATGCAAGTGTGTTACCACGCATAGGTGCATTGAGAGAGGTACAGCACTCATTTGTTATCAAATTATCATGTAGATAAAGATAGTGAAACGATTTTTTGCTAGGTAGTTTAGACCTTTCCCCATAGAAAAGGAAAATTATTGGTGGATAATGATTTTTCCCCCCCTTGCTTGGCTGGTTATGCAGATGAACTTGGAGTATTTTGCCATAGACAGCCAGGTATGTGACTCTAATACAGAATTGGTCCAACATCTTATCCATGCCATGGGCAATCACCATTATTCTAATTATCTATGCATTTTGCTGGCATAATTTTGATTCACTTTTCCACTGTAAGCTATTTATGATTTTTCATCGTTCTTGCACGATGACTGCTTAATTTGTGTTTGAGTGGCATTTTAGGACACCTGATAATTGATAATATGATGCAGGATAATATCTCTTATGCTATCCTTAATCTTTAATCTTTTAATAGACTAGGCAGTTTTAGCCAGTTGGATGCTCTCCTTTGATCAAAACCGGTGGTCTGTTATGTTTATGTGCAGCTTTGGTATGGTGTTTTTGTTTGTTTAGAAATATGTTCTGGCTTTTGTGGCCTTTTGTTTTCTTACCCTCTTTTGCTGATTTCACATTTACTAGGGTAGTTTCACTTTTGTTCTCACGCTTTCAGACTAATGCTTTTAGATTTAACATAAAATGAATCCATTAAAAAAATGTGCTGAGTATTTTTTCAGACCATATTTTAGTATTTCTGGTAACACTTTTGATATTTTGATTATTGGTTAATTTGACTTGGTTATCCTGTTGAGAATAGGAGAGAAGGAAGACTGCCCTAAAGAAATGTTTTGTTTCCAAGAAAAAAAAAAGGTTCATTGTAGAGCCATTGTTTGTGGTTTCTGATGGGGTGACAGATACTCAAATATAACCATGTTTGGCCTGCGGAATATCCTGTGTAGAGTGCTAAAAGAAACTGGATGAAAGGATAGATGAAATACTCCTAGGAATTTTTCACCAGTGTCTTCAGACAGCAGTTACTAGCTTTCTAAATATTGAATAAGAACTTGAGGTCTTTGGATGATTTAATTCTCCTTTCCCTGTTAGACATGTACATAAGCTTTCCACCATTTTTTAATCAGACCATGGGGAACATATTTCATGAAAGTCCTGTTTGTTTGTCAACTATATTTTTATTACCTTATGATGGTATGGTGTTTTGTTATGCCAATTTCTTCATATAGGGTTTTATAACCGATAATGAGAGGGCTTTAGAGGAACTTTTTACTGATGACGAGGAATGTCGAAATGGTGATGCATGCTTGAATGTGATAGCCAGTCGTCTTGCTACAGTTTTTGCATCATTGAGGGTAATGATCTTTAATAGTGGTTTGCATTATTGTGATATTATTTAAGAGAGGTTTATATTTCAAACATTGTTTTTCTTCTAACAATTCCAGGAATTTCCTTATGTCCGCTATCGTGCTGCCAAGTCTCTTGACGTAACCACCATGACAACTGTCCGTGATCTGATACCCACAAAACTTGCTGCTAGAGTTTGGGACCGTCTAATGCAGTACAAACAGAAGATTGAACAGTTTCCTCAAACAGAAACATGTGATTTGCTTATTCTTGACAGATCTGTTGATCAGGTATCTTCATTTTTAGAAACTATGTGATGATTGAATACCATTTATCTTCATTATTAACATATTGATGCATTCAATTTTTCATATTTAGATTGCTCCTATCATACATGAGTGGACGTATGATGCAATTTGTCATGATTTGCTAAATATGGAGGGGAATAAGTATGTTCATGAGGTGAGTAGGCAATTTGTATATTTGTTTCTGCTACTGAATTTGGTGATTTTTGTTGCTATATCTCTTTTGTGAATTGTATATAAAGGACTCGCATTATTTAGGTTCCAGGCAAAGCTGGTGGTCCGCCTGAAAAGAAGGAGGTTCTTTTGGAGGAACATGATCCTATCTGGCTTGAGCTTCGTCATGCACATATAGCAGATGTAAGGATGGGTCCTTGCGCCTTTTTATGGCTTGAAACATCCTCCAGATGCTTATTGGTCATTGTTTGGTTTGTCAGGCTAGTGAACGGTTGCATGAAAAGATGACAAACTTTGTATCAAAAAATAAAGCTGCGCAAATCCAACAGGGCTCAAGGTTAGTGTAAATTCTTTTACCTTGTGAATGCCACTTTCTGTTTAGCTGATCATTTTTTCATTTTGTTTTCTGTTTCCCCAAACTTTGAACTAAGTAGGAAAAGGTCTGTTATCATATGGATGCATTTATTTTTACTGTTCCGTATCTCAAGTCTCTGATAATTACGGCTATTAAAGGCAATTAACAATTTGCCATTTTTTCTCCTTTTTGCTCTACTCAATCATGACAGCTGATGTTTTGTGTGGGATCTGTTTGTTGTAATGTCATATTGTGCATTTGTTCTATGTTTAGTAGATGATTTTTTCTTGACCCAGCTGATGCAGTTACCTGGTACGATAATAGATGATTGATATATAGACTAGGACTACTATTTTGAGTGTCTTTGAATGGAATATCACCTTATAAGTTGTCTGCGTACTTGATCATACCTCTGTCTATTTTAGTAGTTCGGGATGCTCGCTGGAAGTTTACATCTTATCACATCCACATTTTTTTGTGGTGGTGATATATTTGTCGTAGAACAGTTAGAAGACAAGTATAGGCATGGATGAAATTTCAAGATTAGGAATGTTGACATGGATGCTGTTTGGCTAAATTCTGATAATGTTTTATTTTCTTTGTATTGCAACAATTATAAAAAACACTGTACCCTATTATATCCCATCCCAGGTTGAGGACGAATTTGGTTAATGTGACTTGTTTAGGATCTACAATATGTTTACAGCTGGCAAGGATTCTTTTATGGATCCAGAACTAAGGGATTTATCTGAGGAAAGGAATAAAAGGATGAGAGCTTCTTGTTACAATGAAGAAAGAAAGCCTGTCAAGCAAGCAAAATTTCATGGTTGCATAAATTCCAAGCTTAAGGCAATCATTTTCTAAAATCTAGCACTGGTGGAACTTGTTTTGTATGTCTTTGTTTGTTTTCGTGCTGAGAATCGGTTTTTCTACATTTAATCTTTATTTTTGTTAAGGTGGTAAAGGAGAGATGTTCTCGAATGCAATGCTCTCTATTGTTTTCCTTTTCTGATTGGTGTTTGGGATGGAAAAATTTGAAACTAGACATGTTTTATTAGTTGCTGTCTTGATGTATTTCTCACCCTTTAGTACACAATTTGTGTAGAGAGGGTGAACTTTCTACAAGGGACTTGCAAAAGATGGTTCAAGCATTGCCGCAATACAGTGAACAAATTGAGAAGCTCTCCCTTCATGTAGAGGTTGGTGTTTTACTTCTTAGCAAAAGTATCGTTTGTTCATGTTAATTAAATGTGTAAAATGTGCTCATTTGTCAATCTGAAGGAAAAGCAAAATGTGAACAACTATTGTTCTACATTGTACAAATTTCAGTCTTTTCTCTATTTTCCAACTGTTTAAGAAGAAGGATGGTGTGGTTTCTTCTACATTTTTCTTTCCATAAATCTTTTTATGCCCTTTTAGACTTAGAGTTTGTTCAAAGCTGATCCTTAATTGGGGGAGCATTTCAGTTTTCCCTAGAAGATCAAACTTTAACAGTATATTAAATGACATTTTGTTTATATTAGTATACCAATTAAAATTACTCTATATAGGGTTTCTTCAAGGCAGTGACATTTTAAGTGCAGATTGCAGGAAAAATTAACAGACTTATCCGGGAATTGGGGCTTAAAGACATTGGGCAACTGGAGCAGGATCTGGTTTTTGGAGATGCAGGAATGAAGGATGTAATTAAATTTTTAACTACAAAAGAGGTGAGTATTTGTGTTGAATTTTAAAGGACTAATACGAATTGGTAAGTGAACTGATCGAGAGGCAAGCTTCTTTGCAGGATGCATCGCGTGAAAATAAGTTGCGATTGTTAATGATTCTAGCATCCATTTATCCAGAGAAGTTTGAAGGTGAAAAGGGTCTTAATCTGATGAAGGTTGGCCTCCTATTGTTCTTTAACTGATTGTGTAGCTTGTTGTACTTTTGGTGACAGTTACTAGATATTATATTTGTCTTACCTAAGCTGATGCTTTTCACAGTTGTCTAAATTACTGATCGAGTAGTTTGCATTATTCTTTCAGTTAGCCAAATTACCAGATGACGATATGAATGCTGTGAATAATATGAGATTGCTTGGGGGAGCCTCAGATATGAAAAAAGGTTCTGGAGGAACTTTCTCTCTGAAGTTTGACATTCATAAGGTGAACAAATCAGCTCATGAAATGCTTACCCTCTTTGATGACTTTTCATATATATTAATTTATATTCTTCCCAATTGTCAGAAGAAACGAGCAGCTAGAAAAGACCGCAGTGGTGAAGGAGAAACAACATGGCAGCTATCACGTTTTTATCCCATGGTAGAGGTATGCATAACTTGCTTTTTTTGGGATAATTTTGGACATGTGTATTAACTAATATTTATTTGGTCGTCTGGCTCCAGCGTAATGGATCAGTTTTTAGTCGTAATTTAGTTTGACAAATCAGTTGTCAGCATACAAATAGGCTGCATCTTTTTGGGGAACGATATGTCATAATCTTTGGCATATATGTTTGTCATTTCCTTTTAAAATGCTGTTCTTCTTAAGTCTTGGTTAATGAGTTCCAAATTTTGATAGTTAATCGAATGTGTTATTTTTTAAGGTTAACATTGTAAATCTCAAGTTTTTTGCCCCTACCACTTGGGTTATTTTTAAACCTAGGAAATAAGGACCTTGCAATATATTCTTTTTCTGGCCTTCTGCAAGATTAAAAGCACCTTGAAATTTCACAACGTTTTAGGAACTTGTTGAGAAACTCAATAAAGGGGAACTTTCCAAGGATGAATATCCATGTATGAATGACCCAAGTGCCACTTTCCATGGGACTTCGATTGCTGCATCCAACCAATCTCAAACTCCTCATTCAATGAGATCAAGACGGACACCGACATGGGCTAGACCTCGGGGCTCTGATGACGGGTATTCTAGGTGATGTTCTTGGCCTATATAGTGTTGGCAATTTTTGCTCAGCCCATCTTGAATTCAACGGGCTTGGAATTTTATAGTTGAGCCTGCCCAAAGCCCGAATAATACATTAATTGAAACAATATTATTTTGGGTAAAACGATGTTTTTAATCACATTCAGTTTGCTATTTTATTTTGTGGATACCAACCACAGCATTGGAAATTTGATTTCTTCCCTTAATCTTTAGATAAGAACCTATTTATTCTTAAATGTTGCTTTCACGTGGTTCTCAACATTCTATTCTGCATGATTGTTATTCCTTGATTAATCAAGGTGATTTTGTTTTTATGCAAGTTAATGCTACAAAAGGATTCTTATGCAGTTTGCACATCGTTGTATTCCTAGGAAATTCAAGATCCCATAGAGTACATTTATCCTTGTGCCATCAGTTCTAATTCTATTTATTTTCTTGTCCGGTACAGTGATTCAGTGCTTAGACATACATCTAGCGATTTCAAGAAGATGGGCCGACGTGTTTTTGTGTTCATTGTTGGTGGTGCAACAAGATCCGAGGTATGAAAAATTTAATACTTTTGGAAGTTCTTACAATGGCTTTCTTAATATTGCATGTGTCATCTTATGCCCTTTTTGTGCCTGATTTGATGATTAGTTGAGGGTTTGCCACAAGCTTTCAAGTAAGCTGCAGAGGGAAATAGTTCTAGGTTCAACAAGTATTGATGATCCTCCCCAGTTCATTACAGTAAGTAGTTCTGAGTTTCCTCACTATATATTTTTTCAGCAATAGGATCTATCCCCTCCCCTTTCCAAGATCTCATCCCACATGGGTCAGGATTTGAACCAAATACTTTGGTATGGGGGATGGAGTGGCCATCACGGGATCACTCTCGCAAAACCTCAGTGTTCTTTACTCGTTAACTAAATGCGCTGACAATAATCTATTTATTCTGAATTACAGAAGCTAAAGCTGTTGACAGCGCAGGACCTTTCATTGGATGATCTGCAAATATGAAAATTGTTGTACTGGATTTTGGATCCCATTTGTATTCGTAGATTCTCGATTTGGTTGTCTCCATTTTTTAAAATCTCAATGTAAAATGTCCATCTGTAGTTTGCCTGGTCGTGTGTCAAGTTATGTGTAAGCATGCTGCCATATGCTGGGCTGTGTCTCTTGTAGTAGTGGGAGGATATATTGGAGGTGCCAACGATTTCACACTGTATATTCTAAATTACTGGTAATCGATAGTGAAGGGTCGAAGGTGAGCTTTGAATAAAAATGTATTTGAGAAACTATTTTTTGATTGATTGGAGTACTGACAGGATCAGTATTAGCAAAGAAAGAAGAAGAAACTGTTGAGAGAGAGAAGAAAGAGAGGAATTTGGCATGACACCCCCCAAAAGGAAAAAACTGCTTACAAAATGTTCGCAAGCTACTAATTTACATGTCATAGTTACAGCGGAATGCTTTCTGAACATGGATCGTGGTTAATGAGGAACCGTTTAAGATAAACAGAGGTCATTGATTCTTGTACCTCGGCCAATTTCAATACGTTATTTCCTGTATTTTTCAGATGATATAGCGGCTAAGTAAATCATTTTTTTAAATGTAGAGGTTGATTATCATATACGGTGTTTGTAGTGTATGTGACTAGGACGGTAAAATAACAGGCTTGAGTAAACATTATTTGAGAAGTTCCTTACAGTGATTTAGAAGAAGCACTGAAAAAGTAAACAAAGCTAAGAAAGACAGATTATTAGACTAGGAAGAAAATCAAATCTCTAAAGCCCAAGCATTCTCCATGTGAATCCGGCGCTCTTCCTCTGGAGTAAAATCGTTTGGGATACCAAAGAGAATACGAATTTCCTCAGGGCTCCTGCATATAAAGAGCTGTGCGGCCTTTTGGCATGCCCTCTCAAACAAGTCGTGAATGTTTAGGTAATCCGTTGCCATTATGAGATCGAATAGGACATGTGTATCAACATCCAGAAAACAAGCCTCCCAAGCCTTCAACTCTCCTCTGTTGGTTTCTGCATCAACGTTGAGATTGATACCATAGATGGTATGCATTTTCCACCACTCTATGATTTTGGCCATCGTGGGACCGTCCACATTAGGTAGCGGAATCTCACCGCCGGCCACACCATTTTCCACCATCAACTTGATTGTTTCAGACATGACGGCCATGTTCTCTTTCACGTTAAACACCTGGTTGTCAGACGTCGTCAGCTTCCACACGCTCACGTTGCAACTTGACGACATGATCAATGCTATGCTTTAATACACTGTTTTATTTATGAGCTCGTAACGCTGACACGAAGAAATGGAAATACCCCAGGGCTTGGTAATTGGTCGTTGTTGCGGATGGAATATGATGACTTATTAGGGTGGAATTAGAAATAAGATAGAATTCCAAATTATACAAGGCAATGTTCTTGTTTTCCGACTAGGATAAGGAAGGATGTTATTTTTTGATTCAATCCAACATGCATTGCGATTTGCGGAGGAGCAACAGTTTTGAGTTGTGGCAACAGTATGGGCTTTCAACAAATACAGCCAACGTTCAACCCAAACACAAGAAAACCAAATAGAACAAAAGGCGGGCTTAACTCCGCTTTTGTATTTGGTCCATCAATAGTTTGATTAAAAAGCAAATCTTATAATTAATTTCTGTCAAACATCGAGGATTTGAACCAATGATGAAGAATATTTTGTCCTTGAATTTCAAGTCACGGAACTTGTTTGAAAATTGAAACTATAATAATCAGATTCTTTCTTATTATGATGGGAACCTAAAAAGTTATTGCCTTTTTCTTCGACGAACTAACCACCATCGTCATTTTTATTTCTTGTCTATTCTCCCTTTTGAGCGTTAGTTTAGGCTTCTTTTCAATGTAACCCATAAAGAGAGAAGGTGACCTGTGGTACCTAATGTATAATTGGTTTAGGTCTCTTATAGTTAAATTGGTCCAAAGAACAGATTGTGTTATCCTGTCACGTTGTGGTCTACACGAGAAATTTTCCAAAGGAGTAGTAATATTTAAGGTTCATGTATTGCTTGCTGGCTAATCTTCTTCTTCTTCTTTTTTTTTTTTTTATTGCCTTGTACAAGATAGTTGGTACAAATACACCTATACCAGCGCATTGGCGACCTGGATATTTAAGATAATGAATAAACAAATTCTCTCCCCAGTAGACTAATGGAACTTGTAAAAACATCATTAATGTTTTCAGATTATTCAGCCAATCAAAGAATCTGTCTTGTTTTTTAAGCATGCATCTAACAAAATTGGATCCAAAAGGGCTTGTTTTGGGTATTTCACAGTTGTCATCTGCATAACATTTTTCATATAAGATTTATTTTAAGTTGAAAGCGTTTCTTGAAATGGTTTTGGGGATCTCCTAGTCATACTCGCATTGTTAATGTGTTTGATGCACTTTTCGGGAGAAAATGGCCACAACAATAGAAGATAATGATCCAGAGTCAATCTTCACATAATTTAATCAAAGGGTATGCGACTTATGTGCCAATATTTTGGGTGCTCAAGTCAAGCCAGTAAAGATTTCACAAAGATTTAAGTTTGGCAAGACTTTTCTCTATAGGCTGATGAAATTCAAGTGACGAGTTGAGTTGGAAACTTCCAAGTTTAAATAACAAATCAGCGCATAATTGACTGCTAAAATGTGATTTAAGAGAAAAGTCGTCAATGAAGTTATGCTGATTGCATATTTGGCCCACAAAGATCAACCAAAGGAAACCCTTAAACTCGTTTTCCAACATACCTTGTTCAAAATTAATTATAGACCCTGATTTTCCCGCGCCACATTGTTTAATTGCCACCATTTTAGTTTAATGTTTTATGGTTGATTGGATACCACTGAAACTTGGAGCTGGTCAGCTGATAAGGATAAAATATTGTCAGTCTTTTTATGAATTGAGAGAATCAACTAATTGTGGACCACAAGAAGAAGATTGTGAGATTAAATATGATAACTAAGGTGGAGAAGATGGTAACAATGATTCCGTTTGGTGTATTTGAAAGCTAAGTCCCAACCGAAACTGATATTTTATACCTTTATTTGCAAAAAAGAAGAGCAAGTTACACATAAATGTTATAATCAACACTTGCATGGCACATGGAATTCCCATGATTATATTTCGTCACCATGTGTCAAAAATGACTAATTCCTTTCATAAGTTAAAGTGGAATCGAGGGAACTTAAGATTGAAGCTTTGTTGTGTTTTAGAGGATAATCATTATGATTGTCTTTAATATAGCATAGATCGTTTGGGTTCAAAAGCTCATTGTTCATCTTAGTAAAAGGAAAACCTATTATTTAGTGGGGGCGACCTAGTCTAGTTATTATCTTTCAACACACGAATGATTTTTGAAATCCTGCCTATTTCTTTTTCCTTCATGGACATACTTTATACTATGTCAAAATTCCATAACTCCACAAGCTTGTTTAAGTTTGATTGACGAGCAAAAAGAATAGAATAAGAAAAGGATACATATTTGCTACAAACACTAGCTTGAATCGTAATGTGTTTTCTCCCCTTACATTTCCAACATCAATGGAGGTTACAGTCCTCTTTTAATGATGATAATAATAATAATAATAAAAGAAGTTTGTAGCTTGCACTCACTTGGTGTTGTCAACTGAGAATATTATAATTTCAATTACAAAATAGTAGTAGGACTCTGTCAACGATAGATCAATATAATGATAAGAAAAAGTTATGCAACCATTCTATTTTGATTTTTAAAGGATTAATTGTTTCAAACCTCTTTATGATATTTTAATTTATGCTCGTAGTTGATTGTTTGTTACTTATCACTTTGATTGATATTCACTCAATTGTCCTTGTTTCTTTTAAGTTTAGTATGCAGCTTCTTAATTATATGTCAACATTCTCATTCATTCCCAAAGTAATAACGATAAGCATAACCAATTAATTTTTAATTAGTGGAAGAAAACATGCTATGGTTGGGGATTTTATAATTAGATTTTGAACAACAAAGTCAACAGTTGTAGAAGGTGATTTTAGAATCCGATTTGATTACTTCTACAATAATTGTTTTAGGTTTAAATTAAACGTGATTTAAGAGGGTGGTAAACATGATGCTTTTGAGTTATATGTAGACCATAACAGTGTTGTAAACTTCATATTGAATGTAAAGAAATTATGCTATAATATGGCTTTGAAGTTCATGTACGGTATTCCTTATGAATCCTTTGAATATGGCTTTAGCATTCTGGAATTGATAATGATGATCAAAAGATTATTAAACTTATTAAAAAAGGAATAGATAGTATAATTAAAGTTTATTTAAAATTAAAGTGAAAATTACCTTAAAATAGTCTATCCATTATAAGGATTAATGTTGATGATATGGAGACCCATCAACTATAACTATTGATAACCAATATAGTTTTGGAGCCCCTCTAATAGCAGCTACTAATAAAAACATGGTTTTAACACTCATTTATCAACACTAACTACTGCTACTGCATAAATTGTGTAGGCTTAGCCCTCCTTTAATTATAATGCTAGTTATTAATGAAAAATATGTTTTATGCACCCTTCTAACAGTACCAATAAATGAATAAATTAATGAGAAAAATTACTCAGACGACCCAATTTATAACGAGTATGAGAGAGATGATGGACCTCTAGATAATAGAAAGTTTTAGACATGTAAAAGGCTAAAGGATGGCTTAGTTGATGGTAGTATTAAACGTACAAGTCAATGTGTTTTCAAGTTCAACATTAACAAAAATGTTATTGATTGATGCACCAAAAATATTAAGATTGAATACAATAATATATTCATTATTGGAGCTAGTACATATAAGGAGATAAAGAGACACAATCCCTATTTTAGTGATTCCTTTGAATTCAATGAAAAAGATGAAGTAAAAATTAATGATCTTTGAATAATTTGAAACATTTGGAAAGAAACTGAAAAATTATGCATATACAAAGGAGTTATTTTCTTACATAGAGATTAAAAAAATAAGAGTGATAGTTATGCAATAAGAAATGTGACTGAATCATTCTTACTATTCTCACTCAATAGGGAGAATCCTTTCAAACAAAGATATTTTAGAGTAAGCATTGTTTTAGAAGAACACGAATTACAAGTGAATTTTTAAAAGGTATTTGGAGAACTTTAAAGACAAACCTTATTGAAACACTTCTAAGTTGAAATAAGCAATATTAATAGATTAAAAATAAGAAAATTTTAGGTATCAAGATATATAGAGCGAAGAGGCGTGCATAGCATCTTGACCAAAGGGAGATGAAAGAGCATAATACGATAAACTGAGGTCATAGTTCATATTTATTATAGAACATAATATTTGGTAACTCTTTTGTCCTTAGAGCACCTAAAAGAATTTTTAATTAATGTTATGTTTTTCTAGAGAAAGTAAAATTTAGGCTTCTTGATGCTTGTACAATAATTTTATGCATTGATAGACTCCATTTAAAATAGCATGTTAAGGTTAAATTCTCATAGCTATTAGGAAAGTTCCAAATGACTATACATCCTTTAGTATTGGCTATTATTAGAGGAAAAAAAGAGTTGGCAATGACTTCTAGGATGCCTTTTAGATGAAATTGATGCAAATGATAGTTAGATTTTTGTCTAATAAGGAAAGGTATTTTATCTATTTAATATGCCAATTTAGTAAATATATAGTTGTTTAATATGAGTTACTATTATGGATATATTTTTACATGTTATTAGGGATTAAATTAGTTATAATTTAGCATTTTTGAAACATGTTTAATATGAATTGTATGATATTTTCCTATGTTTAGTTCATTGTTTTGTAGGTAATCAATTGGAGAAAAATTTCTCAATTTGAGTGTAACTTTCTCCATGGTTGTTTAATCAAGGAGATATTAGAGAAAATTTGAAGTTATCATGATGAGAAACAACTTTATAGAAGCATCATAGATCAATTCATTCTCAAAGATGTTGAAAACTTAGGGAAAAGTGGAGAATTGACAAATATAGTTCCAAAATTGGGTCTTTGTTAGACCAATGTTGGTCATATTATTTGTCTCAAAGCAAACCGACACTAGACACAAAATGAAATCAATGTTAAACTCATCATATTTATACCTATAAAGTTTTAGAAGCTAATCGACACCTAATCGACAGTGTAATGAGTTTTGGACTTAATATTTAGAATTTGGAAATGCATGCAATTACAAATTTAATCAATTTAGAACTATTTCATGCAACCTTAGCTTATCAATACTTTTATTAGAGGACATTGTATGGGATGTAGGAGGCTGGGGAAAATCTCTTTTGTCATTGAGTTCTTAGGTTTAGGGTTTCTTCACATAAAAGAGGGAAGTTTAGAGGATAAACATAATAACTATTCTAGTTCTTTCTTTCCTTTTCTTTATTAACCTACTTATCCCTTTAGCCTCATTACAACGTTACTAAAGACCTTTTGATTTTTGATTATATATATTTATTTTAGTGGTATAGATTAGATGATTTTCAAGTTTATGAAAAGTTCAATTTTATAAGAAAATGATAGGTGTACCTCACCCAAAAATTTAAACACTTGTATGAATGAATCATAACTTGTGAGCAAATTATCAAATGGAGGTATTCGATCTTAATAAAGGAGTTAGGATAGTATTTGCATTGTTTTTACTTATATAATGATTCATTTAAGAAATATTAAGTGTTTAATTTTTACAATTTAATTGAAGGCTTAAATATGTTTATGCTGTGTTATTAACTACTAACTTATGTGTGCAGGTTAATGTTAGTAAATATCATTATAGTAAATCTTTTGGAGATTATAACTCCTCCACTAGGGACACCAAGGAGTTTAAAGACCTATGGTATATTTTAAATTGGCACCGTACACCTAAGAGAGTGAAATTAATTCTTATTTTAGTTAGTAGTGTTTAATTAGTTAAGGTTAGTTATTGTTAATTACTTAAGGACAAGTAGTGAGTTAAGTGTGGGATAATTTGATATGGATACATTTTATATGTTAGTGGTTAAATTAGTTATAGTTAGCATCTTTACAATATGTTTAATATGAATTATATTATGTTTTCCTATGTTTAGTTCATTATCTTGTAGGTGATGAATAGAAAGAAGAATTTCT
>JANITW010000001.1:28981000-28993279 GCA_027564335.1 Erythroxylum williamsii | reverse complement strand
AAAAACCCTAAAGCAAACACTATTTTTTACAATCATTCCATTCCTTTATTCCCAAACCCTCAAACCAAACGCCCCCTTAGGGGGCGTTTGGTTTGAGCACGGGATTGAGTATGAATATGGGTATAATAGTAGAAGGGAATGGAATGAGTATGAAAAATAAAAAATGACGTTTGGTTTGTAACTTGGGTTTCTGTATTAATACCAATAATGTTGTTTGGTTTGTTGCATTAATAAGAATGAAAGATAATATAATATCATTTTTCATATCATATTTCCATATCATATTTAATAATAATAATAATAATAATAATAATAATAATAATAATAATAATAATAATAATAATAAGATAATTAATTTCGTATAATAAAATTAATAATAAAAATTAATAATAATAAGATAATTAATTTCATATAATAACATTAATAATAATAATAATGATGATGATGATGATAATAATAATAATCATCATCATAATATCTAATAATAATAATAATAATAATAATAATAATAATAATAATAATAATAATAAGGATAAGGATAATAATAATAATAAGTTTAAAAGTTATAATAAATAATAATAATAATAAGAACAATAATTAATAATTAATAATAATAATATTATTATTATTAAGAAGTTTAAAATTTATAAATAATAATAATAATAATAATAATAATAATAAGATAATTAATTTCATATAATAACATTATTAATAATAATAAGATAATTAATTTCGTATAATAATAATAATAATAATAATTAATAATAATAATAATAATAATAATAATAATAATAATAATGTTTATGTACAATGTATGATGAGGATCATTTTAACAATCGGTTTATATGTAAAATAATTTTTTTGGCAAAACATATTAACAAATTGAAGACTGTTTCGAGTGGTGTGCAGTAATTCCTTCTAGAATGCAAACTGTGATGATTTCTGAATGACGATGTGGAATTGAATATACTCAAATATTATGTCATAATCTCAATTTCTTTATGGTGATGCCTTAATTTCAAAACTTATGATTAAAAACAGTTGAGAAGGGGAATCGCATTGGCTTATGATCCAATTTCTTACAACAAATCATGAATAACTGCCCGAATCACTATGAAAAGATATTATTGGACCAAAGAATTAGAAGCAAATCAGGTATCCTCCACATTAATTACAATGTGCTGTGCCCATGAGATTTTCATTTTCCTAAAAATGGTCTTGAAATTTCTGAAAGCGACCCTTGAAATCGGAAAATGGATTTATAACCCCCTTTGCATACACGCTGACCTTCCTTCCACTTCAATCACAGCTCAAGAACCTATAACCGACCACATATTTTAATTAATCAAAACAAAAACACGAAGAAAACACGTGATCAAAGTCAAATCTCCTCTCTTCTTCTTATATATGCATCTGTTTCAGCTCTGTCTGTGATACATACATTTCCAAAAGTCTTGGACATGTTAGAACGGGATTGCATGGTCGAAAACGGAAAGGAAAAGGACTTGGTATAATATTGGAAACATCAAACATTTTTGCTGTAGAAACCTGACATCAAACGTTTGTTGTTAATTTGGTCGACCCGTGTTTTGAGTGCAAAAGGTTAACGTGAACTCAAGTCACATTAGTAATGTGTCAAGACAATCTCTGTCAATGCAGACTTCAGTTCAGACATAATTATTTTCCAATTTTTTTATGGAATCACCGACCATTAATTGTTATCACAATAATTAATAAACAACATTTAGTTTATTTATTTTTTTCAGAATTCAAAATTATTTTTCTTTAAATCTATATTAAATAAATTCTCCAATATATTTAAAAAAATAATTCAACACCACCAAGGCTTAGAGGTATGTGGGAAGTTCCCGAATGAGATAAAACTCATGGAAATATATATGTATAAGTGGTCACGTTAAACGAGTATCTGTCATGAATTTCAACGGCTTGTCTGGTTCTATTAATCGGCGGTATCGTCAAACAGACAACCATGTATAGATGTCAAACCCTAAGAATCAGGTATTTCTACTTGTATGACCAACTCTTAAAAAATGAATTTCAATTGTTAATCATATTTTGAATTGAATTTAGGGAGTGTGAACAATATTGTTTTGAGTAATGATAGAGGAACCAATATTCTCTGTCCAGTATTACCTTGTCTTATTCTGTCTCATTAAATCTTAATTATTTATTTTGTAGGACCCATGCGAGACCTACACAAGACATATATAAATAAACGGCTGAGATTTATTAGACACAATAAAACATCATATATATATATATATATTAAACAGAAGATTTGGACCACGTTAGAGATGCAGGCAGCCCTATTTACCAACTTATTATGTCCTGTATTTCACCTGTACTAAAATGAAGAGGCCAACACGTGGAATGGAAAAAATCAAACCTTTTGACCAAACCCAATCGTTAATGAAGAGCACACTAAAATAACCTTTTTTATTTCAGCGTAAATGACGCAATTCTATTGATCTTCCTCATGATTTCACCTATATTTTTAAAAACATTCTAGAAGTTTGCGGTTTAAAAATGTTATATCAAAAATTAAAATTTAATTAAAAAATTATTAAATAAAAATTAATTAGTTTATTTTAATTTATAAAAATTAATTACTTTATAAAAATTAAATAATTAATTAACTGATCAAATTTTAATAATAAAAATTATTAAAATGAATTAAACTAAAAATTAGTCAGTTTTAAATTTTTACTGTAAAAATTGATCAAATCAATCTGATTTTTAAAATATTAATTTTTCATATCTTGTTTCTTTTTGCATTCTTTACAGAGCACTTCAAGAGTAGCCGCAAAATTCGTTTCGCTTGACTTGACGTGAGTGGAGAATTTTAAGTACTGTTGAGATCTTCTAATCAGAATTCCAGTAGCCAAACTGCAAAAATAATTATATTACTTAATCATGCTAGTCACTGTTAAACTAGTGGCTAATGAATAAGTCAAAAAGTTACATTTGTATTTTTGTAAGCTGATAAATTAAACTTTATATATTATATACCATCCTCCTCGATCGTTAACTGAATTATAATATTGAAACAACTTCCATGTGTGGAGGAGGGCCCTCGAACTTTGAACTTTTCTTCCTCGTGCTTTTTAAATAGATTGGAAGAGAATGCGAGTTCAGATTCACAATAAACTAACAATTAATACCCATCTAGGGTTTTAAAAAACTAACAAGGATAAGAAGAAGGTTGTTGACTCATAATTTCTCAGTTTACCATCATATATGCATAATCATTCTCCATGGACGGAGCTGCGACAACTAGTAGGTCAATTTGGGTGCATCCTAAAGGGGGGGATTTTTTAATTGTTGTGCTTTTGAACAGGTAAAATTTTATATTAACCTAAGTATACTTCTTGACTTTATTGTAAAGTTTTTAAATTTGATCGACCTGAAAGAATATGCATAACTCTCCCTATGATTGAAACATATACTTAAAATAAAATTTTAATTTGGTTTTACTTATTGCATGTCCAAATTTTTAATATATCATATTTTGAATGTTAGAAATATGTGTTGTAATTGTAAATAACATACATCATTTTTAAAAAAAAGACAATGATATATATAACCATGTTAGCATTCAATTCATCAATTTATGACCATTTATTTGCAGGCCTTCAAGGTATTGGTGAACAACTTTGTTGACTTACATTGATAAAGATTGAGATTTGGGACAAGATGGATTCAGAATTTAACCTAAAACTCAAACATTAGCATAGTTGTTTATCCTTCAAATTTTAAGTGTTAATAAATATATGAAAAGGGTGGTCTTCAAGCATAGCTATGTAGAAATGATCGTCTTGTAGGAACAGTACTAGATAAATAGCAGCCACGAGCCTTTATTAGCCTATGTGTTGTTGTGCTGCAACTACAAAGCGACATGTAAGTTATAATTAAGCTTAAGATATTACGAAGTGGAGGGGTTACGTTGCCATAATAACCCAAATCAAATGTGCCTAATTAAAATATTTAATTAGCTAATTAAACATTAGATCAGGAAAAGGAAGTAATAGTACTAGCTAACACATTATTAAGCATAAAGATTAAGGAAAAAGTAAGCTTTTGTGCTTGGCCTCTCTGGATCGATCCGTTGCATGTCTACATTTGCCTCCTAAAGTCCAATCAAACGATGGTGCAACCGGTACTCTTTTCCTTATAAATTAACATGCATTACAAAGCTATAGCTAGCCTATATATTACTTGTCTTTTTCCGAGTCTAAATGGTCAATTAAGTGTACACCTAGCTAGGCATGAGAATAGGGGTGAGAAAAACATGAACCACTGTCCCTTTCTGTTTATTGGGTTGAATTCTTCTCAACTAACAAAGGTTTCTTGGCGTTAAGTGAACCATAGCAGCTAATTATGACTTCAATTGCATGTAGAGTTCACCATAGAGACCCGTGGTTAGAATATCGTCATGGATATAATTATAGCAAAAGTTTGGGATCGATCTGGCTCATGTTCCATGTGCATTGCACATCAACTTTGCTTAAGGACATACATTGTACATGGTTAATTTGTAAACATCATTTTGCAGACATACTCTGATATTATGGGAACTTTAATGGGTAAGAATTTATTTCCACAAATTATTATAGAATTGATGTAGACCCTCTAAACCTCCAAAGAAGTGGATTCATTAAGGTAAATGCGAAATAAACCTAACACTCTCTTAGCTTTAAATTAAAAACTTGTTACCATTCTTTTACATTATAAACATATATAATCAAAAGATTTTTTGCTCGATATGAGAGCAATATCTGATTATTAAGTACATAATATTCACCTAAAACACATATCATATATATTTTTTTTAAAAAAGAACATAAACCAATCATCAAAATTACATTCAAGTAAATTAGGAAATAGAGATATTGTGCTTCTCAAAAATACATATCTTTTCAAAACTTTTTTGAAAAAATGATGCAAATCATTAAAAGGAAACGCAACAATAAGAAAGAAATCGAAAAAAAAAATGACTCACAAACCGCACATGAGAACTTTTTTTTTTGGCTGGAAGGTTAAAGAAAAAAGTAATTTTTTTGAGATACTTTTCATACTTGGCCAAAATTTTTTTAAGTGATTTGTTTTCCTTTTCAAGATGTTAAACATATGCTGTTCTTGATAAGGATGAAACAATTATCTTAGTACCAAATCCAAGCCTGTGATATATCGGATCGTGTACCTAGCACCTTGTTGCAAATGTCTTCTATATTTATCTCATTTCCTTTAGACATTGATGTTTGCAGCATTCTTGCATCTTATTTTAAAATTAAAAAAAATCAACAGTTAATGCAAGTATTATTAGTTAATACTACAAAAATAAATAATAAACTTAAAATTTAAACAAAATTTTATAATTACATAATTATTTTACGCTTCTTTAGACATCCACCATTGACCTTTCTTATAGTGAGTGAATTTGTACAATGTGATCTTATCACACTCTTATTCCTGTAGTTTGTTCTTAGTCTCTTTTATGAAAAAAAAAACAAACAATGCACAATAAATAATATAATGTTTATTGATATAATTATAAGTTACAAACTAATATCTTAAATATTCATTTCACACGACGACAAATGATTTTGAGTATTTTTTTTAATTAATTTTTTTTGGAAAAAATTTTGAGTCTTGGTTGTGAGGAGTTTTCATTTTTCTTCTGTTCACCTTAGCCTTGTCACAATTTTTCTAAATAATGAAAAAAGATAGTTATTAAATCAGTTAACAAGATTAATGGAAACAAATGTGAAGAGAAAGAAAATAAACCTAAATGTTAGGAGAGGCCCATTAATCACACATTTTGTTCCAATTTTTTTGACACATCCGTTTTAGAATATGTCTCCTTACCTCCACATTAGAAGGAAAAAATTTGTAATTTTGATGCAGCCTATAACAACGATCACTGGTCATTTGTTTCAAGAAACATCAAGGTTGTCAATATAGAGGATGTTTAATTTCATATGTGAACAATAAGTAAAAGTGTAATTCTTGTTAATGTTATTTATATGCCATTTTACCTGACTTTTATTAAAATTTTACTAATTCATATTTAAAATGATTGTATCCCTAACTTAAGTATGTATGCTTCTTTTTAATTTTATCCTAATTTAACATGTTTAGAGATTTTCCTCTTTATATATATATACAGATATAGATTTAGATACATATAGTCTCAATTAAAGATGAAAATAACTGAAGCATCGTGTAAGGAGAAAATAAAGAAAAAACAACTGAAAATTGATATTATAAGACACTTTTGTATTGACTAATACAACTTAAATTTTTACATAATTTGAATGTTATAAACTTATATTTTTTTATATAAAGTGAAGTAATAGCTTTTTCTATTAGTCTCTTTTTTTTATTTTGTTTACTCTATTTACAATTAAACTACACCCCTGAAAATTTTTCTACAATAACAACTTTTATTTTTTTCCATTTCTTACTTTGTATGTGCTCGTTTAAGATTTTCTTTCTTTCTTTTTTCTTATATATGTGTGTGTGTGTTTGTGTTTTAATTCTAATAGAAAAATAACTAGAAACGTTGATTTGGATTTTAAATAATAAGTTTAATGATGGACATATGAGAGCTTGAAGGTTTGCAAGATTAAATAGCTTAATTGCAAAATTTGATTCAGTCTATTATATCAAGAATAGTTCATTTTATGCCTAAGAATTGTATAAATAACCAGAAATTAAATAGAAAAAAATAAAAAAGAAAGAGAGGCATAATAATCAAACTTTTTGCTTGGTTATTGTTATATCGATTATTAATTTCATATCTATATCTTCTCTCTCAAGTTTTCAATCATTTTCTTCCTTTCCTTTAGCCATACCAATTAGAATCTTACATAAGTTGATTTAGGGAAGTTATTACATATGATTATCTGACAATTACAATCACCTTATTCATCTTTTATCTAGAGGTAAACTTTGCTACTTAGAGATAAACATTATGGTCAATATGCTTTAATCTTTTTAGTTTTATATTACAACTTACCTCATGTATCTCTAATTATGTACATCAACGTCCTTAGACCTTCTGTAAATATAGAAATATACAACACAATTTATTATTCATCTTGGTATTAAAGCCTACATCAAATATATATTTTCCCCCTTACCACAAACAACACCAACATACATTATTCCCAAAAGACAACAACAACAAGCATCATTCAAATTATTCACAGAAGGCACCAATAAAAATTCAATAATATCGTTAATGGTAGACACCAAAATACCTACACTGCCATTCAACCAATTACAAGCTTTCTAACAACACCATTATATTCTACAAACTATCTTAGTTGAAAAAATTAAATTCAAGCTATTTTAATTACCTCTAGCCTCATCGATTATGTGGATGACACTATCTCACCATAAGATGTAGCTTCAAGTTTGGAATCCCCATCTCCGGAATACAATAAGTGGCAAAAGTTCGATCAACTCGCCTATTACATTCTCACCGCATCCCTTTCACCCTCAATCACACTACTATCCCTTAGCTCTCACACAGCTTGTGAGCTCTAGCTCGGACTTGCTAATCACTTCATGCAACAATTGGATTCACAATGCTCTCTTCTCATCATAGATTGCACACATTGAAGAAAGGCTAAAGTGTCTTTACTGGTTTCCTTTTCCTTATCTTTATAACTACAGATGAATTAGTGGCTATCGAAGAAAAACTTTCTGACAGAGATTTGGTCCTCTTCACCTTGAATGGACTTCCAACTGATTATAAGTCTTTCATCACATCAATTAAGCATCGTAACATCCCATTGACGTTTCCCAAGCTTTAAGGAAAGCTTTTAATTCATGAACAATGTTTGCTTTTGTGTCCTTTACCTCTATATTGACAAGTTTTAATATAAAAACTAGCAATATTGTAAGTATACAAATCGTATCTCATAGTATCAAAGGTATCATTTCCTCGAGGACTAATAGACACCTAAAAAATTGAATAGAACTTTGTCTAAAGTACTAAAGTTTGAATTGAATTAAAATAAACAACTGAAATTTAAAAAATGATAAGATGAAACAAGTAAGGAATTGAGTTACCAATAAAATAAGTTTGATCAAAGTTTGAGACTTATGAGTTATTCTATCCTTGTTTGTTCTTTCTTCACTTTATCGATTCAATTTATCTTTGATCCTAGACATCCTAAAGTTCTAATTACCCTATCTCGAGATCTAATCAAGTAACCCTGATTAGATTTGATAATTATAGAATTGTAATATCTGAATTCACAAAACTAATCATAACTTATTTAATTAGATTTAAAGCAATCCTAAGGATAATTAATCTCATAATTAAGATCTGTCTTGAATTGTTAATAATTGCAAGTCTATTAAGTTATCAAATCTCTTTGTGCACCTTAACACATGTAACTTTAGTCACTCTCTCAATTTATTGCCAAGTGTAAGCATAACAATTATTACAAAGCATTTATAGATGTATTGTATTCAATAAGAATAAATTTCAATCCATAATATAGATTTAGAAACCCATAATCATGTTAAACATCATAGCAATCCAAATAAACATCAAGACAATGAAATAAATAAAAAGAAAAGAAAGAAAAACTAATTTGTGTCTTGATCTAGAAATCTAGAATTCTTGAAGCTCTCTTGATGTCTCCTCTTGATCTGGTGGTTGTTGCTCTTTTTCATATTTTTTTTGTCTTGATATAGTTATTGAGGCTTCTAGGGTTCCTTCTAAGGTTTTCTTAATTGATTTGGTTTCAAAAATAGCTCGTAAATGTCAAAAGTATAGAAAAACTAGTGAGCTAAAAAGGCTGAAATTTGTTGGAATTTGATGTAAATTATGCGATGTCACGATCGTGACATGCATTGATTCATGCTTGAAATTATTAATCTTTTCTTTAATTTCATGGCATGCATTGTTTCATTCTTCAAATTATTCATCTTTTCTTCAATTTTGTGATATGCATTGTTTCATCCTTTAAATTATTCATCTTTTCTTCAATTTCATGTTTCCTTTCACTTACAAACACATCAAACACCTACTGAAACATAAATTTATGATAAGATCCTTACTCTAAAACAATCAATGTTGGGACCCGATTTTGAAACCGGAGCCCAAACAAAAAAAAGGGAAACGGAAACAAACGGAAAACAAAAAATGAAAAACCGAAAGCGAAAACAAAGAAGGCGAAAGCGAAAAAGAAATCAAATAACGCTCTTGAGGGCAGCAAACGAAAGAAATCTAAACGATCAATCACACTGAAAGCCAAATTTCCGACATCCGATACGCGGACCTTAAAAAAACGTGCGTTGGAAACCCCTAAGACACTTTTGATCTAACCCTATCCAAAACGGTATAAAAAAATTTCTCTTCATTTTATACATAACATTCAAAGCAATATCAATTTCCAAAATGGACTTCAATATCCAATTGAAAATCATTCCCTCTTGAAATTCATCAATCCCTCAATCCTCAATTCATTTGATTTTTCACATTCATACATATCTCATAATTCATCTTTTAACCAATTCTTATTTTTCTTTAAACATCTCACACATTTCTATACACAATCAAGCCATACACATAAAGCACTTCTATATTCCCAGCTCAATCAACACAATTCATCAGATCTCCTGTTCGGAATCCCAACACAAGCAAACACATCCATATGCCATAGCACTTCAATAATTCTCAATCAATCATAATCATTACACAAACCATAATTCATTATACACAATTTCATAATTCAAGTCCTTATACAAATTCATAAATCATTTACATCACTCCAAACTAAATGCATTTCTAAATAATAATGGCATTTTCACACAAATACAACATCAATTTCGTAAACCAAAATACAAGGATATACAAATCTTCAAAATACACAACATAAACCCAAGCTCTCATTTTTATAACAATTTAACTTAACCAAAAATACAATCACAAACATGACGAGCGAACGTCTTGTCTTTCTTTCATCCGATCTCCTTCATGATTACTTGGAGATGGGGATGAAAGGGGAAGAGCTTTACAGCTCGTGGATAACATATTTATAAATCAAAAAATAAGCAAAAATATTTTTCAAAACTTTTGTCCTTCTATAAAAATTTCACAGTAGAAAAATTCATCAAATGCTTATTTTTCCAAATTTCTCAATTTATCAAATAATTCATGAGCAATTTTAAAAACATGGATGCACTTAGAAACAAAACAAATTACATAAACACATCAGAAATGGTTTGGGTCGGTCCAGAAATAGAACGTATTGCACATTCTAGCATAGCGGTCCTGTGCGGCTGTTAACAGAACGTATTACACCTTCCCGCTTAGCGGTCCGGTGTAGCCGTGAACTTATAGGAGTCCGTAACGGAGCTCCAATGCCACTAGCGGGTAAGCGGGCGAAGCCTAGACAAGTGCACTTGACCCTCTTATGGTGTTGAAACCCATTACCGAATACTTAATCCGAAACCTTCATACTTATACATGAATCGGGTTCCAACCAAAAAACGAAACGAAAGAACAAAAACAAAAGCAAATCGAACAAATGGTTCAAACAAACTTGCGGGCAATTTTTCGACAAAATTCAACTAATCCGAAAATTTTACATTTTTGTGAGAGAGGGTAGAAAATTTTGTTGAGAAAACCAATGGTTCGAAAATCGGGAAAATCGGAAGTCAATTGCAAAAGTTATAAGAGAAAATGCATAACTTTTGCTTAGAATTTGAATTTGTTCAAACTTCGTGACCAAATAAAATTGAAGGAAACCTCTATAGCTTTCAAGAAGAAAGTAAAACCTAATTTGGCCATTAAGGAGGTTCAAAGTTGTTTTCTGGCTACTTACCATATGAATAGGAAAAATGACCAAATGAATAGTAATTGACCATATGAATAGTGGCAGCAATTTTCAATTGTTCATATCTTTTTATTCCTAGCTCCAAATAAGGCATACCATACCTCGTTGGAAAGGGAAAAAGATGATCTACAACTCTTATGAAGGAAGGAAAAGCCAAATCAATCATTAGGAGAGGTAAAAACACACTTGAAGTTTCAGCTAAAATGAAAAACCAATGGAACAGTAATTTTGCAGCATGAACAGTAACAGCAATCTTCAAATGCTCATAACTTCTTACTCCCATATTCAAACATTGCAAATCATACATCAAATTATAAGAGGAAAAGATAAGCTACATTTTCTATGAAGAAAGCAAAACTTGAAACTGTCTCTAAGAGGGTGAAAAACGCCTCTAAAGATTCTGCAAAAATGCAGAATGAACAGTATCCGCGAATAGAAATCTGAAAACTTTCAAACCCTATAACTTCTTCATTTTAAGTCCTAAAATGACCCATTTTATACCATTTTAAAGATCTTAACATTCTCTACGAACTTCCAGAAGACTTCCCATTCAAATTCACATCCTAACATGGTCTAAAACTCCAAAACAAGTGGCTGCCCATTTTTTTTTAAAAAATGGACAGCACCTCCCCTAAAAATGCATCTAGCCAAAATCTTCAAATTCATTTATCCAAACTACAAACCTGCATAAAACCACTTCAATCTTCCATATTTTCAATCATCCAACTACCAAAACAACTCAATTGTCTCAAATGGGCAGCAACATCACAATCTTAAGATTTCTAAACATTTCTCAAACTAATCATCAACTCACTTCCAACTCATAATTGAAATACAATCTCATCTTTGCTTTTATCAATTCCAAACATACAATCATACATGCTTAATACACTTTACCTTTGACACCTCAAATATTAAAGGAAACATATACAATACACTTTCACTTCAAACTCTTACATTTTCACAGAAATAAGCAAATACAATGCTTCAAAGGCATTTTAGCCCAAATACATCAAAGTCTAGAAGAACAAAACACAAAGTACTTCTTTAGCTTCAAAATGCTATCTAAAATCTAGTTTTCTAACATATGACTTCTAAACCATCAAAATGCATCGGAGTTGCCTCAATCCCGATGCGATGACCCAGATTCTTGCTCAAAACCTGTGGAGGGGAAAATGGGGGGTGAGCTCGACGGCTCCGTGGGTAATAAGTTTATAATAGAACAGAAGCAAAAACACTTTTAAACTTATTTTCCATGTATAAACATTTCGCAGTAGAAATTTATCAAACATTTTCAACTTCCCAAAATAATCATAAATAAATTCATAATTCCTCAGGCGAAAGCCTCAAATACTTAGTTCTTCAAAATCTCAAATTCTTCGCAATTGGAACAATTCAA
>JANITW010000001.1:28784683-28804696 GCA_027564335.1 Erythroxylum williamsii | reverse complement strand
TGGAAAAGAGAATTTAGTTCATAATTCTAAGTAAAACAAAGTTAAAAATCATCATTGAAAACATAGTGCAGAATTCGGGTATAAGGAGAAGAAGTAGAGAAGAAAATAAAACTAGGGTTCTACCCAAAAAGAAAGAGAAAACGTAGGAGAAAGAAAGAACAGAAGAGAGATTCACGTCTAAAGAAGAGAGAAAAAATGAATACCCATAAAACTAGTGCTAAAGGACCCTATTTATATTGGAGGAGGTCTTATAGGAGAGGATTTTTTTCTAAGTAGAAGTAGGTCTTTCTTTCCTTGTAGAATTAAGATATTTACAAGGAAATGATTTCTTTTCCAAGTAGAAGTAGATTTTTTTTCTTTCCTTGTCAAATTAGGATATTTACAAAGATAGGACTTTTTTTCCTAAAAATTAGAAATCTTCATTTCTCCTAATCTACACGTCCCCTGACTGTCTGGATTGTTCTTGGATCCATTTATTGCAGTGGCGAACAAGAATCTTTCGAAATGTAGCAATCCTAGTTGAAGTGGGATTCCTTACAAGATTAGGATTTTTGCAACTTTGGTTATCTTAGGGTATTTCGACCTCCTCACTTTGAAAATGACATCCAAAAGTTCTAAATATCCCTCCTTAGCATGATTTTCTTCACTTGATACCTAAAACACCTGAAATGATAAAATCAATGTAAGTCACGTGATTTAGACATCAAATGAGAATAAAAACTCAGTGTAAAAGTATAAAAAGATAAGAAAATATAAGTGCATCAAGTTGTATCTTGGAAAAGTGATAAACAAACAGTTACAACAACTTCAACCATGGAGGCAGAGTACGTGGCTTATTACGAAGCTACTCGACAGGGAATATGGTTGAGTAATTTCATTTTTTAGCTTCATCTTGTGGAAAGTGTTTCAAGACCTCTAACCAACACAGACTCAAAACTCTTTTCCAATGGATGAACCTTTTATGCAAACACCAAATCTTATTTATCACTGTACACATATTCTAAAATAGTAATATTTAATGTATATGATCAATCTATAGATCAAGCTATCTCTTGAGGCATAAATTGAACAAAAGATTTCAACCTTTTGTTTGTTAGATTCACTGACATGTAAACTAAAATAAAAAAAATCCCAAGTTTGGAATTTAATTTTCTCATTTTATCTTCTATTGTTCTTGTTCTAGTTTATCACATTCAAAGCAAAATTCAAATTTTATGGTCAAATTATTATATTTCTTCAAAGAACCAACTAGAAAACTTGTTTTTACTAGAAACATAAAGAGAACTCAACTTGATATGGTTAACATATTTTTTTTAATGGTTGGAGAAGGTGATTTAGGGATTTTGGAATTTATACTTTTAATATAATTTTTATTTTAAAATATTAATTTTATTTATACTTTTAAAATATATTTTCTATTTAATATTAATTTTACACTTGATAAATAATAACGCGTATGCCACCAACGTGGCAAAAATGTTTGTTATCACGTTAGCATTGTTAACAAAGTCTAGTAGCGGACTATTTTTACCATTAGAAGTTAAAATAATTTAACACTACTTTTTAAAATTTGGACAAGTATTGCAAAATTGAGTAAAATTTAAAAAAATTATAGTTTAACCTTTAATTTATTAACTATGACAATGAGGAATTTACTACCTTTTTTATAATTTGATTGCATTGTTTGATATAACAAGAAATTTATGCTTATGATTTCTTAATCAAACCAATTAAAATAGAGTACCTTTTAACCCTTCTAGGTATTTTTGAAATTAATATGAGCACATAGGACCTATTTATCTTCATTGCAGTTTTTAACCTTTGAACTTAAGAGATCCTGCATCATCTTATAAACAACAATAGTTATAATAGTTAATAACAACATTCCATTATTACTTTTAACTTTCCTTGTAAAACTTAGTTTAAAATAGACACTATGATTTAAAAGTGCCCTACCTTCAAACAGAGGGTAAATTTGCATTTCTCATCTTTTATTGATAACTACAAGACAAGGTATGTACAAAGAAAGCCCATTTTTTAGATTGGCCTTGATTATTTCCTTCACCCTCTCTATAATATCATAAAAATAACTCATTGTTGCTATCTCATCACTATCAGCTAGACAAAGTATCCTTACCAAGGGCTCATAATATCGGATGATAAATTGAAACTGGGACCAAAATTTATTATCTTAATTTATAATTTTAAAAACCCCAATTTAGCATTAGACTTAGCAAGTTAGGATGCAACCTACTTATCACTTATAAACATTTTTCTAAACTCCTTCTTTATTATAATACAATAATAAAGTGATAACAAATTAGTTTAAAATCTTCTAATAGTAGAACGACACAAATTCCTATCATTTTTGGAATCCTTTCTCATTAAATTTAGGACCAATGCATTATTGTAGATGAACTTATTCACCTTTTTTGCATTCTGTAAATCTCATCAATAATAGAAAAATATCTAGTATCTCCTATATTTTTCAGTATAAGGTCAATACAATGTACAATACAAGGAATTTAATAAAAAGAACTATATCTACTTCACAATATTTTTTAGTTGCTTTATAAACAAAATCATTTTTAGTAATGAACTGAACAATATTTTATGACCTAACTTCATTCACAACTTTATCAAATATCTTAAATAGAATATCAATATTCCTAACAAGGCTAAATGCATCAATAGACTTAAAAAATATTGTCCCCTTTGCAAAATAAATCAAAAAATTAATAATAGGTTATTATCTTTTCAAACTAGCACACATGATTGAACATTCATAAGTAGCTCAAATCATTCTATTTTTATGAATATAACTTTTTATTTCATAAACAAAGCTACAACTCATAAGTTACCTATATAATCATCAATTTAAGGAGCTTTGTATACTGGACCATAAGAGGCAATAGCATCTACCATAGGCTAATAATAATAAAATTTAAGGAACATTAAATGTTATACCTGAATCATACCATTATTTAGCCATTTTTATGTCTACATTATGAGTCGCTTCTCTAGATTGTAAAGCATTATGGATTGAAGGTTGAGCTTTACGAGCTGTTTGTGATGCAAAAACATTAGACACATGCCTTCTTTTTTTTAATATCACATGTAAATTCCCTTCTTGTTGAGTAGGAATACTACCATCTGCAACATCCCAACTATATCCTAACTACCAACAAAAAAACTTCTACTATCAATTTCGTAGTTTAATCTTCCCCTTTTATCTTTTTCATGCTGACAGTCTTCAAGCAAAATCTTCATTTGTTATTTCACATTATGACTCGCTTTTTTTGCAAAGTTTCTATAATCTTTGGCCCCAACTAAATACTTTCTTAATATAGCGATTCCTCCACCTTTCAAATGCTTATCACAATACAAACAAAAATTATGGTTTTTAATTCTAGGAACCAATTCAATATGAGCCTAAGCTAGATCATTAAATCATCCTGAACTGACTGAATTATCAGGAATATTTGAACTTTCTTCTATTTATCAATAAAAATAAATAAAGATATAATCAAGATCAACTTAATAGCTTCGTATCAAAATAAAATTGTGTAAAAGAACACGAATAAAAAAGATCAATAGTAGTTTCTTAATAACTCATGTTTCTTTTTAATCCCAAACATCAAATTAATACATTAATTGCTACACTTTCACAACTATAACTTATTTTGTATGATTACATAGTTCAAACATAAGGTCACAACTATAAACTCTTTTGTGTAATTATATAATTCAATATTTATATGATTATATAATTCCATCTCAAACTCAAAATTCATAACTATAACTTATTTTGTATTATTACATAATTCAACATAAACTCACATCTATAATTAAATTTGTGTAATCTCATAATTCAACTATAAAGTTACAAATATAACTCATTTTGTGTAACTATAAAATTTAAACATAAATTCACAACATATTTTGTATAATTATGTGATATAACCATAAACTCTTAACTATAACATATTTTGTATGCTTATTGATTACTTGATTAAATAATCCAATCATAGACATAAAACTCACAACTATAACTTATTTTGTATAATTACTAATCATATAATTCAACTATAAATTAACTAATCTATTTTAATGATTATAAAATTCAATTTATAATATATAACCCAATTTATAATAAAGACTAACCTTTCATTTAAATTTTAATGTATCTAAACCTCAAATTTCAGACAAGAACAATCTCAAATTCATAATTCAATTATAAATTTTTGTTAACTTTTATGAATGACACATGTTCAAACTTCCACAATCCCAATTCATGGGTCCATACCACAGGTTCACAAAACCACAACACAAGTAATTACATTATCAATTTATCAAATATCACACACAAGTTTAGTAGATTTTTAATTGTAAAATGCAACCTTGGCTTTACCATTATCACAGGCATAAGCTCGTAATAAGGGAATTTTACAACGTAACACAACACCACACAAGGCAATGGTGAAGAGTGATGTGATGCGAAGGTGGAGAACCAGAGGTAGAGCTTAGAGGATGATTTGTAATAGCCCGTCGGATGCGTGCAGTGCAATGCAAACTTCAAGACTACGTGTTTTGATAAGCGTTAGGAGACTCAAGACTACAACAAGTTGCAACTTGCAATGGGCATCGAGACTCGAAGTTATGACCATTTGCAAGAGATTAGCAACGACGATGACAAGTAGTGATGACGACAACAAAGTGAAGAGGCAATGAGGTTATAGAGACTACATTAAGACGACTGGGGAGGAGTGAGAGCGACGTAGAGACAACCAAAGGAGAGTGAAGAGACAAGAGACAGAGAGAGGGAGGCTAACATTGAAGAGGTGATAGATAGGGAAGTGAAAGAATGCTAATGTTTTCATATTTTTAGATTATTTTGAAAGCTAGGGTTTTTATATTTTTAGATTATTTTTTTAAATTTTTGTCTGCAGATATTTTTATTTTTGCAAAATTAATTAACATTTAGCTAATATTTCAAATACTTATTGTTACTAGCCGAAAAGACCCTGACTCTACTAAATTTTGTGTCAACTTTTGGATATTACCAGCTAATACAATCCCAAATCCGTAACCTGACTTATTTATTTTCTTTTCTTTTTTCACGAGGTATCCTAGAAAGGTCTCAACTATGAAAAGATACTTTTAAACCATCTATATCCAAACTAATCCCCACTTAAACCAAATAAATCCCTTACAACAGACAAAGCTCTAATCTTAAATTTTTAAACGGCTGCATATATAAGAACGGTCCGAACCCGTAACCTCACTTAAACCAAAGAAATCCCTTACTAATTCACACACACCCTGGTGTTAACCTTATTTCTACCTAAAAAGGCGATGATGCTGTATCTGCTAACGTTATTCGTAGCATTGAGAAGTCAAACACTGACGCTGGAAGAGTACTTAAGAGAGTACCAGATCTCGTGTTATGTTTCCTATTATGTCTTTTGATTTTGTTCCTACAAATTATAATGTGTAGTACACTTTCTTCATGAGAGAACTAAGTCTCTACAATGTCCGGTTGTGTGACATCCTGTTTTTCCTTTATGGCTACAACATGATGTAACATGAATGGATCATAAAAGAAAAAAGTTTTAACCTCTAATCACTGGCTTATGAATAACATGATTCACATTTTCTAATATTCATGTAGGGAAAAACCCCTTTCTCATTATCCTAAAATAGGCTAATGGTATTACTCTAAAAAAGGTTAGTAGGTCGATCTTTGCCTCATCCATTTTGTAGCAGACCATTTCTCTCCTGACATAACCTCGCATCCTCCATGTATGCTCTTCTGATCAGACTGTCCATCTAGTCCCTGAAAAAACAAGACCAAAACTTCAGCAGCCTCAAACTATTAGTTTCTATCAAGGACTAAACAACTGCAACGTAAATGCACTTTATTCTTTGAAACCTAAACATAAAATCCATGAAGATAACTTGAACAAAGCCAGAAAACTTCGGATGTTTGAAAGACAAACCATGCTCCAGAAAAGCACTGCATCTCCTTTAACTGGTTTTACAGACAGCCCTTTGACAATCTTTCCACCACAGCTGCATTCACCAGTACCAGCCTGCAATGGCTCACAGGTTTAACCACCCAAAATTAACTCGCGATTGTCAGACAATTGGAAGCTTCAACAAACATATTTGTATCAAGAAAACATACATCAGACAATTGGATGCTTCAACAAACATATTTGTACCAAGAAAACATACATCAGACAATTGGATGCTTCAACAAACAAACATATTTGTATCAAGAAAACATACATCAGACAATTGGAGGCTTCAACAAACATATTTGTAGCAAGAAAACATTCACATGTATTGGAATAAAAGCAATATATGCCACTAGATGCTATAATCACTATCACAGATCATTGAGACCCTGATTTCATACATAAAAATGTGGAGTCTGGCAATCTTAACTTTTAAAGCTAGAGGAACATATATCTAACACGACAAAATGGAAACCAGACATCAATTAGCAAGCACTACCATTGGAAAATATGTTTCTCCCCCCTCTACATCATCACTTAGGTACATCAGCATTGTTGCTATTCGCTGACCCCCAAGCTTCAAATTAAACTACATCAAAGAAAAAGAAAAGGTAAGGTGTGATTTTACATTAGATGAATGAAAATAATTATGAAAGAACCATGGATATTGTAAAATTCAGAAAAGGAAAGGTTAAATGACTCACGGTATCTGAAAAGTAGTCATGATGTGGCTTGTAGAACTGATTCTTCTCATACCTGTACTGCAGCAGATGTTAACATGGTGCGTTTTTTATATTACATATATGTAAATAGGTTAGATCCCCACCTTAACACTTGTACGAGCTCACCATTTTCTACTGGCACTTGAGAATAGACAGAAATCCTTTTCTCAATTGCCTGATTGAGAGAAAGATTGAGAGTGAGAAAGAAGAGCGAGAGAGAAGCTTAGTCAGTTTCCTGTTAATTTCCCCGAAGTAGAACAAAAAATTGGTATGCAAATTTGTTCTGACACAATTGACACCGAAAGGATAAGAAACATAACAGGAGCAGGTCCTAGTATGTCTAGAAAAATGAAATAATTCTGGGAGTAACCGACCACACTATATGAATAAATAGTGTAAAAATGCCCAAAAAAGAAAATTAAAACTAATCTTAAATCTTCTAAAGCAGTTCAGACAAGAATCAAGAGTGACAGTTCCTGCCAACAAAGATGAAGAGAAGCAAGTATAAAACTACTAACCTGTACCATCGGATATTTTCTCTCTTCAGGACTCAAAAACATGCCAGAGCTTGTCCTTACGTTACTTTTTATTCCCTGAGATAGAGAAACATTATCCAGTAGTCTGTGCAGATGAATAACTTTAAGTCTACCTTATCTGGAAGCATAATCCAACTTTAAGTCTACCTTATCTGGATGCATAATCATTTGCTTACATGGAGATTTGACTACTGCCTAAGTTGGATTACATAATACATACAAACAAAATGCGAGAGGAGACATGCTTGCAAATCTTCTATTGCCCAGGAAAAGGTAGAACGAAGATGCTAACATATTTACGAGGATAGCATAGAAAGACATTTTTCTCATCCAAATTCTGCACTCAGCTCCCAAGCCTACCATAACCGACAAAGAAACAAGTAGAGAAGTTCCAATGTACATGAATCACAGATTAATTAATCCTTCAGTACAAATGAAGAGATTAGCAAGATGCAGGCACACATGCAATGAATAAGACAACTACCAAGCAATTGACACAAATGAAGACTATAACACATACCTTCCCTGTTTTTGTATCCACCACAGTGGAAACTTGAAGACGAGGACGGGCAATGGCTCTAAGATAGTCACATTCCTACAACAGATTATATCTCAATTTCATGAAAAGTTAACAAAAATCTGGAATTTTCTCAATTGTTTTCAATTTTCCTGTTTCTGCATGCAAAAATAGTGTGAAAAGATGTTTCATAAATCAACAAATTGAAAAGTAGTCTATGCTAGTAGATTAATACATAGAAATTATTTCCTAGATAATCCTATGGATCTTAATTTACACTTGTACAAAATGACAAAATAACGGACACTGGATGCGTCACTCGGTATATACTAATTATTTGCAGACTCATCCATAATCCAGCAGAAGATGAAGAACCTAAAGGTAGAATTATGTTTGAATCTACATACTTACCTCCATGCTTAAGAAGTTATGTAGAACGATAATTCTTGGAGACCAGCTAATAATTTCAGGCTTAACCTACATCAAAGGAAAAAAAATCCTCTTGATTATTGGCATATGAATTTAACAGAATAAATAAACATAGAGAAGTTGTGGATTTACAAAATACCATTTTGAAATCACAAGGTTCAATAAATGCTGCCAATAGAATGTGCACAAAAGAAAATGCACACAGGATAGGTTACAAAGAGAGTCAGATGATAAACAGGGATGCCAAGTAGATGAGGTTCAGATGATAAACAGGGATGCCAAGTAGATGTGGTTTAGGGGTTTTGGAAAGGCGAAGAAGAAATAAACACAGAACTAAGAAGGATATGGTTTTCCTTGAACACATCATGGTTTTCATTTAGAATAGGAAAGGAGTGGAGATAATATGAAACATATCCAATTCCTCTTTCACCTTTTCCCCATACAACATCACATTTAAGTCACAAACCAGTGACAGTGAAGGAACACAATATGCAATCATACACCGTAAATGTTTCACATTTGTGTCACCATCCTATTGACAGACCAAACATTTTAAATGTATAATTGGTAGCAGTTAAGTTGAAACTCGAAATAAATTTAATATGTCTCCTTGTCTAAAAATCAAATAGAAATAAGCCATGATATGTAGATTGGTTCACCATAAATTAGCAATGGCATAAGAAGCATATCCATTATTGGATGTCATCTAGGGGAAGAAAGCTCACAATATTTCTGATTGTTCAACTACTACTTTCCTTGTAAGCCACTATACTTCATTTTCTACCCTCTATCCCCGAAAAAGAGAAATGCCCAACTTTTGTTGATATTCTAGAATGCTTTAGATGTTCAAGGAGTCAAACACTTTTGTTGATATTTTTCTAGAATGCTTTAGATGTCCATGGACTCAAACATACATATCCAAGACGCAAAGTTTCTGCCTCTCTATCGTTGTCCCAACTATGGACACCTGAAATAAAGACCAAAATAAAATAGAGAAAATTAGCAACAGAAACCTCTGCAATTATGATAATCAAAACTATAGCATACACTACTACATAAGATAAATATAAGGAATTTGACACAGGTCTTTTGGGAGAACCAACCCCTAAAGCTAGCTTGAAGGGTGGGAGAGCTCATAAGCCTATAAACCCCACATCAGTTTCTTTTATTACCGAGTGGGACAATTAAACCGTAACATAATTACTTGTCATTAGAGACATAATACTCTTTTGCGGTATTGGGAACCAGATCTACATACTAAAATCAAGTACTACTTGTCAAAAGAGTGAGGTAGTGTCACACAGGTACTCTTGTAATGCATACACCTTGTTAAAATTTTACATTTGGGGATGCAGTAAACAGATGGACTAGCACAATAAAAAAGGATTTATCATTACAAAAAGCAACCATCTTAATGAAAAATCCAAGTAGTCGACCCAGATGGTTTGAAATTTAGGCCAAGTTGGAGAGAAATAATTATTAGATATAGGCCTTACATACAAGGAACGTCAAATAAAGCTGACTCATCATCTACATAAACTAAATAAAGAATAAATGGAAGTAAAAAAACCATATGGTTTGTTCTGAAAGCCAACTTTTGACCATACATAAGTAAATACATATGATATGGAGTAAATTACATGAAATGTCCAATCCTCCCTAAATTTGTTTAAGCTCAACTGCTACCCAAAATACTTTGGTTTGAGAAGTGTTTGCAAGAAATATACAAACCTCTTGGTAAATGAAGATAGCCATCATTTCGAAGTTTACGCACTCTATTTAAAGAGAGGACCTCAGTGCCTAAAAAGATATGGTTCACAACCATAGTATTAGTGCTGGCACCTCAGCAACTTGACTTATAAACAGAAATGCAAGGTGCTCACCATATTGAGTCATAACAATGACTCTTCCACAGCCACGATTAGTAGAATAGTTTATATTGGTCAAGAATAATACTCTTGGTGTATCTTTAGGTGCATAAGTCATGTGTATAATGTTAACAGTAGATGCCAAAGTAACTTAACAAACATAATGCAGTTGAACAGTCAAACAGATAAAACAACCTATTTTTCTTACTTCTTCACATTCGTTCATTTCGTTTTTCTTTTAATCAGTATTAGGTTAAAGTAGTAGGGTTTTCAAAAGGATCACTCAAAAGCCTTAAAGTGGTCACATTTATCACATTGACCAGAAAACAGATTATGGAAAAAGAAATCAATGTTGTAACACCCAGTAACAACATCCATCACCATTTTCTTTATCAAAGATCTAGAATATTTTTTCCACCCCACAAAACCCTCATATCACTCTCTTCCTAAATTAGGAAACGTTATTTTAAGCAAAATCTGAAATCAACCAGCAGCAATCTTTTTCTCTTAATTACTTGGTTGGCATGCAATATAGAGCATATTCCAATGCTGAATTTCATAATTTGGAACATAGCAAGGGAAAAGAAAAGGAACTCACCATATGAATCTTCCAACTTCCTTATAAAAGCTAACTGAAACAAAGCCCCTGTAGTTTCAGAAACAATAAATTATTGGTGCATTTCTTACAAACCTCGTCTCTTGAAAGAAAATTTTAAACGATAACCTCAATTTCTTCTTCTTACATACGACCCCTCTCATTCCACTTTGCAAGGAATTTAAACCATGCATGAAGAAGAAGAAGAAGAAGAAGAAGAAAAGGAAGACTTGGATCATTTACATGATCAGAGTCAACGTCAGTCAACAATATGCTAAAAAAAGAAAATTCTTTTTTTACAAAAGGCTACCAGCTTCTAGCATTGGAAAAAGAAAAAGAGAAAACTTTTTTAATGATTCAATTAGTAGTGCATCTCTTAGATTGCATATACAGACAAAACCTGAAATTTACAAAAATAAGAAGCCATAACCAAGAAGAGAAACGGGTTCCAACCGAGATTCAACGCCATCAAACATCACAAAGGAAAAAAGAAGAGAAAGAATGATAGATTATATAAATTGGGAGATGGGTTAAACAAACCTATGATCATCCCAACAGTAACGAAGGTAAGGAGACCAAAAACGATCTTCATAGCAGAAGCCATGGGCGTCTGTTCCTAAGAATCCCAATAGCAGAGACAGAGATCAGAGATGGAGGGAGGGAGGAAGGGAGAGAGAAAGTAGCAGAAGAAGGAGCTCAAGACAGTAAACGCATTCATAACACCATGACTTTGCTTCGTTATTTAATGTCAAGGTTTAATGTCATTTGTTCAATAGAATCCCACTTTGTCTGTATTTTACTTTTTCTCCTTAATTGTTGACTTATTTAAAAGACGGAAATTTCAACCTCAATTTTAATTTAGAAGCTTTCTGATATTTTAGGTTGTCAAATTAACATTTTTCGATTAAAAAAATTTGTGAATAAACTTGCAATTTTTAAATGGGACTAATGTTTTAAAAATTAGATTAAAAATTAAACTAATAAAACAAAAGATTTAAAGTTTAAAAGTTTTAACTAATATTAGACCATCATATAATCTTTCAACTTTAGTTTATAAAATTTTACGAAAATTGACCAATCAATTAATAAATTGATCAGTTTTTAACAACAAGTGTTATTAAAGTAAATCAAATCGAAAAGTTAAAAATCGAACTGAAAAGTTAAAGAGTGAATTATTCTTACATTTGGATCAGTCAAACAGATTGAGCTTTTTAAAAATTGATTTTAACTCCACTTATTTACTGTGTTAAACATATTGAATGAATTCAATCACTACAAAAAAATTTGTGTTTTATTGATGAAAAATACCAACGATAAATGAGAGAATTTCGTTGGTAATAATAATTATCGACAGAATAAAACGACGGACAAAGACATCGTTAATACGGTTGTAGATAATTTTAATGACGGACCTTTTATATATCCTTCTGTCGGTAAAATATACCGACGAACAGACGTAACTGTCGGTAAATTTTATCAACGGATGGTTTTTCTATCGGTAAGCCATAGTGAAGATAATCGCAAAGGTTTCAATATTACCAACAGAAATAAAAGAACGGTCGGTAAATATCGAATAATTTACCGATGATTTATGGTATCCGTTGGTAAATAAATTGTTTTTTGCGACGGTCTTATATATTTCGTTGGTAATTAAAAGTAAAACATTTTTTTTAAATCTCAACATTAAATTTGATTTCATGATCTTATAAATGCATAATTTTAACAGTTATAAATTATCTATGCATAATAATTTTATTTGTTTAAACAGAATAAAGTTAATTGATAATATAAAGTTAAAATTATCTTAATTGATAATAAAAACATTACAATGTACATAATAAATCTTTATAATTGAAAGTAAATGACTATAACAATCCTAATATCTTGGTGATCGCGGGTGGTCTAAGGTGCTAACTCTCCCCTTCAACTCCTCCATCTCTTGTCTCAGAACTGTAGTCCGAAGCTCAGTGACTTTATTGGTTTACTTTGGTCTAGTAAATGCTGCTATACTGGACATAGAAGATTGCAAATAATATGTGTTCGCAAATGAGCCTAACCTGAATATCCTTCCATGACGGTTCCTACCACCCACAACATCAAGATACGTCTGAGTCTTATGAACAGGTTTTTCCTCCTGAGACTGTTGCTGAATGACTTATTGTTTTTGGTCCTATTAGGAAGCAATATTTACATTAGTGAGGAATTATTATTAAAAATATAATGCATTAATTTCACATACATTCAGTATTCTAAATTGGCTGTTAACGAATGTCGTACCGTCATGCTTCTTTGTGTGAGTATGCAAAAACACCTAAGTAGGTGTAGGCCTCATGCCCATAGACTTTTTCTGCATATTTAACCTAAATTGTTATATGTAAACTACATTTTATAAAAATTTTGGCAAAATTTCCTCTATTTTTATGATATTTTTCCCCTTTTGAACAAATAAAATCACCCAACACAGTCATAAATGGCACTAGATATTTATACCATTATCATCATGTACCTTATATAAAGGGATGGATAATTGAGATTGACTTAAGTCAACAATTAAGATTAAATGATAATTTATCCCCTACAGTTCGTTGAAGTTTCTATACATTATGAGGGATAAATGTATTTTAAAAGAAATTTTACCTAGGAATAATCCTAATGAATCTTCTAAAGGAAGATGAAGATTTTTCTTAAGTCTTCGTGTGTGTTATGATAAAAGCTGGAGGGTTAAACATAAGATGGATATCTAAAGGTTGATGTTTCTTTTTTGCTTATTTTTAGTAGACATATATTGGTTTATAAATTAATGCTTAAGGAACAATGTTCGATTATTTTGGCCTACCCGTTACAAACATATGGTTATACAGTTGAATGATTAAGAGATGATTCTTGACGAATTTGAAGGTTATCTTGATTAAGTTAAATAGACTTGAATACTAAAAAAATTTATCCTCAATCATAATTTAGATAAGAAACTTTAGGGGAAAACAATATTCCTAATGAGTGTATAGATGGGACTCACCAATTTGGCACAACTCGTCATCCTTCTATAGGCTTACGGGACTTAAGTTTACTTAAATTGCCTAATTATTTGAAAAGGGTAAGTTTAATTAATAAATATTTATTCATATAAGGAGGTAGAGTCCTAATCGATATCAAAGTCTAATAAAGTTTAATTAAGATATAATTCATCCACATAATCTAAGTTATAAAAGAAGATGAAGAATTACCTAGTTTTCATTTTAAAATATAGATGGAAATATCATTCTACTTTAAGAAAAGGACGTAAAGGAGGAATTAGGCTATATTAGAAAACATATGACAAATCTTAGGTATAAAGCTAAACTTATCATGAATTTAAGCATCATTCTTAAGAACGCAAAATGATGCTAATTATGATGCAAATATTATGCATAAAATGTTTATTTAAGAATTTTGCAATATTTACTAGGGTACTTAATTAGGGTCTCTAGTGTATAATTATCTTAATGCTTTTTAATGTAGCTTAATTATATAAGTGACAATGATCTTCTTCGATTATTAAATTTGACCCCCAAATATGCATGTACGCTCATCTATTAACTCATTATTTAATGCAAATCAATTCCATTTTCACAAATTAACAAAATTTTATAACAAGAGGCATTTCATCAAACACCTAATATGCATCAACAAATCATCCCAACTTCAAAAAGAAAATTGAGAACTTAACCTTCTAACACTAACATTTCAACCTAAAATGTTGTTACCCATTCACAAAAGATTCAAATATACCAAACAATTCCTCAAACATACCCCAAAAAATTCAAATATATAACATGCACATACGGTGGTGGGAACAAAAACAAAGTAAAATGGTGGGAGAAGATCTACCCCTTCTGATGCACCACCATCGTTCCACAATGCCGATGACAACAGACAACCAACTAACGACAACACATCGGAGGAGAAGACGTAAACACAATAGGGAGGAGAAGAAGAGAGAAGGAGAGCCGGCAATGGGGGGTTGGCTCAGGAGTATTATAACGTTACCAAAACAACGTTGTTTGATGTTAAACAACTAAACGACGTCGTTTTCTTCAACTTAATAACGTTTCACCGCAAGCAGACGACGACGTTTATGTTGGAAATTTACCGATAGAAAATTCCATCAATAATATCAAAACTATATTAACCCGCTGTCAATTCCTGTCTTATTTGCCGACAGTATTGTTCTTGTCGCTGAATTATATTTTCCTGTCAAATTTTTTGACGAACAAGTTAAAATTGTCGGTAATTTGCGACGGTTAGTTTTCCGTCGTTATTTTTCCCTCGCCAATTCCTATGCTCCTTGTAGTGAATAAATTCCAAGATCACTAAACATATTAATTAGAGTAAGAGTAATTGGACATTATTATTTTACCAAGACTTCATCAAAGTGTATGTGATAATATATTATACAATTTAGTGATAAATTGATGGAATATTGAGCACATTATATCATAAATAATTTAACTAAACTAAATATTAAGTGATGACAAATTTTGAAGTAACCGATAAAAGTTATTCTTTTGTCACAAGTTCAAATCACATAAACAACCTCTCTATAAAAATTACAAAGGAAATGTTTCATACATTGACTAGCCCCCTCTAATCTTCGCATGCTTTTTTAAATAAGAAATAAATTAATCATTATAATACTTATCAATATTGAAATTAATTTTAAATCAACAATTAATGAAATAAAATTAAAATATAGCGACATAATTTGGTAGGAGTATATATATAAACAAGAGAAAAGAAGTACTTGATGAACTAATATTCTAACATGTCCATAAAACAATTGCAACTAATTTAGATATTTATTTACAATTCCTATTATTATCGCACACAAAACACGTCAGCCGATGTACGGTCCTCTGCCTCCATATTTCATGGAGCATGTTGTTTTGGTTCTTACATCAACTTCCACCCATCTTTTCCACTTTCAAGGAAGAGGGAGATTTTCTTTTTCTTTTTTTCTTTTAATGTCTCTCTTCTCTCTCTCTATCCTTTTATGAGAATACGTGCATTCATTGATCAATTTCATTGATGGTACCTTCTCCTGGATCTTGATCTTTCTTGGGGTGGTGGGCGTCGTTTGTTTTTTTTTTTTCTTTTTCTTTTTTCAAAAATCTATTTACATTGTACGTTCTACTCAGTCTTGGCTATGGCGTCAAGTTGTCGGACTCACCTCCAGTTAGGGGCATTTTTTTGGTTGATGTTGTTCATCGGTCTCGCATTCGCCGACGCCGCGTCGAAAGATGACAAGACGCCCCAGCATCCCGGCTGTGACAACGCGAACACATTGGTGACGTCTTAATGACCCTTTTATCTTTTTAAGGACTTGAGTTGAATTGTTCTGCACGCCATTCTCGTTGGTTTATCGGAAATTTTTGTTGTTAGAGAACACGTTGAAATGAGTTGCTGTGATTCTTGGCTTTAGACGTAATTCTTTGATGGGTTGTTCAAAGTTGATAAACATTTTTTGCTCTGCATTTCTTTGTGGTCGATTTGATTTTCCAGGTTAAGGTTAAGACATGGGTTGATGGCGTTGAAGAAGACGCTCTCACGGGTTTGATTGCTAAATTCGGAGCTCTTTTACCTACTGTAGCTACAGATGGTACCAAGTTGCCTGCTGCTGTCACAAACCCAATAAACTGCTGTGCCAAGTCCTCTACCAAGGTTTTCCATTATTCTCTTATTCGCTTAGATGCTTTCTCCTTGCGGTTGTGTCTGTTTATTACTACTTATGACAGGTGCATAAAAATATATGCTTTGGTGTCTTCGGCTGACTGGAATCGACTTTATATTTTTTTTGGTTGAATATTACCTTTAATTAGGACATGTTCTCCTAAGATTGTCAAATTTTCAAGCTCGTGTACTTCCCCGTGAAATTCCGAGAAGTACAATGGGAATATGCACACTCCTCTGTCATCAACCTAGAATTGTGGGAATTACAGCGGGGAAATGAATGAAAGATTATATCTGTATTTTAAATACTTAATTGCACTGCACAAATGTCTTAGTTATGATCTGAATGATATGCTTCTTGTTCTGTCATTAGATTTCTGGTTCTATCGCTGTGTCTGCTCGTGGTGATTGTTCTTTCACAGAAAAGGCAGAAGTGGCACAGTCTGGAGGTGCTTCGGCGCTTTTGGTGATAAATGATAAAGAAGGTTGGAATTACAGTGCCTTTACGTCTGATATAAAAGTGTTGTAGATGCTGAGATGATTGTAGGTTTTAAAAATTCGACAGTAAAATTTTCTGAAATTGTTCATTTTTATTCTTTTATGTTCATTGTGTAGTTCTCGATGAGATGGGGTGTGAAAATAACAGTACTCCTCTGGATATTAAAATACCTGTTGTGATGATCACAAAGTCGGGAGGGGATCATCTTAACACAATATTGGCGAATGGAAAGAAAGGTAACATTTGGAATTTCTACACTGTAATCATATTCGTAATCATATTCATTGACTCTTCTTTCCTATCGGGTTCTCTGAAAATTAAATCACGAAGGTTAGATAAATGAAGTGCAGGGTCTTGACAGGTAAGAAAAATGCAGAGGAAACATTTTTCATGTTGCAAACCTGGTATAATAGTTTTGATTTTTGTGCTGGAGTACATTATTGTATATATGCTTTATATTTAATTGCATCTTTGTTAACTTGTTGCAGTGGAGATATTGTTATATGCACCTAAGAAACCCATAGTGGACTACTCAGTGATTTTTTTGTGGACGATGGCTGTTGGAACAGTGATTTGTGCTTCAATGTGGTCTCGCCTTGAGACTCCAAAGGAGACTGATGGGCCCTATAACGAAATATCAGCAAAGGTCAATATAAAGCTTTATTGTTTGTGTTGCGCTTTGTACAATTTGTAACTGCTTGTTTTCCAATTTTCTCTTTTTCCCCTTTGCATGCATGCTGCCTGGCCTTAGATTAATATGATCTTCTGTGCATTTATGGGAGCATGAACTCACTTGTGTTTGACACCTGATCAAAGTTTTGGGTGAATTTAGATATCTCAATGACATGAAATAGAAATGAGAAATAATATATCTTCTTCCAACTGATTTTTAGTTACATGGTTATATACATCTTACCATAGGAGAAAAATCGGAAACAATGTCTTATGATAGGAAATCAATCTCGTAGGCTAATACAATTTCCCAGGATAGGAAACAATCTCTTAGGATCTCAAAATCCCTGGGATATCAGGAAATTTAATTTCCTAAAACTTGTATACTCATCTACTATACAACTAGACATCCCCCTCAAGTTGTGGAATAGATGTCATCCAGTCCCAATTTGAAAACAATATCATGAAAGCTTGAACTATTTGGACTCTTCATTAGCACATGAACTAGTTGCCTTCCCAATGTATGAGCCCTCCTTCCAATTTCTCCTTGATTAAATTTCTATCAGTCTTAATATGCTTTGTCTTATCATGTTGAATTGGGTTATGAACTATTTGATGGCTGATTTGTTGTCACAATAAAGCTTCATTAGATTTTTTCACTTAACTTTCAAGTCATCCAAAATGACCTTCAACCATAACAACTTGCACAAGCCTTGAGCAATTGCTCTAAATTTTGATTCTGTTGATGACCTATCCACAACATTTTATTTCTTACTTCTCCAAGTCACCAAATTTCCTCCGGGAAAAGGATAATAACCTTTGGTTGATCTTCGGTCTGCCATAGATCTTGCATAGTCCACATCAGTATAGGCCTCTAGGGCAAGATGATCATAATTCCTTTCCTTCCATTGTCTTTTAAGAAATGCAACATCCTATATGCAAATTGTAGATAAGATTCTCTTGGATCATAATGAACTAACAAACTATGCACGCTATGTTGAGTTGAGTATTAGCAAGGTATAGGAGCCTTCCAACTAGCCATTGGTACATCTTTCCATCAATAGTTTTTTTTTCACTTTTCCAAACTTATCATTTTGGTCCATTGGAGTAAAGAGTGGTTTGCACTCAATCTTTCATGTTTCCTTCAAGAGATCAATCACATATTTCTATTGAGATATGAAAATCCTCTGTATGGATTATGGCACCTCGTTACGAAGGGAGGACCTCAAATTTTCAAAAATCCTTTATCGCAAATTCCTTGATTAATCATTGCTTTAATTTCGCTTTTCTCTTTTTCATCATTTCTAGTCATAATAATATCATCGACGTACATTAGCAATACAGTCATGCCCCTTACATCCCTGTTCTTGATAAAGAGAGTGTGATCATGTTAACTTTGTTTATATTTTCATAACTCTAGTAAATCTTCCAAATCATGCATTGGGAAATTGTTTCAACCCATATAGGACCTTTTTAAATCTACAAACTTTATTACCCATGTTTTCTTCAGAACTTGGTGGGATGTTCATGTAGACTCTTCATCTAAATCTCTATGAAGGAAGACATTTTTGACATCATATTGCAAAGTGAGGTGCTAAGGATAGCAAAATCCATAGTATTCATTTTTTTTTTCATTTGAGCAAATGTCTCGTAGTAATTAACCCTATAAGTGTGAGTGTACTCTTTAGCAACTAATCATGCTTTATATCTCTCTAGTGATCCATCAGCTTTATATTTCAGTAGGAAGATCAATTTATAGTCAACTATGTTTTTTTCCCTTTGGTTTATTAATAATCTCCCATGTCCTATTATTTTCAAACACATCCAATTCCTTTCTTATAGCACTCCTCCATTCTCTTTTTGACAATGCCTTGATTTTAGGAAGAAAAATAGTATCCAGACTCGCAATGAATTTTTTTTAAGGCCGGTGACAATTGTTTAAGTGACATATAGTGGGACAATGGTTATAGTGGTCTCTTGGTGCACTCTCTGGTACTTTTCCTAATGGCAATAGGAATGTGCATGTGATCTGTAGGTGTTTCAATTGTTTGTATATGTAAAAGAGGATAGGATCTTACCATGGACTCATTTTCAGAGTTTGTGTTAGATTCATTGACTTATTTCAGGTTTGGAACAATTGCTCTTATCGAATACACTTACGAATAGTTGTTTGGAAACCTTTGAATTGAATTCATTAACGAATTGGATTCAATTACATTAAAGAGATTGAATTAAATTCAATTTACACTGTTTGGAACAAACTCAATAATATTATAAATGAATTTAATTACACTGTTTGGAATGAGAATGAATATAGTGAGGAATGAGAATAAATATTATTATTATAATTATAATGGTTGGTTAAGAGGAATGAATGATTACTATTACCATTAACAGTAGTTGATTTGTAAAAAATATTGAGAAATAAAAATTTATTATATTTTAATTA
>JANITW010000001.1:28773245-28784583 GCA_027564335.1 Erythroxylum williamsii | reverse complement strand
ATTAATTAATTATAATATTTTAATTAATTATATTGTAGTTAATTAATTATTCATAATATTTTAATTAATAGTCTTTGGAATACAATCAAGTGAAGTACAAGAGAGTGAAAAGTGAAGTAATTAATTAATTAATTATAATATTTTAATTAATTATATTATAGTTAATTAATTATTCATAATATCTTAATTAATAGTCTTTGGAATACAATTAAGTGAAGCACAAGAGAGTGAGAAGTGAAGTAATCCGAAGAATGAAAGAGCAAAATGCTACCTTTGAATAGCACAGAGTGATTCTTGTTAAGAAATACAGGGCAAAGAATTATACTCAATAGAAACCCACAATAAATATATAAACTTTGATGAATGTCTTGTTATAAACTCATAGCAAACAACAGTTTTTTATTCAAATGTGTCTTCCTCAAGCTTCAATGTAATTGAATTCCTATGCTTGGAGGAGTGAATTCAATTTATAAAGGAGATAGGTTTCAATTACATGTATGAATTGAATTCATCCCATTTTTGTGTTTCCAAACAGCTGAATTGAATTCAATAGTATTGAATTCAATTCACTCCTTTCCAAACACCCCCGAAAAGTCTTGATTAAGACAAACGGACATTGGAGAGGGCATATGTTCTAGAGGAGTGATTACTGTATTTTCTAGGACAGATATAGGACTAAAGGTTGAAGATGATTTTGGCAAGGGCACAGGATGCTCAAATGGCTCAAAAAACTCAATAAGTACTACCCCCTAAAAGTAGAATCTGTCAAAATAAGGTTTGTTTTCAGTGAAAATGATATCAATTGAGATGTAAAACTTTTGTGAGGAAGGGTTATAGCACTTGTACCCCTTTTTGTATTGGTGAGTAACCTAGAAAGACACATTTGATGACACGAGGATCTTACTTTCTTCTATGTTAACTGTGAGCATGTACAACCAAATATCCTAAGAGTAAGCTGATTTGAGGTTCTAAAGTGAAAATAATAGGCATTAAGGGTTTCCGTGGGACTCTTATTGTCTAAAACACGTGAGGAAAGTTTATTTATCATATGGGTGGCAGTTAGAACTACCCCCCCAGTAAGGTTTAAGAACATTCTCTTGAAAGAGTACAACTTGGGTTCCATGAAGTAAATGCCCCTTTTTTTCATCTCAGCTACCCTATTTTCGGAGATGTGTCAACACATACTGAGTTGTGAACAATTCCTTGTTTTTGACAAAATCTGATTGATGTAATCTCTAGTATTGTTTGGCCTAAAGCTTTTAGTTTTAACCCCAAATTGGTTCTAGGTCATAGAATAACATAAGATTTTTTTTTGAGTAAGAAGAGTTATGTACGATCATCAATTAAGTAAACAAACCAGTGAGCCCCATAAATGTCAGGAATAGTAGAGGGACCCAGGATTTATTTACTATAAGTCAAATTGAAACACTAAAAGAAGAGGAGAAAATCGTTTAACATTTGAAGTTATGTATAAGTTTTTTGATTGTTTTAACACGTGACGAGTGGTTTTTAGACAGAGGAAAAGGTATAAATACACATCTCCCAGTCCTGCAACAGTAGGTAAAGAACTTCCTATTAGTATGAGGTATAGATATGAAAGAAAATGTGAGGAGTGAGTCATATGGTCTGTGGCACCGAACTCAATCATCCAAGCATTGTTGTAATACTTGTTTGAGGCATTTATACAAAAAATAAATAACTGTTTACTTGAGATGGCGCCTAAGAATCAGTTCTAGAAGACTTCTCAAGAGATCCCAATAAATTATTCATTTGCAGATTTTCATATGCCTTAATTCCCTTGTTTTTATTTTTTTTGGTTCCTGTATGATGATGAAGCTTTTGTCTGCTTTCTATGGAGTTTTTAAATTATTTCTTTCTTCATTGAGCAGGCGGGTGGCAATGCTTCATCATCCAAAGATGACTCAAATAAAGAAATTGTTGAGATTAATGCAATGAGTGCAGTATTTTTTGTCATATCAGCATCTACTTTTCTAGTGCTACTGTACTTTTTTATGTCAAGTTGGTTTATCTGGATTCTGATTGTACTCTTCTGCATTGGTGGTATTGAGGTACTAACTTCTCTTTCCACATTGTTACTTGCTAATCTATGTTTCTGGGAAATGAGTGCATATATCATTCTGTAACTGCTTTTATACATTGGACAAAAAGTATGTGAAGGAAGATTGATGTGTTTAATGAGCAAACTATTGGGGCTTATATGATCAGCTTTTCTATGGGGGCTTAATAATTCCTTCCGGAAAAGGATATGTCAAAGCACATATGGATGCTGTAATGAATCTCAAACCTGCCCTCTGCGATCGATTTAATTTTTGGAAATCGTTGCATTTACCTATCCTTTATAGATTTTCCTGATGTATAATTGCCCTTTTCATTCTTGGCATACTTTGAACTTTGGTCTTCATTATAAAGTATTACGTTTTTTGTCTTTTTGGATTTCATGGACAGCTGATGCATGACCAATAGAAATCAGCATATGTGTGCACACTCACCCAGATATGATCAATCTGCTTAGGAAGGTTATTGATTTCCATGCCATTTCTTAGATTAAAGTTTGCTGGGCAAAGATGACTCTAAATCAAAGTAGAATATCTTGGCTTAGCCGAAAATGGAAAAGATAGGAAAATAATGAATGTCTTTACCAAGTCCATTTCTCTATTGGTGTCTGCAGTATTGGTTGTCCCTCAACTTTCAGAGCACTTGTATGTAATGTCTTTAGTTCTCAGATATCTTTTATATTTTTAGTGGATAGGTTCTATCCTATCAACTCAATTTGTGCATTGTGGTTATTGAATCATTTTTTGCTGTTTTTCTCAGGGGATGCATAATTGTATTGTAACATTGATCAAGAGGTACATTTGGAGTTTTATTTTGGCATTTGATATTATCAACCTGCTTTTTTATGTCCTAGTTTCTGTCATGCGAGATTCTCTTTCTTGTATTCTGATCAGAAAATGGAGAAATTGTGGAGAGAAGAAAATCAAGTTACCTCTTTTTGGGGAAACTTCTGTTCTCTCCCTCATTGTAGTTTTTTGTTCTGTTATATTTGCTGTTTTGTGGGCTACAAATCGGCGTGCATCATATTCGTGGATTGGGCAGGATGTTCTTGTAAGTTTTTTGTGGTAATACCTGTGCACTATCTGCTTTCGTTTTCTGCTTTTTGGTACTGTATCGAAATGCCTATGGTTCTTTTCATGCAATGCTGTCCTACTCCCATAGTCATTTCATGAAATGTGCTTAATTAATTTGGAACTTCCCTGTTTAGTTCGTGTCAGGAATTCTCTTTGTGATGCTTTTTTACTTTATGCCTGGCTGATAGGCCTCTAATTAGAGAAGTTGCACACGAGGAAAAGTTTAGAGGTCAGTCGAAAATAATTGTTATAGTGGTTAAAGCAAATATAGCATGAAGTCCACCTTGGAGTGTACTAGAGAGATCTTGTTATACTTGTAAGGCCCAATGATTCCAAAAAGCTACCTCATTACAACCTCATAATGACTCACTGACAGTCTCATTGCCATGTTGGTTTTCTTGTAGAATTTTTATGATCTCAGTGTAGGGGTTCCCAAATGATATTCCATTGGCTTGATGAGGATGTTGTGAAGTTGCTGGTGTGATTGAGACGTTGGCCTTGATGAGGATGTTGAAATTTTGTTGGTGATATTGTGATGTCTCAAAATTTTTGTAACATGTGGTTTATCCATGATGGTTTCCATGCTAAAATTCCCATATATATTTTAAATGCAGATACACCTAGTAAATTTGGGCCTTCCTTGACCCTTTAAAGAAGCTTTTGAGAGGAATTTAGGTGATGAATATGATGATCCACTTATACACGTACTGGGCCCAACCAGTATGTACTGAGCATGCACAAATACTTAGTCAGTAGCTAGCACTTATGTTAGGGAAGCTTTATTATAGTCTTGATATCTCAACAGTATGGACATCCTTAATTTGGGATACTCCCAGCAATTGGGAATGTGATATTTTTGTTCTTATAGAATGGAAAAGAAGAGTTAATTATGGTGGAGCACAAGATTTTTAAATCTTGAAAACCAGGATTCCTAGGTGAAACAAGCACCAGAGTTTCTGATTCTATTTGAAGGGCCCTACGGATAAGTAGTTAGGTTGTAGAATAGCTTTAAGTTGTCAGATGGACGTTACTAAGTTCTGTGATTTGTCTTGTTGATGTGTGCATTCGTCGTTAGTGTGTTTACCTTGTTTTATTATTGTTTTGTTTTTGAATGCTGCTTAAAACCTTCTTCGGACATCTTTTCTTTCCCTATGATCGTTGACCCTTTCTAGAAGTTAAAAAATTTGGAGTTGGAAAAGGTGTAAGTTGAGGAAACTTGAGCCTGATTATCCTAATAAGATCTCTTCCTAAACCCTTTGTTTGTGATGATGAAGAATGTGGAGCAAAATATAGATCTTACTCTCATTTTCACGTGTTTCAGGTAAGAATGTCCTGGCTTTGGTGTATGTATGTAAGCTGATGATGTCTTGCATGTTAACCATGGAGTTTCCAAATTCTATATGTATATATGTAAGCTGATGATGTCTTGCATGTTAACCATGAAGTATCCAAATTCTATAGAATTTGAGTTACTGATACTTTCGTTCTCATTTTCACATGTTTCAAGTGAGAATGTCCTAGCTTTGGCATATCTATGTAAGCTGATGATGCCTTGCATGTTCACGATGAAGTTTATAGAGTCTAGAATTTGAGTTGCTGATACTTCTGTTCAAAGAATATCCTGAACTTTTTTTATTTTATTTTTGTTCACTCAATTTGACTACAATATTAAGGTTTTGAATTTGACCAAGTGGAGATGGCTATCTTTCTGTTTGATCTATTAAATGAAGATCCTCTCCTTAGATATTGCCTTGTTCTTGTCAGGGCATCTGCTTGATGATAACTATCTTACAGGTGGCTAGGCTTCCTAATATTAAGGTACCTAACGTACCTAGACTCTTGCTACCTCATGTATTCATGATATATATGATATGATCCTTCACGATCCTTGTACCTTTATGTTGACTCAGGTTGCTGCTGTTCTTCTTTGCTGTGCATTTTTTTATGACATCTTTTGGGTCTTTATATCACCCTTATTATTCCACACAAGTGTTATGATTGCAGTAAGTATTAATCTCATATATTTTACTTTTCTTCTGCTGTGTAGTGAAAACACATTTTTGTTGCTCTTTATTGAGTGTAAACGAATGAAACAACAGCCAGAATGATTAAGTGTTCTTGACATTAACTTAATCGATTCGTGGAACCTCAGCCATATGGAAAATTTTTCTGACGATGCAACATTAGAATGAGAATTGACAATTATAAGTCCATTGGCTAAAAATCCACTGCCTATGAAAAGAACACTTAATCAATGAAGCATTCACTTACTGTTACCTTAAAGTCCTTATCTGATATTTATTGCCCGGCCTTTTTTTTGGAAATTGTATTGCCCGGCCTTTTCATGAACTGTTTGCTTTTCTAGTGTTATATTATGGATAGTCATTCATAATTCGTGGTTTGCTCTTTTTGTTTGTATCATGGATAGTCATTCATAATTCGTGGGTTGCTCTTTTTGTTTGTATTTTATTCTTAGGTTGCTAAAGGTAACAACAGTGGTGGGGAATCGATCCCCATGCTTTTGAGGCTTCCTAGATTGACAGACCCCTGGGGTGGTTATGACATGATTGGATTTGGGGACATTCTTTTTCCTGGTTTGCTCACTTCATTTACTTTCAGGTATTGGTTTGAGTGCTTTAAGTTATTCTTTACTAATAAACTGCAAGATATTTCTCACATCATTTACTTTCAGGTATTGTTTTGAATGTATTAAGTTGCTCTGTGCTAATAAAACTGCAAGATATTGTAATCTAGAATCATATGTTATGCTTTTCCTACAGTTTTCCCTTTAACTATGGAGAGGACTTGCTTGATCAAATATGTTTCTTGTTTTGATTAAGTCAAAGCTGTGGAAATACTTTGCAAAGGGGAACAACGAAAAGCAATTGTTTGAGTGATATATAATGGAAGAAAATGAACACTGCTATGCTCCAAAACATAGTGCAACTCCTAGAAAACTGGATTTTCACTCTCATGCCAAATCACTATACGTGTCTACTAAGTATTGTTGGCATACTTGCTGCCATTCTACATTAAACAATGTTTATATTCCTCCTCTTGTTTCAGGTTTGATAGAGAAACGGGAAAGGGGATCAAAAATGGATATTTCTTTTGGTTGATAGTTGGCTATGGATTCGGTATGTATATTTATTTGCAAAAGTTGGAATTTAGTATGGTACATTGGTGAAGCAGCGTCTATTGCATGCTGACAAGGAAGATCCAACTCAAAATATGTGGTGGAGGGGAATTCCTTGGTTTTAATTATCAGCTTTTTGTTGCAGTCTACTTTTTCCTGATCTTTATATGCCAAAGGAAGTTTTAATGATTGTATGGGTTTTCTACTTACTAACAAAATGTACGAAATCAAATATTAATGCTGTGCCAGTTAGACTTCAGCAACTAGTATCTATTTAGAGGTTTCTTCTTTCTATGCCAATTAACAAACGATTTTCTTATTTTCAGGCCTTTTCATGACGTACTTAGGCTTGTATCTAATGGATGGGCATGGTCAGCCCGCTCTACTCTATCTTGTTCCGTGTACACTAGGTAATTAGCAAAAACTAGTATTGTGAAACTCACTATGGAGTCCATCTCTTATGATACTTAAATGGGATTCTTTTTCCTGGATATGTGATATCAGGATTGTGTGTCATTTTGGGTTTGGTTAGAGGAGAGTTGAAAGACCTATGGAGTTATGGCTTAGAAGCATCTTCTTCATCAAAGGTTTCTCCTGAATTTGCCTGAAGAGTTATGGCAGTCGTCCCTCGGGTTCGTTAGCCTAATTTGGTGCCATTCAGTACCCGCATGTCGATCGTGTGGATAACAACTATTTTTTCCTCCTAATCTTGGTGCAAAGAGTAGATAGGGGTGATAGAGACCAGAAGGCAATTCATGATGTATGAACTTGCAATACATCTCGATGCATTTACCATGTGTCCATAATCATCACTACAGTTAGCTGTAAATCTCTGATCTGCACCAGCTCCATTGTGTAATGCGATTAGGATATGAACTGCATAACACAATTCTAAATTGTAACTTCAAACTATGGTTTATCTATGTAAAGAGCATTTCTATCTCTTTCTTTTCTTGTTAAACTTGTGTACTAATTGTTCATTCCCTTCCTTATAAAGCGTAGAGAATCATGTTATGCACCAGCATATATAAAATAATACCAACTAAAAGCCGGCTGCTCAGGTGATTTGTTTTGGTCTCCCAAAGCATCAGAATTTTTATTGACTACTGTAAGGAAGCAAAAAGAGCACATAAATCAGGGGGAACATTACAGCCAGATGCTACGTTGGATATTGTATGAGATATTGCTAGAGAAAGATGCTACATTGGATATTGCTGTTCTTGAGAATGTGATGCCGTCAGACTCAGAAGCAATGCTGGTATTTTATGTATACACCTAAACAAACCCAAAAACAGAAGTGGTTGCCAAGGCATAAACCATACGAATCTGATGAGGGAATCAATTTCTTTATTGTACATGATATTTGAAAAAGGGCTAAGATTAATTGTATTATAATTGTAATAGACTGCAATTTTAAACCATATTATGTTGTTGATAATTAAAGAAACAGTACTTTCCTAATCTTGGATTGATACTATTTAGTATTAGAAGTTTTAACTCCTAAGAGAAGATTAAGTAGTGAAGATGAATCATAGTAATTGGAATATCGACTTGGATGAGCTACTACCACATTAAGTCTGGATTAGAGTCCATTTATAATCATTTAGCACTTTGATGTTTTGATACATAAATGGTGACTACTCCTAAACTGAACGTTATGACAGAAGGACCAGGAGCTATTTTATAAGAGACAATGAAACAGAATATAGAGCCAAACCCAAGGTAGAAGCCCACCATTTCCTTTTTCCATACTTTGCAATATTTGACTCCTGAATTTATCCTCCTTGTCTTGTATGCATACCTTGCTTGGCAGCAATCTGATGAAAGCTTGGTTATTCTGTTTAAATATGTATGGAGATTATAGAGGAAAATTCTCATAAACTAACAATCATTTCCTCAAGTTCGGTGACCTCCTTGTATACTCTTTAGAAGTGATTTTGCGGAAGATATGGTTCCAAATGCTCCAAGCAAAGCACCAAAAGCTGTGAGTGCCATGTTCAGGATTAGGAGAGGCTTGGATATCTTGGACCAGGAGATCTTGGTGTAAAAGGCACAAGGCAAAACAATACAAATACCCACACCCACAACAGATCCTGTAAGGCTAAGAACATGCTCGAAATAAGGCACAGAAAGTGCTAGAGCAAGTATCAATAACAGCAGAATGGAACCAACAGTACAGCGAACCATCATCTTAATCTTCTTGCTCAGTGAACTTGGAAGGCTAAGCTCCAACTGGGTTGCAAATGGTGCGAATTCAAGGGCGTACTTGGTCATTGGTGTGAGCACAGTTGCCCATAATGCGATCTTTGTAACTATAAGATGGCGAGGCAGGCTAAGGGTGATTTGTGAACTGACTTCTGATCCAAACATTTTAGCTCCCAGAAAACCTAGAGCAGTGTAGAGTGCTGTCACAGATGCGAAGCTCACTACACATACCTGCAGGAATATAACGTCGACAGCACCGTCATCTTTGTATCTTCAATGCTTTTCCTAGTCGTGAAATGATAAAATGAACTGTTTTCTATTGTTTCTCAATAGAAGATAAAGCATTGAAACCTTTGAAAGGAAAAGATACCAGTTGATGCTCTTTCCAAGAATGAGATGCTCTTAGAGCATTACTCCTGGTATATATGCCACATGAGAAAGTAATAGTAGAAGCCCAGCAAACCTGGACTTCAAGTTTTGAGCAACATATGAATCCCAAGTGACCATGGATTGCAAGGAGATATTGGAGAGGGCAAGCGGAATAATAAGAAAGTTACAAGGTTTTAAATATGAAGCAGGCAACCTGTGATGTATTATGATGATTTAGACTGATATTGTGTCTACAGTGACACTAATATAGTTGCAGCCTGCAATTTAAAACCCTTAAATAGTTTCATTATGTTCATTAATGGTATAACTGTTGATAAAAGTATAGTAGTACCTTGGCAAACTTGGCTGGATCTTTCATGGATTTATACAGATTGGGAAAGATAATATGACCAGCATAACTGAAGAGGTAAACCCCTGATATGGCAGGAATCTTGTGGAAGTTAACCACTGGAATACTGTGATTAGTTATGACACCTCCAAAGATGGCAGTGGATGTAACAGAAATGAAGATGACAAGTGACATGAGAATCCCCCCTGATGACAGGAAAGATATGGAAGACAAATCTCTTAGCCACAGACTAGGAAGTGCTACCAACACAGCTATAATAGTTAACAGCTGTGGTGTAGATATTCTTGGCCACGGCAGCCTAATTTGCATGCCTTCAAATACCACTGAAATATTATCATGAAGAGCGATGGTGTAGGACACAAGGGCCATGAAGCTTTGCAAGTAGATGAAAGATGCTGCCAGAAATTTTCCTTTGCTCCCAAATGCATCTTGTCCAATGTCGGTGTAGCTTCTCGACTCGGGATTCTTGTCCAGACACTTCCCTAGGAGGTAAGCAGTGTATGTGCATATCCCTCCCAACCCAACAAGCAAGAAAGCAGAAGTCCATCCTCCATTCTCTAAAGCATATGGAGTTGACAGCTGGCCGAGGCCTGTAATGAACAAGCCATTCCACTTGAACAAAAACATAAAGTACCAAGAATTGCTAAGTACTTATTAAAAAGCCTCTTTTTCTTATTTAAAATTTACCTATGAGCATTCCAACCATGTTGATGACAGAATGAGCAAAAGAGCTATTAGGTTCATCATGCAAGCTATCTGCTATGCTCTTGTGATCTCTAATGCTGCAATCGCACTTGTACCCTTTATTTTCCTCAACACAAGCATCACAGCTCAACCATTCTTCACTCAACTTCTCACTTAAAACTTGATGATTCTGACGAGATAAGCATTCTGATTGTGGGCATACTAGTTCTCCCATGGACTTCTTCATCTTATCCCACTTCGATACTTATTATGAATAGAAAGGAAGGTGGCATATTTATAGGCGAGAGGAATATACATACGTCACAACTATTACACCATTCTCAGAATCTACCTGCAGTACTATAGAGCCATTGATCACGTGGAAGACGACTCATACATAACAAGTCACTATGCCTTACACATTGCATCCATAAGCATAAACTTTTGATGGGTTTGATCCATGATCAGCCACATGTTGTCATTGCTGTAACAGACACCGAAGTCACTCTTAGAACTTGAAGCTAAGGATAAGGATTTAATAGTTTTCTCATTCTCCTGTTAATGTTATCTGTGGTGTACTTAAACTTCTCGGAAAACAAAAATCGGGTTGCTTTTAACGTTTTATAAGCCTCACATAAAGTTTAAAAAAAAAATCTCATTTTACTTTTTAAGAAGATTTGTGCTTCATTTTGTGCTTATTTTGTTCTTTATAAACGTCAAAAGTGTATCCTATTTTGTTCTTTACGAAAATGGATCTTAAACAAGTGTTCTTTCTGTTCTTGCCCAAAGTCGTACCTGAAAAAGATTTTATCTTTCTATTCCATACTCTGGTCAGGTTTTGGAAACATTGATCAAATTGAAATGACTCATAGCATACATGTCTGCAACCAATTATTATCAGATATCCATTATTAACTTCAAATTAGCTACTTATATTTTGCAAGGTCATTTTTATTATAAACTTCAGTTCTTTTCTCTGTAGAATAAATGGATAGATAATATGGATTTATGACATAGGGTTATTTCCCCTCATTAATTTTATCTCATAAAACCTATCTCTTCACATTATAAATTACAAATGATTAGTTAGGGGTCGAACCTCTCTAGATTTCGCATGTTAATGAAATTTCTGTTAAATATTGTTTTTGATGTTGTTGTAATTTTATACAATTGCATATATTTAATTATATATCGTATCTCAAACGAAAATTTAGTTGATTATATTCTCATCTTTATCTCTCCAAGATATTTATGCTTTCATTTTTTTATTTCAATAAACTACTAGTTGGCCATGATAAGTAACGTCAGGTGATTCGCCTAATTTAAACCTAAAGTTGTACAATTTAATTCTCAACTCTGTACGTTGAGGGAATCATGATAAGTAGCGTTAGGGGTGAAAAAATGATGCCTAAAGAACACGAACAA
>JANITW010000001.1:28730711-28749726 GCA_027564335.1 Erythroxylum williamsii | reverse complement strand
TAAATGAAAATATATCTAACCAAATCTTTTATATGGATTATAACATAAGTAAAACTAATATAAAAAATAAATATTAAGACATATAAAACAGACAAATAATATTATATAAAACTCAAAATAAACGTGAAAATATAAAAAATCAACCTGAAAAATATTTTTTTGAGAAATTCCAAATTTGAGCTTATAAAAAAATTGTATTTTAGCTGTCAAAAAGTTATATATACTAAAAAGTAAAATTTTTTTATTTTACAGCCAAATACTCATTTTTCTTAAAAAAATTTTGTGGTAGAAAAAATGCTTATTCACCCTTCAAAAGTTCAACCAAACAGGCACTAAGACACCTTAAAAAATCGCTTGATCTTTTAAATAATCAAAATTTTTTATCCCCTATTTTCAAAGGTTTTTTAATTTTTAGTTTTATAGAAAAAATTCTTTTTGAAAATTTTTGGTCAAAAATAAAGACAAAATATATGTAGTACGAGCATAAGACATAAATTAATCAAATGTCACTAATATAATAACTCACTCTTTAACTCGATTCAACTAATTAAATTTTACTTAAAATAATATTTTAAGATAATTATAACAAATTATTTGTTTGAGTTGAATTTAGTTAGTTTGACTTGAGTTTAGAAGTTAGGCTGAATATCATTATATAAACATTATTTAATTAGTTAATATTCATATTGTGTGTATTTTATCATTATTTTTAACCAAAATTTAAGAGAATTAGTTTTAAAAACTAAAAAATAGAAGAAAATTTTCATGAATTTTAAATATCAAAGAATTATTTCAAAAAAATTTAACCTACACAGAAGGTTTATGTCCTTTATCTTTATATTTTAATTTAAAATAGAGAAAATTCTAAATTGTTCTTATTTTAAAAAGATAAAAATTATAAAAAGATATTTAGTAATATATTATGATTAGATGAATAATATTTTTACATCAACTTTTAGGACAATTTGTTGCATACCGAGAATTATAAGTCATTATAAACTCTATTACCATTTACATTACTTCAAATTTAATAGAATATATCGCTTACATTCAAGATTATCTCAAATTCTTGTATAACGAGAATGTTATGTGCCACGTAATCATGTCACACATAAGCTTTTTTTTTTTTTTTCTAAACTATCCGGTATCCGATGCCACATGGACAATTGACTAATCTAAATTCGAGCTGGGCTGAACCCTTATTAGTGGTAAAGCTCTCCCTCACAAGTGCGACTTTATTATCAAAACTTAAAATCGAGACCTTAGTTAAAGGTAGAGAACCCAGCCATTCCACTACAGCACTCGCAGTTACATACGCTTTTCTTTGCGTTGACGAAAACAAAAAATGGCTTGTTTAAGTAAGCGTAGAGCGTTGACAGGACAGGACATTGACATAAATAGCATAAATCAGACATGCTAGTTACCACCATTTTCTCCATCTACCAATCAATCACGCACGTTTCCACTTCACTTTCCGTTTAATAATAATAATAAGAATAAAATCTAAGTTACAAGTAAATTAATAAGGAGCTCTTTTAATTTAAATAAAATTGTAAGTTCGAACAATTCTCATATATATATATATATATAATCGTTTAAAATTTAGAATTAGAGTTTTGTTTTCTAAAAAAAACCTATCTAGCTCGAATGAGAATTAGTCTAAAAATAAATGACTTAAAAATATATTTTTATAATTAAGGCTCTCTTAAAATACCTCGTGAGTAACTAAAAAAATAACAATACATTACACACAGGTCAAATCTGTTCATGACACTGCACAAATACATTAATTTCTATTGCACATGCATAAGTAACCGTTATTTACCATGCTCGGTAACTTTTTATATTTTTTAATACTGTAATATAATTTACCATTATCTTTAACACTTAATTGAAATTTACCGAGATAATTTTGAAATGTTCGATAATACGTAATTTTATCCTATTTAATAAAGAAATTATTTTGATAAACGTGCATATGATGTCATACGAAGATCTTAATATTGTAACATAATTGTGTTACGAAAATTAAAAATACTCTAAATTTGTTTAAAATGCAATAAAATTATTACACAGTAAATATTTTTGAAAATTTGAAAGGATTATAATTTATTTAACATCAAATTTTTTTTATCATCATCATTATTAACATTTAGTTGAAATTTCGTTGAGACACAAGATCTGAAGAAATCTAATAATACATAATTTTACCCCTACTGAATAAAGAGATTATTTTCAATAGATCCACGAGTAATATGTCATGAAGAGACTACAAAATTAAAAAGGATTTACATACATATGTGAAACAAAAATAATAAAAATAAATAATTAGTAAGTAAATTAAATAAACTCTAGAAAAATGTGATAACATAAATACAAATAAATAATAAATAGCAACAATGGTGATATTAATAAATAAAAAGTAAGGCAATTCAAAAATAATATAAGTATATAAAATTTCAAAGATTAACAATAAAAGCTAAGATAAGAATGCATGTTAGAAAAGACCCCTCAAGATTCAAGAGTAAACTTAATTAACATTAAATTTTTTATTAATGTTATTTTTTATTATTAAAAATTTTAATTAAAAAATTTTAAAATTTACAAGTGAAGATTTGTATGTAGGTCTATCGAAAACAGTCTCTCTATTATATAGAGGTAAGAATGCGTATTATCATATCTTCCCATATCTTGTTTTATTGCAGATGGCGATGATGACGATGACAAGTGAAGATCTATTTTTATTTTATTTTTTTTTGAATTTTAAATTAATTTTTATTCTGTTTCAACTAAATTTGATATTATTATGCAGTTTAAAATTTAAAATAATAAACTATATTTAATTTAGGAAAATACTGGGTAATAAAACAGTAAACCCAAACCAGATGTATCTGGTTAGTTTGCTTTTATAGTTAAACGAGCGTAAACCCTAGGGATTTAAATAGTCTGCTGCCACACTCTGGGTGTCTCCCTCTGCAACTCCTCTCTCCTCTGTTTTATCTTCACATTTTCTGTCTTAATCTAAACCCTACTCTGGTTTGAGCTAGGGTTTAGTTTCCTCAGAACGTTCGGTTTCAGTTTTCTATTTTCTCTATCGTCAGTCATGGATCTTCCTAGCCTTGCCGTTATCCTCCGGGCTGCTCTCAGCCCCAATCCCGACGAACGCAAAGCCGCCGAACAAAGCCTTAATCAGGTCGTTATTTGTTTCTTTGCTATAGTTTTTATTGGATTGCCGTTTTAGTTGGACATGATCGTTCGCTAACTCAAAAATTATGCTTGAGAGCTTATTCGATTGTGATTAAATCTATTTTGGCTTTCTGATAAGTTAAAAAGCGTTTTTTCCGTGTAGTTATGTTTATCAAGGGTTATGCTTATCCAAAGGATCAAAATTCTCATGTGTTTGGTTATATGTACAGTTCCAGTACGCTCCACAGCATCTGGTTAGATTGTTGCAGATCATTGTGGACAATAGTTGCGACATGGGAGTCCGACAAGTTGCGAGTATTCATTTCAAGAACTTCGTTGCAAAGAACTGGGCTCCGCTTGATCCTGGTATGTAACATTTGATCCTGGTATGTAACATTTCTTCTGTGTGTTAGTGATGCTATGAGTACAATTCATCGAAAATTTTAACTGTTCAACTTGTTTGTATTTAGAGTATAAAGACTATGAATTGTGGGTGATAGATGTTTCCCTGTTCGGTTTCACATCTTTTATGTAGATGAGAAATCAAAGATCTTGCAAAGTGATAAGGACTTGGTGAGGGATCACATCCTTGGTTTTGTTGTGCAAGTCCCTTCTCTGCTGAGGTACTTCTTTCAGATATTCTTCTGCTTCATTGATTTTTTCTGTTTAATTTGATTTTTTTGTGTGTGAAATGAACTGAAAAATTCATGTTTCATCATATGAACTGAATCAGTTTCTCAAATACTTTTTTTGATTTCCAGGGTACAGTTGGGTGAGTGTCTTAAGACTATTATACATGCTGATTATCCAGAGCAATGGCCTCGCCTTCTGGATTGGATTAAGCATAACCTACAGCTACAAGAACAACACATTTATGGAGCTCTTTATGTGTTGCGTATTCTTGCTAGAAAATACGAGTAAGCATATACTTGGAAATTCTTTTATGTACCTATTCTCTGAATGTCTGTACATTCATAAAAGTTATTGCTTTTCAGCAGGCATAGTTACTCATTTATTTTTTTCAGGTTTAAATCAGATGAAGAGAGGACACCGGTATATCACATTGTTGAGGAGGCATTTTCACATCTTCTCAGCATATTCAACAATCTTGTTCAAATACCAAACCCATCTATTGAAGTCGCGGATTTGATAAAGCTTATTTGTAAAATTTTCTGGTCTTCCATATATGTAAGCGCTTTTAATGAAAATAGAACAAATCAGATGCTAGTAAATCACTGAATCTGTTGTACTATTCTACCAAAACAGATTTCTTGGAGTCAATATCTATTTTGATAAACTAACTTTCACCGCACTTGTGATGTCTTAAGACAATCTCAAGTGGTTCTGTTGTTTCTTGTGCAATTAAGTTTTGGATTTGACCATATTGTGCTGTTCTACATTTTTCCTACCTTAATTCTTTATTTTTTTCCCTTTTGACTTTCAAACTTTTAGTGTTCATGCCAATGCAAAATAGTTTCAACCATCCTTGCACTTATTATTTGATGGATTGCAAGTTTCAGAATTGATTTGCATCTTAATGTATGTCATAAGCTCTGGTTTTTAGCTATAAATTGGAAATAACAAAAATGGATTTTACAGCACTTGCTTTCATCGAGGATGCTATAGTTACATTCTTCTGTCCAAATACTAGCATGAGTCTAGTTCAATAATGAGTAGCGAACTATTGATAAATAGGCAATTCTTTATGTTTGTCTTTACTGATTTTTTGTTAGTAAGTGTAGCTTATTTTGGAGATTATAAGTTTCATGTCGTAATTAATTGTTCATAATTGTCATCTTTCTTCAGTTGGAGATTCCAAAACAGCTCTTTGATCCCAATGTCTTTAATGCATGGATGATTCTTTTCTTAAATGTTTTGGAAAGGCCAGTTCCTTTTGAGGGTCAACCTGTGGATCCTGATCTTAGGAAATCATGGGGTTGGTGGAAGGTGAAGAAATGGACTGTTCATATCTTGAACAGGCTGTATACTAGGTATATCTTTATCTAGGAAGTATGTTATGAGTACTTGGAGGAGTAGGTGGTTTATTTCCGACTTTTGACCATATAAAACTTGTAGGTTCGGAGATTTGAAGCTACAAAACCCAGAAAATAAGGCTTTTGCTCAAATGTTTCAGAAGAACTATGCAGGGAAGATTTTGGAGTGCCACTTGAATTTGTTGAATGTAATCCGTGTCGGTGGCTATTTACCTGACCGAGTTATAAACTTGATTCTTCAGTACTTAAGCAACAGGTGTGTGAAATATGCTGCCTAGCATATTTATTTTTCTGTTCTCCTTTACATTACACTTGATTCTGTTTCTTATTTGATGTTGCAACTGTTGGTAAATGTCCCAATTTCTGCACTATGTGCTTATTTATGTGAAGAGTATTCAAAATTTTATCAATGAATTGTAATATCACATTAAGTTCATTCTGTGAAGGTACCTAGCCTTTGGAGCACATTGTGAAATCTATTTCAATATGAAATGAAGTGCAAACCAAACTCTGAGCATCTCGTTTTGTGTTATCTTTTATCATTCCCTAATGCTAATTTTTCTTTTGTGTAGTATTTCAAAGAATAGTATGTACAATCTACTGCAACCACGACTTGACGTTCTTCTGTTTGAGATAGTGTTCCCTCTTATGTGCTTCAATGATAACGATCAAAAGCTTTGGGATGAAGATCCTCATGAATATGTGAGGAAGGGTTATGGTGAGTGTCTAATCTTTATCAATTGTAGTAGTTGATTAGATTGGAATTGTCATTTACATGTAGCTTTCTTGCCACAGATATTATTGAAGATTTATATAGCCCTCGTACTGCTGCAATGGACTTTGTAAGTGAGTTGGTTAGAAAACGTGGGAAAGAGAATCTTCAAAAGTTTGTCCTATTCATTGTGGAAATTTTTAAGAGGTAATTTCTTTTCTTTTTAGTGTGAAGATATGAGATAAACTGTGGTATGGCTACTAGCTTTAATTTTGGTTTTCTGGTATTTTTCTATACAGATATGATGAATCACCTGTTGAATATAAACCATATCGACAAAAAGATGGTGCTTTGCTTGCAATTGGTGCACTATGTGATAAGTTGAAACAAACCGATCCTTACAAATCTGAGTTGGAGCGAATGCTAATACAGCATGTCTTCCCTGAGTTTAGCAGTCCTGTTGGGCATCTCAGAGCGAAGGTATTTTAGACCTTAAGATCTTTGAATTTTTGTATGTTATTGACCATATATACATGCATTTCAGTTGACTTGAATCCTATTTTTACGTTGATCATGTGTCATGATATTTTTATTTTTTAAGGTCTGTGTTTCAACTTATGTTCTTTTTATGTTTTATTTATTTATTTATTGTCTGTGCATATACATCAGGCAGCATGGGTTGCTGGACAATATGCCCACATTAACTTCTTGGACCAGAACAATTTTCGCAAAGCCTTGCATAGTGTTGTTGCTCGCTTACGTGATTCAGAGCTTCCTGTTCGTGTTGACTCAGTTTTTGCATTGAGAAGCTTTGTTGAAGCTTGTAAAGGCAAATGGCTTCTCCTCCCTCTCTCTCTCTTTTTCAATTCCCGCTACCCATGTTCGCTCTGTCTTCAATGTTATCCTCTCTCTGTCTCAAATTTTTTTCCTAATTATGCAGATTTAAATGAGATCCGCCCAATTCTCCCTCAATTGCTTGATGGTATGGTGATGGAACATTGCTATGTTGTCAAATTCGTTGCTATTTATGAGCTTTCTTGAAACACTTAGTGGGTTAAATCAGTAAGGAATTTTGTGAGGCTTGGCAATCATTTTGATATTAGATTGTTTCTGAAAGTTATGTTCTGTCAATTTATACCTTAACTATTTCAGTTGAATTTTTTTCCAAATGCTAACAATGGCATCTGGCTTTTATTTATGCTTTAAAACTTTACATATAAGAGTACAATGAAAGTGTATTCTGCGAAGCATGAGCTGACAAATGCCGAGCACAATTTGTTTCTAGGACCTAAGTGATTCATTTCACCTTTTGTTTAGTATTTATTAAGGCTTTTTGAGATTACGGTGGATGGTTAAGATTTCTGATATACTTGTTCTTTTTCTCTTTTCACCCCATTTGTCTCCAGAATTCTTTAAACTAATGAATGAGGTTGAGAATGAGGACCTGGTTTTTACTCTGGAAACTATAGTAGACAAATTTGGCGAGGAGATGGCACCCTATGCTCTTGGGCTATGCCAGAATTTGGTAATGATTGTTTATTTTCGCTGGAGCTAATTTATGTATTTTATGTTGCTGATTAAGGAATCTTTATATTCAGGCAGCTGCATTTTGGAGGTGTATGAACACTGCAGAAGCTGATGATGAAGCTGATGATACTGGTGCTTTGGCGGCAGTTGGTTGTTTGCGTGCTATCAGCACAATTCTTGAATCAGTTAGTAGGCTGCCTCATCTTTTTGTCCAAGTTGAGCCTACTTTGCTTCCTATAATGCGTAGGATGTTGACAACTGATGGTCAAGGTATGCGTAGGTTAATTTTCATGTTACTCTAAATCTTGGACATTTATTATGATTTCAGCAGCTGGACATTAGTCAAAACTTTTTGTTTATGACTCAACTTTCATTCTCTGCATCGCTGTAGATGTATTTGAAGAAGTCTTGGAAATTGTTTCGTATATGACCTTTTTCTCGCCAACAATATCTTTGGATATGTGGAGTCTTTGGCCCTTGATGATGGAAGCATTGGCAGATTGGGCTGTTGATTTCTTTCCAAGTATGTATTCGTAGCTGCAATTTACAGTTGATGATATGCTGGCAATTTGTTACCTCTCCATCTGTTTAATTGTTAACTGTGCTTGGAAACTAATTTTCCTAACTAATTTTTACTTTTCATTTGTACTAAATTTCACAACTGTATATGTTGTGATGCACTGGATGGCCCTTATGTTTTGCTTTCTTATGAGGACCATATTCTATTATTTTCTAAATATCTTTTTGGTCTATTTTAATGCAGACATTTTGGTTCCTTTGGACAACTATATCTCTAGAGGAACAACTCATTTCCTGACGTGCAAGGAACCGGATTATCAGAAAAGCCTTTGGAACATGATTTCATCTGTTAGTTTCTTCATGATCATAAAAAGATTTATTATGTTGTTGTCTGCTTAATTCAATCAGAGTAAAAAAGAACCATTACTCCATTGAACATGCTGTTATTGCTTACGTTTCATTGTTATTGTTTGTTTTACACTTTTACTTGCTATTGCTGATGTGTTCCATGTTTTGTTGGTTTTTTTGGCAGACCATGGCTGATGATAACCTGGAGGATAGTGATATTGAGCCAGCCCCAAAGCTTATCGAAGTAGTTTTTCAGAACTGTAAAGGGCAGGTGGACCAGTGGGTTGAACCATATCTGAGAATTACTGTTGAGAGGTTGCGAAGTACTGAGAAATCATACCTGAAATGCCTTCTTATGAAAGTGGTATAGAGGCTACATTTTTTCCATTACACTTATAAGAATTCCCTTTTTCAAATAGCCTTAGTTCAGAATCCTTCTTGTGCTCTAATGTTTATTTTGGTTCCCTAATAATTTCCCTCTGATTAATGCCAACATTGAAGAAGTTACGGTTTCCACTGCTAATAATCTCATTGTTTTTAATTCATTGTTGGAAAAGCCTGATAAGCTAGTTAAGTCATTTTAGTAGTATTTATTAAATGAAGCTCTCCTGTCTATAACTATTTATTTCTAGCCACACCACTCAGATTAGTGTCCTTGTTTTCTAACTCTGGTTGTTATCTAATTGTTTGATTGACAGTTAGCATATAAAGCGTGTTGAATACTTTTGCAGATTGCAAACGCTCTTTATTACAATGCAGCTTTAACACTCAGCACACTGCATAAACTTGGTGTTGCTACAGAGACTTTTGGTCTTTGGTTCCAGATGTTGCAGCAATGTAAAAAGAATGGTACTCGAGCTAATTTTAAAAGGTAATATCTGTATCGTGATTTCATCCAAGGTTTTATAGAAACGTCAAGTGAAAATTTAGAGTTTGGACTTAGTTTCCCTTCTGTTCTTTTTTGGACAAATTCAATGCTTAATTTCTACTTTTGGGGTAGTAGAATCACTAATCTAAATGATTCTCCGGTGCAGGGAACATGATAAGAAAGTTTGTTGCTTGGGGTTAACATCATTGCTTTCGCTGCCAGCTGATCAATTGCCTAGCGAGGCTCTGGAGCCTGTTTTCAGGGCTACACTTGATCTCCTAGTTGCATACAAGGATCAAGTTGCTGGTCTGTCCCATAGTCTCCTTTCCCTAATCATTTGTAGGCGGACGATGTTTATGCTTCCAGCGATAACACTTCTTGATATTATGTTTTACAGAAGCTGCAAAGGAAGAAGAGGCGGAAGATGAGGATGATATGGATGGTTTCCAGTCTGATAATGAAGATGATGATGGTGATGGGTTTGACAAGGAGATGGGAGATGATACTGAGGATGGGGATGAAGCAGACAGCATTAAGCTTCAAAAGTTAGCTGCTCAGGTGTGTTAATTTGCTCATAACTATACCATTTTGTTTTCGTATATCAATTTACTAGGATTATATAGGTTTCTCCACTAATATTGAATAAAAATTTCAAGCAAGCATCCAACTAGCACTCGATAACATGTGAAGATTTTTGACATATCGAATATCGTCTGAGGGACACTGTATTTCTTCATTCTATCCACCAAGGCACTTCAAATTTTTTTCAATCCTTCCCACAACCTTGATTGTATTATCGCAAGTATTTTGAAACATAACTAGTCTGTGGCAGCACAGACTTTTACTTGTGCAATCCTAAAGTTTGTTTCAGCCAGGCTTGTATTTGTGCATTCCTTGTACTTTTTTGTGGACATCTTGTGGGTTGAAGGTTAAGGTAAAGGGAACAAATGTCAACTTTTAAAAAGTAATACAGAACTCCTGAGATTATGACTGCAGTAATTCTCAATTTGTGGCAATAATATGAAACGCTATGGTTGTAGCGTGGAGCACAATGGAGTAAAAGTTAATTATTTTAAGTTTAAAATCAGCATCTTTCTATCTAGTTCTGGATTTTGTTTATCAAAAGCAAAAGGGAATAGGGACCCAGATTGTTCATTCTTGTTGATCCAGATTTAAGAAGATGCAGAAACACTGCTCTTTATCTGCTAACTTTGTTTATGGAAGGCTCACATCATTATCTTTGCAAGGAAGATGCTTCCTTGGCCTTGCTGTTTTGGATGCTTATATCATCCAAATTTATCTTTGATCGAATTCATCCAAATTTAGGTTATCCAAATTGGTTGGTTGATCGGTTTAATCTTTCTGGAATTGGACTGAATTAATGTCACAAACAGACAATTTGTTGTTCTTATGAGCTGTGTTGACAATAATGAGGATATGCTTACTTAGGACGAATTCATACAAGCACATTGATTCTTATGAGCTGTATTGAAACATATCCTTATTTATTTGCTTTTTTTCTTAGATATCTGGATTAGGGCCAGAAAGAAAATTGTAGATCTAGACTATATCCTGAGGAGATTTTGTGTCATGAAATTACTTCTCAAGTCTGATAGTTACATTGCTATGATGTGTTTTGCTTGATTTTTAACTAAAATATTCATTTGACAGGCAAAGGCTTTCCGTTCACATGATGACGACGATGACGACGATGATTCAGATGATGACTACAGCGACGATGAAGAGTTGCAATCGCCAATTGATGAGGTGGACCCTTTCATTTTTTTTGTGGATACTGTCAAAGGTGAGACAGGTTTTCTTCCTTAATCAGACAACTTGAATCATACTTCTGTCAAGTATGTAGGTGCAACCTCATTTTTTTTGGCTTCAGCTATTCAAGCTTCGGATCCTTTGAGGGTCCAGAAACTTATGCAGACGCTAGATTTCCATCACCAAGCATTGGCAAATGGTGTTGCTCAGCATGCTGAAAACAGAAGAACAGAGATTGAAAAGGATAAGATGGAGAAAGCATCTGCTGCCACTGCCGCTGCTTCATGAGACACGATTTCGACACCATTTGACACAAATTTGCATTGCTTTCTGTTTGCTGCTTATTCCATCTATTGAGTAATCGTTTGAAGTGACCAGAGGTGGTCATTCTCTTTGAAGATTTTTGTGGGTTTGGCGGTGATGCAGGTCAACGGGCATTGAAATGCTGAGCTTCAAAATAATGGAGCTTTGCATGCTTGCCATTTCTTTTGTCCATAGTGGATCGGGAAGGTTCTCTCCACCGTGTGCTTGAATTAATCATTTTTGGTGAGTCTGTTCTAGCCAATTACACGTTAAAATGCTGCTATCAAGCAAATTTGCGGGTTCTTTTTTCATTTTCCATTTTCGGTTCTCGAGTGCTTTTTAGTTGCGACTTGTACGTTGTTTGTCTCTTTGAGACAAGATTCATCCCATGTCACTTAGCTTTAAATGTTAGAAAGCATAGGGGCTTCACGCACAAGGTCTCGTGTGTCTGCCCAGTGTCATTACAAATTAGGAAATTTTCGCCATGATTGATGGCTGTCATTTAAAAATTTTCCAAGGGTAGCCCACTTTATTCTTCTTTATCCTCGCTCTCTTCCTTTCCCCTTTACAGGGGGGAATTTGTAATGAATATATATATAGTGTATGAATTCAGATGCTCAAAAAGTTTGGGTTTTTCTGGTAGAGGGATTCTATTGATAGCCCATTGTCACCGAATGTATTAACACTTGATATTCTTTGTATACTGTGGTATAAATAGAAGGGAAGAAATGGTTTTTATGTGAGCTTTGTTGTGACCAATATAATATATAAATAAATCGTTGTTACCTGAGTGATTATTATCTTCTATTGTTTATGTTTTACTCTGAACAAGGCTCTCGAAGTGATTCAACTACATTTCCTACAAGTCCTACTCGGTCTTGGCTGCTTGTTTTGGGTAGAGTCAAGAGTGCAGACTCTTCGATGCGTAGTCGCAGGTGAAAAGTAGGTAACAGGATGGCTCTTGCAAATATGTTTACGGTATAATTTATAGGAGGGCAAGACGCCAACAACCAACTTCCTCTGTTCCATATCCATGTGCATGTGTTTTAAAAATTGTGGAAATTTTTCGTATTTTGTGAAAAGTTGGTAATTCTTGATATGTGAATGTTCATATCGCATGAAATGCTTTGGAATTAAAAATTTACAGAAATGATATTTATCAAAAGCCTCAAACTCGATTAATTTATTCATTAAATTAAAATTTAATTTGATTAAAAATAAAAATAATTAAATTTATTAAACATTTATTACATATTTATTAATTTATATAGTAATTTTTATGTAATAATCAATGTTGTGTGAATGTTGTACCGATCTTAGTATCAGATTGAGTTCTGGTACGATCTTGTACCGGTATTAGTCAATATTAGATACTGTTTCGGGTAATTTTTTAAATTTATAAAATAGTCTTTAAATTTTTTTAAAAGTTGTAAAATAGTTCATTGTCATATTGTACGATTTTATTGTATATTTTATAAGTTTATATCAATCATGTCTTCAAAAATCATAATAATAAATAATAACCATAATTAATAATTTTCAGATACTTTACATAAATAATAACTACAATTAATATGAACAATAATTATCATATGAAAATAAAATTAAAAAATACAAACTATTAAAAAGATTACAATGCGATCATATGATAAATAATAATTATATCAAAACATCTAATAAAAAGGACAAACAATATTCTTTACTCCTAAACTATTACAATTTACGAAGAGAGTTCGTGATGAGGAAACAACTAGGTAGATGTAAAACCCAAAAAAAAATATATTTATAATTATATTACATATATAAAATTTAACACATACATATAAGTAAAATTAAATGAAGAGGAAAAACAAAAACTAGGAGTTTAATTCAATCGTCAACGAGTAGATATCCGCTATAACTGCACTGACCCTAGTTATTATTTAGTACAAACTTCTCATCATTAAGAAAAGTCTCATTATTATCATCATTCAAATTTAATGCACCAAATGTCATGTCAATATTTTTCCATTCAAAATTATCTTTCAAGTCATTCACATATACCAAACTCGATTCTTTAAAAACTCAATCCGCCAACAGATCGATATTATCAATGAAAATTGAATTTGTTTGAACTACTTGTGCTATTAAGAGTCCTAGTAAACAATAAAATTTAATTATTAGAAAATTATAAGAAAATTATAAGAAAAATTTTCAAAATTAATAATGATAATAACACACCTTTCTCAAAGCTTTAAATTGTAACGAAAGAATACTAAGTCATTCAATATGTTGTGCTCCAATTTATTCCTTTTCTTGAAATTAATGAATTCAAGTGTACTCCAGTTCTATTCATAGCTTATTGCACTCATCTATTGACTTAAAATCTGAATTGCAAACCTTTGCAATTCTAGAACATCACTTATGAATTGATCATACCAAGAAACTATAAGTTGTAAGATAACAAAAGTAGTGTTATAAATAAAATAAAGTGATAATTAATTTCAACAAATAAGAAAAAGAAATAACTAATATCTAGAGAAGGTTTTGCTTTTTATCGAATAGCAAGCGACAATTCAAAATTTCCAGAAGACAACTTATAAAGCTCCATTTGTGAGATTAAGAGATCTTGCATCATTTCACAGACATTCTTTTACTAACTTTATCTTTCTTTGCGAAATCCGGTCAGAAATATACAATGGGATTAAAAAACTCTTCAGTTGCAAACAACGAAGAAGAAAAATTTCTCATCTCTCATTGATGATTATAAGATATGGTGTGTATAAAAGAAGACCTATGTTTTAGATTGATCTTGATTGCTTCCTTCGCCCTTTTCATGACATTAAAAAAACTCATTGGTGGCTTTTTTTCATTATCAGTCAAGCAAAGCACCCTCATCAAAGGCTCACAAGCACAGATAACAAATTGATATTGAGACCAAAATTATCTATCTTCCAGTATAATGCTGGAAACCTACAATCTAGCATTGGACCTAGCATGCTGAGATGCTACCCACTTATCACTTGTAAACATTTGTCTTAACTCTTTCTTCATCGAAACAAAAGACTGGAATGATAAGAAATTCGTTGCAAATCTTGTCACACTAGGACAACACAGATTCTTATTATTGTAAATTCCTTTCTCATTAAATTCAACACCCATGCACGATTATAGATGAATTTGATCACCTTTTTAGATTTTTGCGTAGTCTCATCAATAATAGGAAAATATCTAGAATCCACTATATTTTTCTGCATTAGGTCAACGTAATGTGCAGTATAAGGAGTCCGAAAAAAGAATTATTCCTATTTTGTAACTTTCTTCATGTCTCTTTATAAGTGGAATTATTGTCAATAATGAACTGAACAATATTTTTCAGCCCTACTTCATTCACAACTTCATCAAATATCTCAAATAAAGTATTAGTATTTCTAATAAGACCAAATGCATCAATAGACTTTAAAAACATTGAGTCATTTGTAAAATAAACAAAAAATTAATAATAGGCTCTTGTCTTTTATTTGTTCAACCATCACATATGATTGAACATCCAAAAGTATCCCAAATCATTTTTTTCAGCCAAATAACTTTTAATTTCAGAAACTGAGCAACTCAAAAGTTTACCTCTTAAGTTATCAATCGAAGGAGCTTTGTATCCCGAATCGTAAGAAGCTGTTGCATCCACCATGGACTGATAATAGTAAGACTGAGAAGCATTGAATGATGAACCTGTCTTATATCTCCATCTAGCTACTGTCATATCGACATTGTTAGCTGCATCTCTTAATTGCATTGCACTACGTATTGAAGGTTGGGCTTCAGGAGTTGTTTGTAATGTAAAAAAACTAGTCACCTGCCTTTTTCTTTTTCTAACATCATGTCTAGGTGTAACATTCACTTATTGTTAGGCCTATGGAACACTAAAACTAGGACTACCACTACCACTTCAACATTTTAACAATCATCACGAAAATCAGCAAAAGATCTTTCACTACCAATTTCAAAATTCAACCTTTTCCTACTATCTTTCTCTTGCTGATATTCTTTAAGCAAAGTTTTCATTTGCCACTTAATATCATAACTTACTTTTTTATAGGGTTTCACATCCCCTTTAACGCCAACTAAATACTTCTTCAATCGGGTTATTCCTCTCGTTTTTAAATGCTTATTACAAAATAAGTAAATAGTATGGTTCCTCATACCAGAAACCCAACATGAGCCCAAGTTGGATCGTTGCATCTTCCTAAAGTGGTCTGCGCAGAGTACTTGAATTTCTTTCAATTTATCTGTGAAAATAAATGAATGCACAAAATAACGAGCACACAATTTCATTACACAATATACTTGTCCATCTTATATAATATAATCATACATCATACACATTTCAATTTCTTCAAACACAATTCAGTATAAGTCAAAAGCTAATAATTCAATTATTTATCAAACAGAATTACATAAAACATACATAAATAATTTTCATTTCTAACAATTTTGAACATTTTTAATTCAAAGTTTCAAAAATGATGATCAAGTTGAAGGGTATGATTTAAATAATCGCCAAATAATTAATGACATATCTTATACAATTTCATACACATCTATTCATAACATGAGGATCAAGTTGAAGATTATATTCATAATATGAGGATCAAGTTGAAGGATATAACTTTGGAAATGTTTTTTCTTCTTATTCAAAGCTTTGAATCTTCTTTTCATTTCTAACAAACCATAATATTATATCCACCATTCTATATTTGGTTATAAAATATATAAGTTGCTTCTACGATTTTTAGTGGACATTAATAAGTCTTAGTATAAGTGGTCGGAGTTTAGCCTACAACATGTTCACAATTTGAAAAAAGTTCCTTTTGGACACATACATCACTACTTTCACACATTATCTATTATAGATATTTATGGTAGCCCACACATATATATTACCAAATAATTCAACATATTTTACATATTAATTAAATAGAAAGAAATGGTAGTTTGTGTTTCCAACTTTCTCAAATTTCAATTGAAAGTTTGAAACATCTCAAAGCACACATAAACAATTTTTATTTTCAAATTCCAACAATTTCATTTTTAATATTTTCCAACAATTTCAATTCAACCAATTACAAAGCATACATAAACAATTTCTATTTCCAACAATTTCCATTCCTAATAATTTCCAATAATTCCATTTCTAACAATTTTGAATAACTTCAATTCAAAGTTTCAAACATCACAAAATATGCATAAACAATTTTCATTTCCAAATTTTCAACAATTTCATTTCTAACAACCAACAATTTTATTTCCAACAACCAAAAATTTCAACTATCACAAATTCACAATTCACAAAATAATGAAATGTACATAAACAATTTGCATTTTCAAAATTTTCCAACAATTTTCATTTCTGAATTCCAACAATTTCATTTCTAACATTTTGCAACAATTTCAATTCAACCATTAAAAGACATACATAAATAATTTCAATTTCTAATAATTTCCAACAATTTTGAACAGTTTCAATTCAAAGTTTCAAACATCACAAAACATACATAAACAATTTTCATGTCTAAATTTTCAACAATTTCATTTTCAACAACAAAAAATTTCAACCATTACAAATTCACAATCCACAAAATAATGAATTTTCAATAACCAACAATTTCAACAATCAAAAATTCACATTCAACAATTTTCAATCATTTCATTTCTAACGAGTTCCAACAATTTCATTTCTAACGAGTTCCAACAATTTCAATTCAACAATTACAAAACATAAATAAACAATTTTCATTTCCAATAATTTCGAACAATTTTCATTCCAATAATTTTCAGTAATTTTCATCACAAAATATATCAATAATTTTCAATAATTTTAATCACAAAATATACATAAACAATCAAATACAATGAATTTGTTTTTCAAATTTAAGAGCAAAAAACACATCAAAAAAATTAGAAACCAATTCAATGTCTGGTCGGGTCGAGATCTGGATCTATTTCAGATCTAGCGATTTTGGGGAAACTTCATGATTATGACTGGTGCAGTGGTGGGTTGGTGGTGTTGGGTTGTTGTTGGGGTGAGGTGGTGGTCACTAGACGATCAGAGATGGAGACATAAAAGAGAGAATGAGAGTGTGAGAGAGAAAATGAAGAGAGAAAGAAGAAGAAGAGTAGCAAGTGTCAGGTAGGTTGGGGGGGTTTTAAAAAAAATTTATACAGAAAAGCCCTAAAAAAATTTTAAAATTTCGATATCGGCTAGAATATGACCGATACTTTGAATATCGGCGGTACCGGTCAGTACAAGAACCTATTACTAGAACATCACCTTTTTTACAGTTTTTCAGCCAGTACGGTAAGTATCAACCGGTATCGGTTAGTATAGTATGTATCGTGATACGAGATGCATAACCATGGTAATGCTATTTCAATCATTTTTTATTATATGTACATATTAATAATATTAAACATTATAATGATATTTAATATTTGATGATAAATTATTTTATTAATAATTAATAAATAATATTTATCATATTTATTAATAAATGGCAAAATATTTATTAATTTATGCAGCAATAAATTATAATCTTATTAATTATTTAATACTAAAGATTATTTTTATATTTTATTATAATTCATATTTTTAAAATATAAAATTTTTTAACTTTTATTTTTAGTTTTAGTAAATAATGATTGATTAAAATTTCCTGTTTGTATCAACCCTTATCTTTATGTTAATTCGCTTTTTTGCATTGTACTTTTCTATTAAATTTAGTGTTAATACTGATTAATTTTTTTAGGTCCATTTGCTCGGCTAAGCTTATTAGTAAGACTTATTAGTAAGCAAAAAAGTCCCACATTTTTAAAAATTTTCAGTATCGATAGAAAGCAGTACGAAACTTAGTTTAAAGGTATTAGTTATCAGTACCGACGATTTTGCTTGGTACAAGCTAGCATTTAAAGTACTAACTGAATATCAACCGGTCGTAAATTTTGGAAAGTTGAGGGACCATTTCACAACAAAAAAACTTAACCCACCCACCCCTTCCCCCGACTATCTACTTCTGCTACTCTCTCTCACAGTCTCATTCCGTCACACACACTCTCTCTCTCTCTCTCTTTCTCTCTCGATTTTCCTTTCTGACGGTGACTCTCCTCTCCCTCTCTAATGATTGTCCTCGCGGCCACCACCTACCATCACACCACGCATCTACACCTCACATCTCCCCCACGCATCAACACATATGGGAACACATATGTTGCAAGAGAAAGTAAGTAGTGAGAGAAAGAGAGATGTGGAATCAAGAGATAGCACCTTGGTAGCACATCCATTTGAAGGGTCTCATTGCTTGAGAGATGCAGGACATACAGGGAGAGAAGAAAATTAAAGAAAGTTATGGACTTAGAGAAATGCTTTTCATGATATGTTGGTGACAATGTTATAAATACCGGTTGGTACCGATACGTACCGTACCAAATTAAAACCAGTACGAAATAAAGAGTCGATTATACTGAGTTTAGCTAATGATCGGTACCGGTCCGTTTCGGATTGTACGGGCCGTTACTGGCCAAATACCGACTAATACCAAAAAATTTAAAAAATAGGAATTTTTTTGCAAAATTTTAAAAATTTTTTAAAATCTCCCTCTCTTCCTCCTAACTCTCCTTCTCCCTTTTTTTTTTCAAAGTTTTTTATTAGTTATTTTATTTATTTCAACTTTTATAATTATTTTGAATTTTAATTTTTGTTTTTAAAAAAACAATAAATATTTATTACTAATGATAATTATGAATTAAATAAAACTT
>JANITW010000001.1:28708730-28719264 GCA_027564335.1 Erythroxylum williamsii | reverse complement strand
CATCACATAAGCTCAAGAAGATTGTCTTTCTCATTCTTAAGTTTTCATAAATCCTTGTAGGATTTCCATTCAAAAGTACTAATAATTAATCATGACCTGGTAGAGCAAAAGTTCTACATGGTTGCTTTTGTAAATGAAAATATTTGTTCTCTTCTATAGCTATAGCAATAATGATTACCTTCTTCAGTTCATCATCAGAATCTGATTCAAATTTTAATAAGAAATCCATGTTTCTACAATGTCAACATTAAATAATTAATAAAATATTCAACCAAGTATATTTAATCAAATATAGAAAAATATTCATACAAAATATAAACTTAAAATTAAGTCAACTATTCATACAAAGCACAAACTAAAATTGTTCAAAATATAGAATAGTGCTTAATATAAAAGTGTCAAATCAATAAAAATTCAATATGCAATAATATGAAAATATAACTAAAGCGACATAATCCAATCCAACTTCCTTGTTTGCGTCATATTCAAAAAAATATCCCTATAAAGTGGAGAATCATGTAAAGTCTTCACAGTTTTTCCATATTGCACATCGTCAACACCTAATTCATCTAAAGAATTCAGACGTTCCATCATTATGTTAGACTCTTGAGATCTATTCTCTGCAATGGATGATGTTTCACTCAATTTTTTTCTCAAGTAAATCATTCTTCCTTTTTGATTGTTTACTAAATATAAGTAAGGCTTCTTCTACAATAATATAATTAAGGCTTCTTCTACAATATTAGAATGTGTCTTCTTTGCCTTCCTATTCTTAGGAGACCTCTTTCTTGTAGACGGTGAATTTTTATCTTCATTTTCTCTTCCATTACATGAGTAATCTTCATTAATATTATTTCCATGTTCCTCTTCTATAATATTTGATGGAGATTTAGTTGATGGATGTACATGCACACTAGTTGTAGTAGTATCTTCAAAAATATGGCACAAGTTTCAAAATTCCTTACATCCTTTTTTCTTGAATCCGTGAGCCATTTTATGCATCAATAATGATGAAAAAGATAAATGAGTGAATATTATATAATATGATATATTAATAAAATTAAAGACATATTTTATCTTAAATAGATTTTCCCAACATTCATTTGTAGCATTAACTTCACCAGTAAAAGAGTTGTAACTGATTCCTATTTCTTTGAGTAAGTTCTTGAAATTCTTCAATCTTGCCCTTAATCCATGATACTTACTCTTCAATTGAATATCAATATACTCCTTATTGAATTTTGTTTGAAGCCCTGCTTTAATATTCTTCCAACTAGATTTGGAAAAGGTAGTAGTCGTTCGATTTCTCTTCTTCACTTCTTCAACCATCAATGAGATTAAATACATCTCCATAGTATCATTTCATACCCTATCTTTTTCATTTACTTCTATACAATTATTATAATCATTCATATTGTTTAAGCCTGCCATCACTAAATGTAATAACATATAAGTGACATCAATCACAATAATTTTTACAAAGTATTAAATGCTAAATATAGTTTAAAACAAACATGTGACAATCATAATAAATTCTAAAAAATATTTGGTATCTAAACTTGTAGACAAATTAAAATTTCTTTATATGTGAAAACTTGATAGCAAAACTACTACTGTAAATCATTTACGCATTCTTTCATTTCCGCTTCAGCTTAAGATAATTGGCCTCTTCAATAGGATTCACAATCAAATGCATTTAATGTAAGTATGGATACATATATGTCAAATTTAACTAACATGGAAATGCATTTAATGTTTAGTTCTCCATGGTTATAAGCAACAATAAGCTAAGTGAAGACAAGAAGACAAGAATAGGCTTCAACGTGAAGAACTCACGGACAAATTAATGTTTCGGTTCCCTACACTTAAAAGGAACAAGAGGTATTATGTGAAGACAAATAATGGGAAGATTACGTGAAGACTATGCTTCACTATGACAAATGATAAGTTATAAGCCTTACATATGTGCTATGCCAGCAGGAAAATGAATCCAACGATCATTACATTTTCAATTACAGCTAAACCATTAGGATATAAAGACAAAGGCTACTACGTGAAGACTAGGCTTTGTCGATGTGCTACTACATGAAATGATGTGATGGCTGTATGCTCCACTCTATTCTAAAGATACATGAAGACTAAGTGAAGACTAGGCTCTGCCGCATTAAATGATGTGATGTTACATTAAATGATGTGAACGTGCTCCACTCTATGCTAAAGACGAGGGGATGAGAAGAAAAAAGTTATAGAGACATGAGGACAAGAAAAAAATAATAACGTGAAGTTGAAGAATAAAACGCTGCGAAGACGAAGACATGAGGAAGAAGAAAATAAGTATACCTGTCTCGGATTTAGAAGATGTCGGGATCAAGAAATGTTATTTTGGTTCTTTATAAAGAGTCAGATGAGGTCTTCGTTATGTTTAACGTGAAGCAAAATTAAAGATATGAAAGTGCATCATCTTCTTTATCGTTACAAAAAATTACAGAAGCTTATTCTCAAAGCAGAAGTTCTACATATTGCTTTTAGAAGGTATGGCTACATCTCTTTTTCTTTTCACGGTTTTCATCTCTCCTCCATCACGCCTAGTTTCTCTATTTTGTTGTAGGTCTGATTTTATGGACAAAAGAGACAAGAGAAATCGCAAAAGCAATAGATAGATATGAAATCATACCTGGAGATATTGCAACACCAGTGGAGACGCAAAAGATGAAGTTGGCGCAAAGAAGAGAAAAACTTGAATATGATATGTTTTCATGGAAAAAAATTTCAGAAAAGTTGCTTTCAAAAATCATGAAAACGTTATTTTTACGTTTTCATAAAATAGTTGTCGTTTTTTAATTTTTAAAAATGAAATATATAAACATGCTTAACCAAATACGATTTTAAGAGTCATTTTTTAATTTACAAAAACCACAACAAAAACCCTTTTAAAAAAGAAAACAAATAGCCCCTAATTTTTCATAATTTTTATATAAAAAACTTGTCAAATCAATTTTAATTAAAAAAACTTATCCCAAATTTAATCAAATCAAACTTGATATAAATTAATTTTCAATTGTAATTTTCACAATATAAGTAAAATCGGTCAATCTTTGTTTATATCTCTTATGGACAAAGTTGCGACTGTCGTACTGGATTGAGTTTTAGTATGGTACTATACCTATATCGATCAATACAGGATATCATTTCAGGTAATTTTTAAAATTTATAAAATAGTTTCTAAAATTTTTAAAATTTGCAAAATAGTCCATTGGTAATTATACAATTGTACTGTATACTTTACTAGTTTACTGTTTACATCAACCATATTTTCGAAAACTATAATAATAAATAATAATCACAATTAATATAAAATAACAATAATTTTTAAATATTTCACATATAAATAATAACCACAATTAATAAAAAAAGACAATCATCATCATAAAAATATAAAATTAAGAATAATACAAAGTTTTTAAAATATTACAATAATACAATTTCATCGTTTTAATAAATAATAATTACATCAAAACATCCAATAAAAAGAATAATAAATATCCTTAAACAATTTACAAAAAGTGTTCATGATGAAGAAACAATCAAGTAGAAATTAAACCTGAAACAAAAACATTTACAGTTACATTTTATATATAGAATTTAACATAAACATCAAATATAAGTAAAAGTAAAAGAAGAGAAAAAACAAAAACTTGGAACGAAATTCAATCGTCAACGAGAGGATACCGCTATAACTACACTGACCCTAGTTATCATTTGGTATAAAATCTTCATCAATGAGAGGAGCTTCATCATCATTATCATTCAAATTTAATGCATCAAATGACATGTCAATACTTTCTCATCTAAGATTATCTTCCAAGTCATTGACATCTATCAAATTAGGTTCTTTAGAAACCCAATCCGCCAAAAGATCAATATTATCAATGAAAATAGGATCAGTTGAACTTTGTCACCTTTTTATCTTTTTGCATAGTCTCATCAATAACAGGAAAATACATAGGATCTCCTATATTCTCCAACATTAGGTCAATGCAATGTGCAAAACAAGACGTCCAAAAAAATGAATTATACGTATTCTGCAACCTTTTTCATGCCACTTTATAAGTAAAATCATTGTCAATAATAAACTGAACAATGTTTTCCGGCCCTACATCATTTACAACGTTATCAAATATCACAAACAAAGTCTCAATATTTCTAATAAGGCAGATGCATCAATAGATTTTAAAAACATAGAGTCATTTGTAGAATAAACTAAAAATTTTATAATAAGCCATTGTCTTCGATTTATCCAACTATCACACATGATTGAACATTCATAAGTACCCAATTCACTCTTCTTTCAGCCAAATAACTTCTAATTTTAAAAACAGAACAACTTAAAAATTTACCTCTTAAGTCATCAATCGAATGACCTTTGCATCCTAGACCATAACAGGCTATTGCATCCATCATAGGTTAATAATAATAAGAATGAGAAGCATTAAATGATAAACATGTATTATATCACCATCTAGGTACTGCTATATCGATATTGTGAGCCGCATCTCTTGATTGCATTGTACTACAAATTGAAAGTTGGGCTACAGGAGTTGTTCTTATTACAAATAAACTAGTCACCTGTCTTCTTCTCTTCCTCACATCAGGTTCAAGTACTTCTTCTTAAGCCTGAGAAGGAACATTACCACTACTACTACCACTTCCACCTTCAACATTTCTAAAATTACCACGGAAATTAGAAAGCGAATTTTCACTACCAATTTCAAAATTCATACTTTCCCTTCTATCTCTCTCATATAGATATTCATCAAGCAATGTTTTCATTTGCCACTTCACATCATGACTTATTTTTCTATAGGGTTCCACATCTCCTCTAACCTCAACTAAATGTTTTTTTAATCGAGTGATTCCTCCATCTTTCAAATGCTTGTTATAAAACAAGCAAATCGTATGGTTCCTCATACTGGGAACCAATGTAGCATGAACCCAAGTTGGATCATTATATCTTTCAGAAGTGGATTGATCAGGAGTACTTGAAATTTTTTCCATTTATCTGTAAAAATAAATGAATGCATATATCAAAATAAATAACACATAAAAATATATAACACATAATTTCAGTACACAATATACTTATCCTTCTTATATAATATAACTCATTTTGTATGATTACATTGCACACAATTCAATTTCATAGAACACAATTCAATATAAGTCAAAAGCTAACAATTCAAAACATTCAACATATATAGTTACACAAAACATATATAAACAAATTTCATTTTCGACAATTTTTAACAATTTCCATTTCCAATAATCACAAAACATTCATAATTTCATTTCCATTTTCAACAATTTTGAACAATTTTTATTTTCATTTCAAACAATTTTCATTTCCAGTAATCACAAAACATACATAAATAATTTTCATTTCTAAAAATTTTCAACAATTTCCATTTTCAACATCTACAAATCATACATAAACATTTTCAATATCCATTTTCTACAATTTTCAACAATTTCTATTTCCATTAATCACAAAATATTCATAAAATAATTTCTATTTCCAACAATCACAAAACATGCATAAACAATTTCCATTTTCAATAATGCTTAACAATTTTGGTTTTCAATAATTACAAAATATTCATAAACAATTTCCACTTCCAATAATCATCATACATTCATAAAACAATTTACATTTCTAAAAATTTTCAACAATTTCTATTTTCAACATTCACAAATCATACATAAACAATTTCAATTTCCATTTCCAACAATTTTTATTTTCATTTTCAACAATTTTCATTTCCATTAATCACAAAACATTCATAAAACAATTTCCATTTCTAACAATCACAAAACATGGATAAATAATTTCCATTTTCAACAATTTTTAACAATTTTCATTTCCAATAATCACAAAACATTCATAAACAATTTCCATTTCCAATAATCATATTACATTTATAAAACAATTTCCATTTCTAACAATTTTCAACAATTTCCATTTCCAACTTCCACAAATCATACATAAATAATTTCCATTTCTAACAATTTCAATTCTAAGTTTCAAACATGAGGATCAAGTTGAAGGGTATGATATGATTTACATAATTGCCAAATAATGAATGACATAGCTTATAAAATTATTCATACACATATATTTGTAACATGATAATCAAGTCGAAAGATATATTTATAATATGAGGATCAAGTTGAAGGATATAACTTCTTTGCAAATGTTTTTTTTTCTTATTTAAACCTTTAAATCTTTTTTTCATTTCTAACAAACTATAATATTATATACACTATTCTATATTTCGTTCTTAAATATATATGTTGCTTTTACAATTTTTAATTGACATTAATAAGTCTAAGTATAAATCATTGGAACCTACAAGTCTTACATCATATTCACAATTTGAAAAAAAACCCTTTTTGGAATATATTTATTACATCACTACTTTCACACATTATCTATTATAAATATTTATGATACTCCACACATATATATTACCAAATAATTCAAGTTCAACAGATTTTATACTCAATTAATTATTTACCTTAAACTAATACCCAAATAGACAAATACTATCATTAACTACAATTGAATTATTATTAATTTCTAATTGCATAATTTTATACTCAACTAATTATTTTACCTAAAGTCAATACTCAAATATTAAAAATAAAATACCATTTCACAAATATTAAGAATGTGTCAATTAATGATTTAAGTTTTATATTAAGAATGTGTCAATTAATGATTTAAGTTTTACAATTTTACAAATTTAATATTATAGGTTTAAATTTTACATTTAAGTTGTTTCAACTTTCAAGTTCAAGTTTCAATTTTCATAATCAACAAGGCCGTGCATAATGCATTTCATTCATCCAAAAACTTATCATAAATTTCTAATAAACTAAAACCAATCTTTATAACCAATACATCATTCACCGTGAGTGACTCTCTCATTCAATTCAACTCCATTTCCATTTCCATTTCCAAATGACAATACCGTTATCATTCAACATTTCAACTCCAATGAATCCAATCCACGCAAATCAGAAAACCAATACATCATTCACCGTGAGTGACTCACTTATTCAATTCAACTCCATTCCCATTTCCAAATGATAATACCGTTATTATTCAACATTTCAACTCCAATAAATCCAACCCACTCAAATCAGAAAACCAATACATCATTCATCGTGAGTGACTCACTCATTCAATTCAACTCCATTTCCATTTGCAGATGACAATACCATTATCATTCAACATTTCAACTCTAATATCCAACCAGAATCCAGATACATGCAAATTGCAAATCTCAAAACCAAGTTTCAACTTCCAACCAATTCATAAATCCAAGATCCAATCCAACATAATAAAACATGCAATTAAGATTTAAGCAGAAAAATGGAAAACTTAAAAAACACACCTAAAAAAATTCACTAGCTTCAGGTCTTCAGGTTAGGTTTTTGGGTCGGTTGACGGACTGACGGGTTTGGGTGATCTGTAACTGTGATGCTGCAACCTCTCTCCCCCTTCAAACGTTCAGTGGCAATGATATGGTGCGTTGGTCCCTGTGGAGGAAAGTTGAAGACGGTGGTATCTTCAGGGGATGCGAAGGGAGGAGTAGAGGGAGGATCGTTGTTCTCTAATGCTGGTGTGGAAAGGGGAGAATGAGGGAAGGAGCAACACTGCCAGACCAGTCACCAGTATCATCAAAGATGAAGAGGAGAATGAGAGAGAGAGAACGGTGGCGATGGTGAGTGAAGAAGTGAGAGTCAGTGAGAGAGAGAGAGAGAGAGAGAGAGAATAACAAAGGAAGGAGAAGAAGGTTCGAGAGAGAAGTCGATCGCAGGTGTCTATTTAGGAGGGTCGGTTAGATTTAGGAAAAATTTTAAAAATTGCAGACAGGTCTTTCATTTTTCTGAATTTTATGATACCAGTCGGTATACCCCAATATTGTACTGTACCGGCTGAAAAATGGAATAGTATTCATTCCTTTGCTTATGAATGATATGTTCTACAAATCTCTTGAGTGGTATATAAACTGAAAATCTGCGATGTAGCTTCGTTAAAGCTTATCAGTGAAATATTCCACGAACTTAAGAGTCATAGCAAAAATGTTCTTTCGCGATTCACTGATGTAAGCAATGTCACATACCTTAATTATATTATCCCCATGTGCCCTCTGATCAAGAGTAACTCGTATGATGTTAGCTACAAAATTAAAAAATTTTATCTTTATTTAAACTGATCATAAAGATCATCAGCGAAAACATTATCTTATATTTTGATAATGTGTCGAGCATTTTCTTATCTTATGTGATTATGTAGTCATGTAATTTCAAACTTAATTTATGGGGTGTTGTAAGAAACAAACACGGGTAGAGGAATCAGTGACTTTGGGCACATGTAAAATGATAACAATTCGTAACAGGAATGCTACAAACAGTCGATCATTTATACACACACACATGAATAGCTTAACACACAAAATGAGCTTATAGATTTCTACATCTGTATAAACTTTCCTAGCAATTTGCCCTTATTTACTTGATCGGAGTGTATAAAACCAGGAGGCCATGCTCAGGAAGATGAAGCAGGACTTGAAGAGGTTGGGTTGAATGCGACTTGCCTGTTCAGCATGGGTGAGAACATCATGGGGACCTACCTGTTCTCTGCCAACGCCCATCAAGTCAAGGTAATACTAATAATGATAGATGATGTTGTGCATGGCGTCAATATCACCTTGCCCACAAACCATATCACCTTAGAGAACATTCAATGTAGTTCTGAATCTAGGAACCCTTTTGGCCAATGTTTTCATTTGTCACTTCAAGTCGTCATGACTTACTTTTTTTTTACAGAATTCCACATCTCTTTTAACCCTAGCTAAATGTTTTTTTAATGGGGTGATTCCTCTACCTTTCATATGTTTGTTACAAAACAAGCAAGTAGTATGGTTCCTCATACCGGGAACTAATATAGCATGAGCCCAAGCTGGATCATTGTGTCTTCCAGAAGTGGATTGATTAGAAGTACTTGAATTTTTTTCCATTTATTTGTAAAAATAAATGAATTCGTATATCAAAATAAATAACATATAATTTCAGTATACAATATGAATATCCTTCTTATATAATATAACTCATTATGTATGAATACATGACACATAATTCAATTTCATGGAATACAATTCACTATAAGTCAAAAGCTAATAATTGAAAACATTCAACATATATAATTACATAAAACATATATAAACAAATTTCATTTTTATCAATTTTTAACAATTTCCATTTCCAATAATCACAAAAAATTCATAATTCCATTTCCATTCCAACAATTTTCAATCATTTCCATTTTCATTTCCAAAAATTTTCATTTCTAACAATCACAAAACATACATAAACAATTTCCATTTCCATTAATCACAAAACATTCATAAAATAATTTCCATTTTTAACAATTTTTAACAATTTTTATTTCCAATAATCACAAAACATTCATAATTCTAATTTCATTTTTAACAATTTCCATTTCCATTTCCATTTCCAATAATTTTCAACAAGTTACAATAATCACAATACGTTCATAAAACAATTTCTATTTCTAACAATTTTCAACAATTTCCATTTCCAACATCCACAAATCATACATAAACAATTTCAATTTTCATTTCTTACAATTTTGAACAATTTCTATTTCCATTAATCACAAAACATTCATAAAATAATTTTCATTTCCAACAATCACAAAACATGCATAAACAATTTCCATTTTCAATAATTTTTAACAATTTTCATTTCTAATATTCACAAAATATTCATAAACAATTTCAATTTTCAATAATCACAATACATTCATAAAATAATTTTCATTTTTACAATTTTCAAAAATTTTCATTTCCATCATCCACAAATCAGACATAAATAATTTCTATTTCTATTTCCAACAATTTTCAACAATTTCCATTTTCGTAAATCACAACACATTTATAATTACATTTCTATTTCCAACAATTTTCATTTCTATTTCCAACAATTTTCAACAATTTCCATTGTCATTAATTACAAAACATTCATTAAAAATTTTCCATTTCTAACAATCATAAAACATGCATAAACAATTTCCATTTTCAACAATTTTTAACAATTTCCATTTCCAATAATCACAAAACATTCATAAACAATTTCCATTTCCAATAATCACAATACATTCATAAAATAAATTTCATTTCTAACAATTTTCAGCAATTTCTAGTTCCAACTTCCACAAATCATACATAAATAATTTTTCTTTCCAATAATTTCAATTCATAGTTTCAAACATAAGGATCAAGTTGAAGGGTATAATATGATTTACATAATTGTCAAATAATGAATGACATATCTTATACAATTATTCATACACATATATTCGTAACATGATGATCAAGTCGAAAGATATATTTATAATATGAGGATCAAGTTGAAGGATATAACTTCTTTGCAAATGTTTTTTTTTCTT
>JANITW010000001.1:28686073-28708630 GCA_027564335.1 Erythroxylum williamsii | reverse complement strand
TAACAAAAATTTAATTAATTAAAATAATTTATTTTGAAGTTTATATAAAAGTTTATATTATTATTATCATACCAAAGAATAATAATAATAATAATAATAATAATAATAATAATAATAATAATAATAATGACCAATGTATAATAATAATAATAATAATAATAATAATAATAATAATAATAATAATAATAATAATAATAACCCAATAATAATTCCAAAATAATAATAATAAAACTATATTATGTAAAAAAAACAAATGGAGGGGTAATCACAAAACATTAATAATTTCATTTCCATTTCTAACAATTTTTCATTTCCATTTTCAACAATTTTCAATAATTTCCATTTCCATTAATCAAAAACATTCATAAAATAATTTCCATATCCAAAAATCGCAAAAAATGCATAAAAATTTCCATTTACAACAATTTTGAACAATTTTCATTTCCAATAATCACAAACATTCATAATTCCATTTCCTTTTCTAACAATTTTCAACAATTTCCATTTCCCTTTTCAATAATCACAATACATTCATAAAATAATTTTCATTTCTAACAATTTTCAACAATTTCCATTTCCAACTTCCAAAAATCATACACAAACAATTTCCATTTCCAAATTTTCAATTCAAAGTTTCATACATGAGGATCAAGTTGAAGGGTATGATATGATTTACATAATTGCCAAATAATGAACGCCTATCTTATATAATTGTTCATACACATATATTCATAACATGATGATCAAGTTGAAAATATTCATAACATAAGGATCTAGTTGAAGGACATAGCTTCTTTGGAAAAATTTTTCTTATTTAAAGCTTTGAATCTTCTTTTCATTTCTAACAGACCATAATATTATATACACCATTCTATATTACGTTCTTAAATATATATTTTGCTTTTACAATTTTTAATTGACATTAATAAGTATAAGTATAAATGATTGGAACCCACAAGTATATAACATATTCACAATTTGACAAAAAAAGTTCTTTTTCGGATACATTTATTACATCACTACTTTCACACATTATCTATTATAAATATTTATGATACCCCACACATATATATTACCAAATAATTCAACATATTTTATACTCAATTAATTATTTACCCAAAACTAATATCTAAATAGGCAAATACTATCATTAACTACAACCGAATTATTATTAATTTCCAATTGCATAATTTTATACTCAAATTATTTTTCCTAAAGTCAATACCCAAATATTAAAAATAAAATACTATTTCACAGATATTAAAAATGTGCCAATTAATGATTTAAGTTTTTACAATTTTACAAATTTAATATTATCGGTTTAAATTTTACATTTAAGTTGTTTCAACTTTCAAGTTCAACTTTCAATTTTCATAATCAACAAGGCTATGCATAATGCATTTCATTCATCCAAAAACTTACCATAAATTTCTGATAAACTTAAACCAATCTTTATAACCAATACATCATTTACCGCGAGTGACTCACTCATTCAATTCAACTCTATTTCTATTTCTAAATGACAATGCCGTTATTATTCAGCGTTTCAACTCCATTGAATCCAACCCGCGCAAATTAGAAAACCAATACATCATTCATCGCGAATGACTTACTCATTCAATTCAACTTCATTTCTATTTTAATTGACAATACCGTTATCATTCAACATTTCAACTCCAATATTCAACCAAAATCCAGATACACACAAATTGCAAATCACAAAACCAAGTTCCAAGTTCCAACCAATTCACAAATTCAAGATCCAATCTAACACAATAAAAAGTACAATTAAGATTTAAGCAGAAAAAATTGAAAAACTCAATAAACACGCCTCAAAAAAATTTACTAGCTTCGGGTCTTCAGATTGGGTCTTTAGGCAGAGACGGAGCCACAATCTTAATATATATATATATATAAGGATATAGTTATTTAGGATTTAATGATGCACAGGGCCCTCAAAATTTAAAAAAATTACATATTTAGGCCCTCCTATTCTAAATTCTTGGCTCCATTACTATCTTTAGGTCGGGTGAAGGATTGAATGGTCAGAGGCTTCAGGTCTAGGCGACCTGCGATTGCGGGGCTACAACCTTCTCTCCTCCTTCAGATGTCCAGTGGCAACGACGTGGTGCGCTGGTCCTCGTGGAGGAAGGTTGAAGACGGTGACATCTTCGGGGGACGCAAAGGGAGGAGCCAAGGGAGGATCTCTATCCTCTTATGCTGGCGTGGATCGGGGAGGATAAGGGAAGGAGCAGCACTGCTAGACTAGTCACCAGTATTATCGGAGATGAAGAGGAGAATGAGAGAGAGAGAGCGGCGATAGTGGCAAATGAAGAAGCGAGAGTCAGTGAGAGAGAGAGAGAAAAAATGAGAAGGAAGGCTCGGTGGAGACAGAGACTCGGGGGACGACCGACTATGACGGTGGTGAAGTGAGAGTCGGAGAGAGAGAGAGAGAGAGAGAGAGAATAACAAAGGAAGGAGAAGGAGAAGGTTCGAGAGAGGAGTAGATTGCAGGTGTCTGTTTGGGGGAGGGGGGGTCGGCTAGGTTTAGAAAAAAAATTTAAAAATTGCAAACAAATCCTTCATTTTTTCAAATTTATAGTACCGGCTGGTAATCCCCCGGTATCGTATGTACTAGCTAGTACTGAACGAAAAACAATGGCACCAATTAGTATTAATGGTCAATACAGAAAGAACAAATATCATTTCGCTTTTCAACTGGTACAGAACGATATTCGTTCCCCTGCTTATGGATGATCTGTTCAAAAAATCACTTGAGTGGTATATAAATTGAAAATCCGTTATGTGGCTCTGTTAAGGCTTATCAGTGAAATATTCCACAAGCCTATAAGTTATAGCAAAAATATTCTTTCTCGATTCAATGGTGTAAACAACATCACACACCTTAATTCATTATCCTCAGGTGCCCTCTGATCAAGAGTAACCCGTGGATGTCAATTACAAAATTAAACATTTTTATCTTTATTTAAACTGATCATAAGGATCATGAGCTAAAACATTATCATAAATTTTGTTAATGTGTGGACCATTTTCTTATTTTATGTGATTAGGTAGTCGTGTAATTTCAGACTTGATAGTGCGGTAAGAAACAAAACACGGGCAGAGGAAGCAGTGACTTTGGGCACACGTAGAATGATAACAATTCATAACAGGAACGCTACATACAGTCGGTCACTTATATACACACACATGAATATCTTAACACAGAAAATAAGCTTATTGATTTCTACATCCGTATAAACTGTCCTGGCAATTTGCCCTTATTTACTTGATCGGAGTGTATAAAACCAGGAGGCCATGCTCAGGAAGACGAAGCAGGACTTGAAGAGGTCGGGTTGAATGCGAGTTGCTCAGCACAGGTGAGAACATCATGGGGACCTGCCTGTTCTCTACCAACGCCCATCAAGTCAAGGTAATACTGATAATGAGAGATGATGTTGTTCATGGCATCAATATCACCTTGCCCACAAACCATATCACCGTAGAGAACATTCATTGTAGTTCCGAATCCAGGAACCCTTTTGGCCAATGTGTCATTCTTGGTGGGCTTCCACTTCCCTACAAACACATCATGAGCTGAAGGTTGTGATTTCTTGATTGGGGTCATCCACCTCCAAATCGCAGTTTGGAAAGCAATAGTGGCGTTTTGCTCAATGTATTCTGGATGGTTCAACAAATCCACCTTCAATGCTTCTCCAGCAGCTCCATAATTATAGTTCCTAACATGACAGAAGCAGCTTTCAAGTTCCCAAGTGTTATCATCTCATGGGGTACTTGGGAGAAAAACAGGAGTATGCATAATAAGACAACATCTAAAGACAGTAAACAGTAGATCATTACGAAAAGAAAACTCATCAGTTATCAAGTGACAAGCTTTATGCCCTATTCTGTTACGCAGCTATCTTGTCTCCTGTAACTCCATATTTATTAGAAGAACACCAAAATAAAGACATGTGGGATAGACATACATCCAAATAGAGAATAAAAAGTCTCCTACCAGTATATTGGAATAGCACCACGGCCATAGTATTCAGCTCCAGGACTGCAAGGATAGGTGTATTTGTAGAAGTTATCGCAGTAAGACTGGCTAGGACTCATTTCCCTGTTGTAGCAAAGGCCCCAAGCCAACGGTCCTCCAGTAGCAACTCCATAGCCACCTGTAAAATTATCACGAGTAACAATATGCATGTGAAAGAAATCAACGAAAATAACAAACTTCGAACACAAACAACAAACACAACAGAGTCAATTTTAACTACTTTCGTTTCGTGAAAGCTGCGGTTTGCCGTTCCACTAAAAAGGAGGAAATAGAAGGAGAAGACGCGCTTAACGACTTAACACAACCACATCAATCACCCAAAAATCCACAGAATTAATTCGTTCATTCATAGCCTGCTCAATGCAGTAGAAGTAATCAAACAACTTAACAAAAACACCAGACTCGGAGTGACCACAAGCATTACATCAATGAGTCATTCGTTTTGCCATATATCCACACAAGTAAGAGAAAGACATAAAAATTCATAGCAATAACAAGAAGACGAATCCAAAGACAAGAACAGAAAAGAAAGTTACATACAAGAAGTTTTGCAGCCGACGTGTCCAAGAAAAGCTGCGACCTCCTTCATCTGCATAAGCTTGCCACCGGTGGTACCAAAGCCAAGTGGTTGATAAATAGCAGAGGCAGTAATGAAAGACTGATAATCCCAGAAACCAACAGCATGAGCAACTGGAGAATTCCTCTTAGAGAATAGATTCTCAAACTGATAAGTCTGGAAGAAGTCTGAAATTGTCTGATTACAACAGTACACAGACCACTCTTTGCATTCCCACCCTCTTGTGCAAACCTTCTTCCCCTTCACCGTTTTCACCACCGTCTTCTCCGAATCATCACTATTAACGACTGTTACAGCTAATGCGCAAATTATCAGAAATACCCAGATGCCATTTTTCATTTTCTCCATCTCTGATCTCCTGTAGACCATAATTTCCAAAACCCAGATGAGAAATCATTACACATTGTTTAAATCTCGGAAAGATTAAAACTTTGACTTGAAGTCATGACGTTAACTTACCAAAGGAGCAAATACTTCTGGATCTACATGGGTGGTTGTCTCCGAAGAAAGGAACTAGTTTTAGGGACTTTTTAGTTGGTTCAGATGTCCTTTTCCATAATGCATGAACCATTAGGTTCGTACAAGAATCGACGGTAGAGATTGGACTAATAAGGACCAGATGCTCCAGGTTCATTCATAAACACGCTGGATTTGATGGAGGAACATATTAAGACTGACAACGCTCACCGACACTTTTTTTTTTCCCTCCGCATTAAACTTAAATCTTTATAGCTAATATCCGTACGAGATGTTAAGGTACTCCTCTGGTTTAAACGAGTTCGTAAGTTTAATTTTATTATATATATATAATTATTTAAAATTTAAAGTCAAAATTTTACTTTCTACAAGTGATCTACTCCATTTAAACAAAGATTAAAATAAATATAAATAGTTTTAAGATGTCTTCTTATAATTAAGATCCTCCAATATCAAATAAAAAAAAAGCTAAGACGGGAGATAGGCATTGGACAATGCGATAATGTGTCGATTATTCAATTAAGAATCATGTAAATTATTAATAGCAATTTAGCTTTAAAAAAATAATTGTTAGAATGCAATTTTTTATAATAATAAAGGAAAAGAAAATTATTATTGGTTTGCTTATGCTTGAAATAATGACTTTTATGAATTTCTCCTCAAATATAACATTTATATTTAAATCCTTTTAGGAATTCTAAAAAAAGAATTTAAAATTTGATATTTTCAATATAAAATTTCTTTATACTTAAGAAAAATAATATAAAATAGTAAAATTTCATATTTAATAAAAGTCTAATAACATAATTATATCTACAATATTGTCTTAATTTTGAATATTAACATGGACAAATGAATATATATGCATATGAATTGAATTTTTATATGGTATTGATTACTACATCAAATATTTATATGATAACGTTATCTTTTAAATTTTCAAGTAGTCATAAAATTTAAATTAAGACTTTATTTATTATAAAATTTAAATTGTAAATAATGTGTCTAGAGTGTGTATCTTCATTTTGTATCAAAATATTTGCACTCATTCATTCATTGCAAAAATAAAGGAAAATATATATTTCTTCAGAATATTTTAAGGTTTAAATACAGTTATGTAATAAAATTTTAGATAATAATTAAGTGCTAACGATATATTAATTTTATAAAAATTAACGAGCTTTAATAATATAATGATATTCTCTTTTAAAATAGAGTTAATTTAATTATGGATTACAAAATTTAGTACGTATATAAAATATCATTATTCAATGTCGCTTGTCATTATATTAATAATGACAACACCAAAACTTATACATGGGTGAGAAAATTTTATAGGTATCCTTAGAATAACTATTTTACTTTACTAATTTTATATTATAGTATTTTTACTTCAAAATTTTATCTCTAGTAACTTAATATCTTATAGTTTATTTATATTTTTAATTTTAGTTACATTAAATCAAATATATTAATTTTGTTAAAAATTGAAAGAAAATTATGACAATCAAGAAGATCATATAAAATTAATAAAATCTCAATTAATTTTTTAATCAAATAATCGATAACATAAAATTAGTAGAAATACATTCAAAATATTGAATCATGTGTCACGTTAAAACACAGAAAGGATACGTTACAACACTACGTAAGAAAAGGGCATAGATTTCTCAACAGCATCATAGGACATAAGTGCTATTTATTTTCTTTTACCTTAAATGCTATAAAACAATTTCAATTATTCAAGAAATAGGTGCACCACATTAAAGATACAATTTAATCCTTTTAAAGTAAATCCCAATTAAAATTCAAATAATAAAAAGATTAATATTAAGATTTAATGTGACGGTACGTATATATTAGGCTTTGAATTACAAAAAAATATGACATGTGGTCTATATATATATATATATATATACTCCGAAATTAATAAATGGCTATTTTCATGGAATCATAAGATTTTCTAAGTATCTTATAATTGCAAAAATAAACAATATCTTTTTTTTTCTCTTTGTAATACTTTCATTTGTGGAATATAATATTCAAGATACCGTGAACGGAACAAAGTTATATATTATTATATATAATAAGTTGAATTGCTCTAAAAAATTATTTTTATATAAGATGTGAGTGCCGTATTTTACATTTGTTTTTTAAATTTGTGTGAAAGGTAACGAATTTGATTAATCTAAATTTCATGGAAAGTCTAAAAGCTTACACCTCTAATTATTAGCCATTGAAGGGAGACATTAATTAGGTAGAACAAATAAGCCTAAAAAAATATTAAAAATTAAGTTTGAAATGTCCCAAATATGTGTTACTGATAAGTTTGGATCTAGCACATTTATTAGAAATAAATAGGGAAAGTCACATTTAATAATATTTAGTGCACAAGAAGGACTTTACACTATAAAAGCCAAAGAGAGCCCCAAGTCTATGCACGAATCAACCAGAAGTGAGAAGTTAATAAGCAAAAGAGTTGAAAATGAAGAGGATGGTGGGTTCTGGGTTCATGTTCATGTTCCTGCTTCTGCTTGTTAGTGCAAATGCAGCCATTACATGCGACGAAGCAATAACTTCACTTTTGCCATGCCTACCCTACTTGATCGGTACTAACAATGATCCAGCCCCCACTTGCTGTATAGCAGTAAAATCTTTGAACGACCAGGCCAGCACCACACCTATACGTAGAGATTTGTGTCATTGCTTTCAGAATGCGGCGAAATCCTTTCACGTTAATCCTGAAAAGGCTAAAGACTTCCTGACTTATGCCATGTCCAAGTTCCTGTTCCCATCGACCCTAACGTAGACTGCAGCAAGTAAGTGACGACTCCTTTCTCTACTTTTGTTAACGAAGTATGTTACTATATATATATATATAATCAATTAATTTTTAATATTTTTGCATTTTCAGGATTCGATAAACGATGAAGATTGTCTATGGAGCAGGGACGTCCAATGTGATGAATAAATTAAAGTGGCAAAGACTAGATTTGGTTGTGTTTAATTCTTGATGCAGCTATGTCCTCGAAATTATGTACGAACGAGCTTTTGTCGTATCGTTACGGTGCTTCAAATGCATATGTACTTTGCAATAGATTGAAATACTTATGGTAATTATAAAAAAAAACTTTATGCTTATGGTATTTCCAATGATCAATAGATAAATAGATCAATAAAAATAACTGATGGAAACGACATAAATGAATCTAACACTCACTTGTCAAATATAAATGATGATGAGGTGAGTGCTTATGAGGCTCCATTCCAATAGATTTTAAGTGTCAGCATCTATGGACCATTGAGCACTGTGCAAAAATTAGTATTTACCGTCAGTGTTTAAAATTATGATAATTGTACAAGTAATCAACTCCTAGGAATTTTTGGAACTCATTCTTAAAAGATAGAGATGTAACTTGCGCCCCAGTTGCCAGTTGAAGTACTGAATAGGCAATTACCATCCATAATAAGATGAACTAAAATTTAACAATTGCGCATTGCAGGTAAGACTTTATATTAAAAAGTGACAAAATGACAAAAAAAGAACATCAACCTATTCAAGTTCTAGGTATGCTTGCTTAAAAATGAACTCAACTTTGATTCATTCTCTCCAATAGTGGCAATCCCTCTGAAGATCCAACTCTAATAGAATTGCATTGAAAATAGAAACAATACAGAACCAACCGGCAACAAACAATTCTATGTTTCTATCCACAACTTACAGACTCTTGTCTTTGGATCCACAAAAGGGTCGTGCAAATTGAGAACAAGGATTTAAGTAGCCTGCTTCCATGTCACCAAATGAAAATTACAATATAGAAAAGGAGAAGATATGTGACAGAACCACATTTCAATTACGTGTACAATATGGCAAAGTATAAAGATGCCATGAGCAGAGCATTGACTTTTCATTTGCAAGATGAATGTTCTTTTTACAAAGATGTACACCATTGAATTCATGCCTATCTAGGGTTAAAATTTGAGAAACAAATTAGAATATAATTTTTAAAAATCGGTCCATAATTAGTGAGTTGAAAGGAAGTTACAAATTTCAGCACTTTTTACAAATTTGTTTTTCGAGGCCAAGGAAAGAGGTAGACCAAAAGAAGCCGAATCACTTGGTTTGCATTTTCTCAAAGACACAAGAAGAAGAGAACGGGAAGGTAAGGTTAAAATCATCAGAACCCACTTTTTTTTTCCTCATAAAATCGCCTGCAGACAGTAGTCGGTGTGGGGGAAACAATCCAACATTCAGAAGATCCAACCCAGCATACTCAATAATGACAAATCTCTGCAGAAAGAAACACAAAGGTAAACGACTCTTGGTACAAACTGTAGCAGGAAATTAGAGCATAGGAATATTGGGAACCTGATAATGAAAAGAAACTCCTTTAACCAGGGAAAAATGATAATTTTAGTGAAAATAGGTATGACGATTGCCCAAGAAGACGAAAACTATGATCCTGCTCCTTTGACAACTTATAATTGGTATTGGTCAAAAAAAGATAGTCATTTTATCATGGAAATATGATTTTTATTTCTATATTACGTCATCCTAGGTTTTGGAACTCATAACTCAGTGTTGGTATAGTTCTACATTTCTGACGAAGATTATCTAGACCTTAGGATGATCATGAACTTTAAAACTCCTCACCAAAGTAATAAAAACTAAATCGTCTCCACTAACAAAAGAAATCCACCATTGAAGAACGATTTTCAAACATGCAATTTTGAGTAGAGATTTCAACACAATATTGACCTTAGAGATTGTAATTGACAGGAAGATCATACTGATAAGTATCAACGCCTAAACTCATGCTGCCCTATTATACAAGTAAAATGTTGAGAATCCAAGGACCAATAATAGAAACCATTGCAACAACAAAAGCATCTGCTCTTAATATTCATCTGACCATGAATTAGAAGACTGTTCGCTACAAACAAGAAAGCAGAGACAGAGAGATTGCACAAGTAGAAAAACAAGTCATAACCATACCAACCATTTCTCACTCTCCTTTCCAGTCTATTAATTCACTGCAAGGTGCATATAGCTTTGCCACCTGCTCCTCTGCTTCAGTGTCATTAACCACACCACGGCATCTTGGAAATCCACAGTAGCATGCCAATTGTTCATCAATTGAGAAAAATCTGCAAGGGAAAAAGTCAGCATACATCTCAAACACACGGATGAACACGGGATGTTGAGAAATTGAGCAAAACCTATAGTCATATGTGAGTTCTTCCCATCTTCTAATATCTCTTTTTGCAAATATAATAATGTGCTCATCACCATTAACACTTATCACTCTCGAGTAGCAATTGGGCTGTGCAACAATAAACAAAAAGAAACACAAGTATAAATTAGTGCTCCTATAATTAAGCATCTAGCAAACAAATTGATTGAACCGAAATTGCAACCACCAGTGAGCTTTCAACTTCCAGTAATACTCTCACAAGTTTAAAGACAGAACAGTTGAGACCAGAACATTTATCATTTACAGTAGTCAAACTAATTACCCATTGGAACTTTACCACAGAACTATCTTTTTTTTTCTTTCGAAAAAACAGGACACAAGTTTGACAACAAAAAATCATCGAGAGAGAATGCACACCTCACACGAGTGATTGATCAAATGAGCAATACTTCCTGCTCTCGTAGCGTCAATTACCCGTTCATCATCAATTCGAAACATATAAGTCCCAGCACCCTGAATTTAAAAAACCTAATCAAGATTTTGACTATAAAAACAACAGAAATAACTTTCAAATAGTAAAGATCAGTCTTATGATGATAGCCACGCATTACCAAAACCAGAAATATAAGCATACACAAAGAGACAGAGACAAAAACGTAATGCCAAGAAACATACCACCAATGAATTGTATATGAATCGTTCTCTCCTATCAGCAATAGGTGGTCTAACAAGTTCACCAATATATTCAATCACCTGAAATATAGCACCATTATACTTGTGAACTTAGAATATATTAATATGCAAATTAATTTTATCATAGTTGATATGCAGTTTAATTTTACCATGTCTCCAGCCCTAAATGGCTGCTTCGCAAAGATGCCAAATCCATGTATTCCTGATTTCCCTAGAACCAAAATTAACAAAACAAGTCACCATATAAAGCTCCAAAATGATCCTTACATATTGTTGACATTGACACGTGTGTGAAATCCTAAGATACTTACCAAATGTCAATCTCTTCCTAAATGTCTCCCGCATGTATTTATACTTCTCAGCCATAGAGAGAATGTTGCCATGAGAATCTAGCTGAGAGGCCTTAAACCTTTGTAAGTTAAAAGAAGATCTAGAGGCAACAACTCCATTTGGCAGCAATCTACCAATCGATGAATCATGCTTACAGAAACCACCAACTAAATAAGGTTGATTCTCTACAAACAAGCGCTTCAAAGATGCAGCAGCAAGGACTTCAGGTTCCTTCCTTCCTCTTCTTCCAAAATGATTGTAAGGCTCTATCAGAATTCAAGAAGATCAAAAGAATTTATGAAAGAACCTTTTCCTTAACCCGATTTTATGGAATTAAGTACTAAATATACGAAAAGAAGCCCCAGCACTTGGAAGGACGGAGTGCTACATGGAAAATATTACTCGGTGGTTCTTGAAAACAAAACTACCATAACACAAAACCTTGAATCAACTCTTACAGAGTGAAAGAATACATACACATGAGATACCATACTGCATCATTGCAAGCAAGCATCTAATATACCTGAAACCAAAGAAGAAGCTTAAAAGGCATACCGGTACGAGCACAGCCAGACGGATTAGATGGAGGTATATAATCAGAACAGCAACGAGCAATTCTACTAATCCTTTCATCAATGACCGGCCTCTCATTAGATGGCTGTTTGTGCCTCTTACAGAAGGAAAGTAAACGGATACAGTGGTGATCTTCATCATCATCAAGAGAAAGGAGATGTAGTCTGTCCTCATCCTCAAGCTGTTGACCATATAGAATGACGCAGTTTGAAATGATGCAGTTTGAGTAAATTTAAGCATATTTTGTTACCAACTACAGCATTCATTTGAAGTTTAAATAAATGAACAAACTAATCAAGCATCTTTAATAATTGTAACAAAGGAAAAGAATACCTCAACGCAAAGTCCAGCAGCACGTGCACAGAGAGGATGATATGCTACCCGGCAATTATTATTTGAGCACTACAGGTAAGATTTCAACAGAGTTAAAATTCACAAATTACTAAATGCATGTGTAGATTACAGAGAGAACAAGAGAGCAGAAGAATGATTGAATATGCCACCCAAGCACTATGGACTGTTTTGTTGCTTTTGCGTACTTTGTCTCACTTTCTCCACTAAAGAGGGAGCAACGTAAGTTGCCGAGATAACAATTAACTTATCAGATAAAGAAATTTAGAAAAGAGAAGGAAAAAGAACTTCAAAAAGTTGGTACACTAAAAGTCGCCAAGACAATTTAAGTTGTCAGACACAGAAATTTGGAAAAGAGAAGGAAAAAGAAAGAGACAAACTTCAAAAAGTTAGTACCCTCCTTAAATATAGAGATGAGGAGACTTATTAACCTCATCAAATATCAACCAACACCTTTTAACCCCTTTTTTTTCCTGTTATGTAAATTATTGCCCATAAAGACCTGATAAATGTCTAGAAACGTAGCAAACAACAAACAAAGCTGTTGGTTTGTTTCTCATCTATAATCTTTTATGAGGTGCAGTTCTTGCAAATTGCAATTCTAGAAAACATCACAACGAAACAAAAGTTGATCAAAAGCAATTTAAACTTTGCCCCAGTTGAATACAAAATCTTTATCAGGAATTTGAATTTGAATTTTTGCATTAAGCTAACAAGACCAGTCATGCAATGACATCGGAGGACTTAAAACTTGCGTTTAACAGGTACAGTTGCACGAGAACATTACACTCAACTGACAGTCTGAAATATACAAGCATAGCAGTTATTTAGTATCTTAAGATAACAATCTTACTTGGATGCAAGCTCCATAAGCTACACCACAGATGCTGCATAAGAGCTTCCAACGATCCTGTTTTTGAACCAAAAAATTTGGTTGCAGATTGTAAACAATCATGATTGTCCAACTAAAAGGAATTTAATAGTAGAAATTTAAAGATCAAATTTCTGCTTCAGTACAAGATTACAGCTACCAAGTTCAACAAATGAAATGTTCTCAATATCACCCACAAAATAAGCAAATGATTATAATAATTAAATAAATTACTTATCCACAGAGGTGATAGGATTATAAAGCATAAAAGTTCAAGTTAACCATCCTTCGTACCTTATTGATCCTATTTAAGCCATCAATGGGCTCCATTCTCTTGACATCAAATAAACAAGTTTCTGAAATGCATAAAGTGAGACCACATAATCTAATACAACAGACAAATAAATGAATGCGTGCATATTACAGACACAAACCAGGTATCCATATTGCACAAGCCAGATGAGCCCAGCGACCATCAGTAGTTGGCTTCATAGCACCACCTGGAAAAAGTAAATCTAAATTTTGAGCTACATATGATCCATAGCCTTACAGGGGATAAAGATGGATAACAATACATTACCAGTTACAGGACAAAGGCAGCAGGGCGGAGGAGACTCAGGGGCCCCTGGTCGGCATAAATTGCATAGCCACAGGACACCATCAACAGGTTCTAATTCCCCATAGCATCTGGCATGGACCTGAGTAAACATTACTCCTATGAAATATATGAATTAACTAGAAGATTAAAATGAAAAGTAATAAAACTTTTCACAAGAAATGGAAAAAGGAACTTTTCAAGAAAAACCATTGAAGGAATTAATTGACAAAGAGCTAAAAAAAAATAGGATTTATGTATCATATCTCAAACCGCTTATCAGATGGAAAAAGTTATAGTGCAGAAACCAGCAGAACCAGTATACAAGGTTTTACCATCATTCTGCATTTCTCACACTGCAGAAACAAATTGTTTTCATATTCCTGGAAACAAAGAACCACAATTAGAGCCTCCACACATAAAAAAATTGAAAGCACTATTAGGTTAGAGACAAAACATCAGCCCTCAAACAATAAATTGAAGACAAGGAGATGCAAAGAGAAAGATAGGCCAAATAAAAATTAGAGTTAGAGCTACAGCAATTAAAGATAGAAGATTCTCTTGCACCTCATCCATGTGGCAGACATTGCACTTATCAAGATCTTTCCAATTTACACGAACAGGTCGATAGCCAACTGGCAAGTTCTGATATCTATCAGAGGTAGAATTGCACGTGGATAACTTGGACGATAGTCTGGATTTCAACAACCCCTGTTAACATCATAGGGAATCAATATACAATCTAAGCAGGCACCATCAATGTACACATCTCCATAACAAATACAAATGATTGTCAAACTACTACAAGCAGAAAATAAAAGTCACCCTAAGAACGTCAAAAGAAGAAACAATAGTTATTTGCATTTAAATTTTAAATATTTTCTTTTACCATCAGAGTTAATAACACAATCAGAGAGAAAAGAACAACTAGAAATGACAGGACATTTCGACTGGAAGCAGAAGAAAGTTAACCCTATAGAGTAAAATGGTGAGCAAAGTCATTAAGTTTCAAAAGTTCCATGTCGCTGCCAATCAAAAAGTGCTTGTCTTCTTAATATGCATGTCAAATGCTCATTTACCAACTTTATATTCAGCATATAAGTTCATGAGTATACTTTAATATCAAGAGTCATTTATTTAACCTATGATTTTTGGTAAGGAGTTTCAGGGAAAAGAAAATCCTTGTACCTGTATTAGTTTTATTACTTGAGGATTGGAGAAACCAAACATGTCAGAACCCGATTCGTAGATGCTTTCCACCCCATTTTCAGCATTGATGCTGTTGGAAGTACCATTCTGCAGTTTTTTCATTCTTTTGTATATTTTGTTCCAGCAACCAGATGGAGTAGATCCTTTAATCTGAAGAAAAAGGAGATAACTATAAAGGTTTAGCAAATCATACGCGTAGAAATGATGCATGCAATAGTAAGATGTGTGATGCCAATCAGATCTTAGCTTTGAGTGCTAAGAGGCCTGTAATTCAAGAGCAATTAAAAGGTCAGAAAATCCATCAAAAGAAAACAAACAAGTGTAAGTAAATCCTGAACCCCTAAATGCTCACTGCTTAGCTCGGTAGACTTGATCAATAGAACTCTTGTTATACAAAAAGAAAGCACTTAACTGTGAGATCAGTGTTCATCATCGGATAGAAAAGCTTACACCTTAAACCATGGTTATCTTAGATACATATAGATCTTGTGACCAAATATAGAAAGTAAAAAATGCAAATCAACAGTAAGATATGCATATAGTACTTGAAAATGTAAAGTTTCCTTCTTTCATTGATCTGAGCAAACAAAATTTTGTGTCCATAGCAAATAATTAAAAACTGAGTTTCAAAGGGTTCTACCACAACATGCTTTACTATCAGTTCTACCGACATCAAAGAGATATGGAGTCCCAAACACAAGCAGAGGCACACAGAGACAGAGAGTGAGTGAGGGTGACAGACAAAAAGGAGGAAAAAGAGAGTGCATATGATGGTCTTTTAATGCATGGAGTGCATAATCTGATTACTGCAAAAAAAATATATCCTAGCAAAAATGGCAAGAAATTTACAACAAATAAATTGCAAAAGGGTCATCAGCATGTTTATAGAATTAGGATTTATTTTATCAACCTTACCTGTTCTCCATTATCCAATGTCACTCGAAATAAAGGCCGAATCTTTGACTCTACATCTCTCAACACTTCCATCTTATATACTGTACAAATGTTTGGATCTGAAATACTCAAATTTGAGAGAAAATGTCAAGTAATATCAATTAAAAATAAATCAATTTAAAAGGGAAAAGTATAACACCTCAAAACAAAGAGCAAGTTGAGAAAAGAATTTGAAGTTACTACAGAAAAATTCCCACAGTATTCACCTGCTATTGACTTGAATTTCCTCAAAGCAGTATATCCTTCAGGCCAGATAAATCTATCATCCTGAAAATATTCCGAGTCCTTGGCAATCCTTCCTGTTAAAAAAGGTTCGGTGATTATTATAAGTACCAATTTATTAAATTTTCCAATAAAGTTTGCTAGTTTATAGTAAATGACAAGTCTCCAAAGCTCATTATGAATTAAGAGTCATGACTTATAGACATTTCAAACAAAAAGGAGGGAATAAAAGTAAAAGTTAAAAGGGTACTATTTATAAATTGGTTGATTATGAATATCTTAAGGATGACGGTTAAGTTGAGACAAAATGCATGGGGAAATTTGAACAGTGTTTCAGAATAAATGCTCAAAATTACCAAGGCTTAATATTTGTAAATCCCCAATAACATAAGGAGAGGTCCTAAGGCCTCCCAATATCTTTTGAATTCCTTCATCTTTATAACAATCTCCACCAGAATCTGTACTCCCTTCGTCCTCACTACCCAGAGTCTCAGAACTATCAGCATTCTTGCCATTTTGCAATTGTAGCATTCTTTTTGGAAGTCTCTGTTCACTCAGATACCTGCTAAAAACCCAAAATTTGTTCATTTTGAAAGCTTAAAAGGAGACTGAAACATACTCAGCGAGGCATCTTCAATAAAAACAAAAAAGAAAAGCAATTTTACATGTCACTATGTAACCAGTGAAACTTCAGGTTTAGATGAGACTAAATAAACACAACTAAAACACTTATGTCATACTTAGTTTGAAGTCCATCAACTTGAAGAAAGCTTTTGTCTACTTTTAAAAACCATCAAATCTCAAAGCTTGAGAAAATTAAAAGTAATCATAGAATCTAGCAATCCCTAGCCACAACCAAACACAAACTTTTTGACATATTAGCCCAATGGATTAAAAGCACTTATTATAGCACGAAAGCCATATCCAGATAAACAAAATTAATAGATGCTATTCTATAAAGATGTAAACACAAAAAGGGCATCCATTTCATCAAAAAAATCATTCGTAGTGTGATCCTTTGAGCTATCGACTACATCCAATATGCTCAATTAGCATAGTAATTCATATTCAATTTGACAAGTACAAGTTGTCCACCTGAACGGAATTCTTCTAGTGCTTTTAAAAGGGAAATAGAGAGGCAGAGTTAGAAAAACAAAAAAGGCTTGCAGCAGTGAAACTGTTGGGATTTTTATATGTGCATGACAATAATATGGGAACAGATGATAGTTCATGGTCAAAGCTGGCCTTCACCATGGTGTTTGGCATTGCTCTTCATACCTCTTACAGCAGCCACCTATGCTTTAATTTTCTCTCCCTGCCTGTTTGGTCTACTGCTTATTTTCACTGGTAATAATGTTTATAACTTACATTAAAGTAGACAAGCTAAAAGATGGAATATGCAGACTTATTAGAAACCATCAGCATTGATGAAGAACCTTTAACCTCTTGAGATGTAACAGATACTGGGTGCTTTGCATCTTAAAATTATGGATAACACAATACTCTGGATCTAAAATTACCAATCTTTAATATGGCATTTCACACAAGTTTAACTTGATAAACCTAGCTTATAGGCTGCATGCACTATGATGTGTTTCAAACATAATTTCCTTTTATTTATCAATCAAAGTCTGATATTTGTACCAGGACAAACCCTATATGATTAGCCAGATTTATTGAGACGTACCAGGACAAACCCTATATGATTAGCCAGATTTATTGAGACATAAGTTGTGAAGAAGAGAAAAAGAAAAGTTGGATAAATTGCACAAGATATAATCAAAGATTTACTGTGAAATGCCAGATTAGCATCTAAATTAAAATAAAGATAAAGTAAAAAGGAAGTAACAGGCTATTGTAAAAAACATTACATTTTTGCTTCTTCCAAGCTTTGAGCAAATTGAGGCTTCTTGCACTTATGGTGGAAACAAGAAAGAAGCCCTTTGAGAAAAGAAATTATCTGCTTTGGTTTTACTCTGAAAAGATCACAAGTATTTCAGTCTCCAACAAAGGCATGTGTCTTAACCATCTGTTAGATAAGGCAGTGATCAACCCCACACGATAAATCCCCAAAACCCAAGTGTATCACAGACCTTGCAAAATCATGGGTACCAAAAAATTGTACAAGTACTGATCTTCCTCCACTAAATCTGTTTAAACCCTTCCGATCAGAAATAAGGGCTTCATCTACAATAATAGCTGGCCACATTGCATGACCTGCACCATAATATAAGAAGATATAGTTTCTATGAAATAAAAAAGGAATATAGTCACTATTGAAATCCTAGTTCTTTGAAAAGGCAACTAAGAGAGTGGCAAATAGAGAATGTCACAGAAATGATCTCACCAAGTTTGAAAAACTAATATAACCTGGAAAAGGAACCAGTAAATATAATCATTAACCAGATTCTCAAATCAGCTCAATCAAGATCCAATAACTGGTTCACATTCTTTTATATCCAAACAGTAAATTTCCAGTCACATGCTAGACATTGTGTGTTGAGTTGCAAAGCTTCATGTTGGCACTGGGATTAATATTTAGCTAACTACTGTTCATGGCACTAGAACATATGCTATTCCACATACAACAGAAACCTCCAAGAACAAGATCAAGTATAGAACAGAGTTAATTTCTACACCACTTAACTAACTGATGGACAATGAAGGCATTGATAGAACCATGAACTTCTGCAAATGCTTACCATCCCAGACTTATTATTTTCACCTCTATTTCTTATTTCTTTCCTCTTAAACATTGGCTCTGACTTTTAAATTGAAAAAATATTAACAGAGAAAGGTAAAAATCACTTAAGTGCATACACCAGCAAAGAGAAGAAAGATTCAAAAGTCTTAAATAGTAAGAAAGATTTTGATCAAAACCAGTAAGTTTTGCCCATATGATATCGCCAGGCTCCAAATCTTGGCAGTCATCGAAGCTGGCAGCTAATGCAACCATCTCATCATAATTGTTGCTATCAGCATCAGTACATGTCATATTGAATTTCAGGTTCAGATTCACCATCTCCTCATGAGAGAGGAAAAATTTTATTTTTTCATCTAAAAGACCAAGATCCTCCTCATCACCATCTTCATATTTCACCTGAATTATGTTTCACTTAAGGTCAGGCATATGATACTAATATTTCAACGGTTTTAGCAATCCAAAATTATTAAGGAGAAATGAGTTGGCATGTGAATTCGTACATGGTGTCGTTTGGTCTCCAAACAGTAATGAACAACTTGTCCAGAATACCAAGCAGCATCCAATGGCCAATAAACCTGGGCATATGCAGCTTAATTATGGAGCAAAGAAAAGTCTAGACCAACGAATGTTGCCATAGGTTTTTACCTTGCACTGTAATTAGAAGTACCCTCGCAAAATGATTAATATGAAAATATGAGCATATGATGCAAGTTCTTACCTTGCACGGTAACCCAACAAATGTTTCAGGATCAACGCCATCAAACCTCAACCTATGAAAGTCAAAAGTCACATCCGTGAATAACAAAAAGGTGAAAGTTGTAGACACACAGAGATATCGAAAGCCCTCTTTTGGTGGCTGATAAAGCCTATGAAATAAAACAATATGCAAGCGAAAACTGTTTGCTGCTCTTGCAAAGTAATAAGCACTTGTACTGAACTTGCTTGAAGGCTAGCAACTTTCATTTCAATTCTATATCGACTGTGATTCAGGTTTCCAAGCAATATCGCCCATTCAACCCTATATACTTACTTCTCAATTGATAATTTCCCACCTTACATACAAAATGCAGTTTCAACTTCAATTTCAGTACTCCTTAATCCAGCCAAATACAAGCAAAGAGTGCACAATTAGAAGAAAAATGACAACAGGAACCCCACCTGACCCATCTTTTAGAAGTAGGCAAAACTTTCTTCCTCGAAAAATTCCCACGCTTTTTATTTTTATTATTATCACTAGAATTGATATTCACATTGTGAATTCTACAATCCCTCAAACGCCGCCTATCCCTCAAACGCCGCCTATCGGAATCCATCAAAACAGTGGAATCGACCTCCAATTTTTTCAACTCAGTACACCCAATCCTCATCCTTTTCTTCTTCTTCTTCTTCACCTCACGCTCAATCGATTCTTCAAAGTCGATACTTTCAATCTTCACAGAGCGCGCAACTAAAGACTCAAAGAAGGACAAACTTCGATTGCAATCTCGGCGTCTTTTGCTCCGGCGAGAGTAGACGTGAAGAACAGGCGGTTTAATCGAGCACGGATCCTCGTGAACGACGAGCTTCCTAGCTTTAACCTTCTTCGACATAACGTTTGACGATCCAACGGCGCTCACGCAGCGAGACGCCGCCGAGTAGACTCGGTCCAAAGACACGTACTTAACCGGAGTCCCCGCCCGATTGCCGTCGATGTTAATGTCACCGTCTCCGTCCACTTTCACTTCTCGTGCTTCTAGGGTTTTGTTGTTGTGGAGGTGAATAAATGCCATGGAAAAAAAGGGAAATTATTAATTATTGGCAGAGGAGAGAACAAAAGACTGTTGCTTCCTTTTGCTCCCTCACTCTCCACCTTCACAATGTGATGTGAGAATTATTGATAAATTTGAGAAACTTGAAAGCACCAAAAGGGATTGGGTATTAGGTTTAGGGTTAGGGTTTAAAGGGAGAGGAGGAACATTTGGATTAGGGTGTTTTGGAGGGAGGGGGAGGGAGGAAGAGGGATTTTCCCGAAATTGCCAGTTTCCCGCCGGGTGTAACATGCACTCGCCTGAGCTAGCGAGTGGGAGATGGTATTCTGTTTTGTGCTATATACGTATTATATTACAATATAAAAAACATTCAGTTATTAATCATCAGATGCAGATAGAAGAGCAAAGATTCTCTGTCCAATATTACTCTGTCTTGTTCTGACTTATAAAATCTTAACTATTTATTTAGCGGGACCTATACAGGATCTACATATAAGTCGTATAAATAAATGAATAAGATTTATTGGACATAATAAGACACTATAATATTAAACAAGAGATCTGAACTCTAGACAGAAAACTTGAATCTATGACTATGACCATGATCATGATGGTCATGACCATGATCAATGCACAGTATTAACAGTAGTAGTAGTAGAAAGCTCTGGTTTCCTTTCTTTGATCGAAGAAAAATAGAATAGTTGCTTACAATGCCAAAAAAGGCGACAATGCAGACTCCAGTCTCTCTAGTGTAACCCAGCGTTTGGTTACCGTCTTCGGACGTGAAGACGGATGACGAGGACAAAAAATTTCTGTCCGAAGGTGCGTTTGCTTACCGTCTTGACTAATTCCTGTCCTGTCTTTAAGGGACAAGGACAAAATATGCCGTCCAACTCAAAAATGTCGGACATTGTCCTTTGTCCGCAGACAAGATAAAGAAAAGCCAAAAATAACCCTGCTTTTGGTCGAATACCTAACACCCATGCTCCATTGTCAACAGCTGCGTCCGAGGCTGGTGAACCTTCGTCTCCACTGATACGCGCGGTAAGTAGCAGAAGCTTCTCTTCCCCCTTCAATGTACGCATATGGTCATTGTACATATTCTACTAATCTCTCTCTATTCTCCATACATTTGCTCATTGTTTGCGTCTCCTTCTTCCCCAGATTTGATTGTGTTCCGTGTGCAAAGAACCTCCGTCTTCGTTGAAGCAGCGTCGTACCATCCTTCCTCTCTTCCGGGTAAGACATTCATCCCATTCTCGTGGTTTGTTGTGGGTTATGTTTGGAATGTTTCGTCTTCTTCCTCTGGGTGTTTGAACGTCTGTTCTTCAAATGCTGTCGGTTTGGAATGTGGGTTATGTTTGGAATGTCGCTTTGTACCGTGTAAGGACCAGAACGACAACTCCATGGGTGAAATCCCCAGAAATGGACGAGGAAACTGGGTCTCCGACGACGACCCATTCCGGTGATGACGGTGATGATCATCATCATCAGCAGCAGGACGACGTGGGACCCATTGTGGTGTTTGGTTTGGATGATGGATTTGGGGAACAGGACGATGAGGAGGATGATGGGTATGGGTATGGGTTGGCTGCTGGTGATGCATTAAACCCATTATATGATCGTTTGACATCATCAGCAGATGCACATTCAGAGCAGACGAAGTGATCTAGTTTCTTTGCTTCCTCAATGGTGATGCCCACACAGGCAGGATGATACCTAAAAGCCCGTGTCTTAGATCATTCTTTGTGATTTTATTTGAATTCCCCTTCTGGGTTGTTGTTTCTCTTATGCCTCTGTGATTTCTGTAATGCCGTTGATCAGTTTCTGAACTAATGACAATGTGTAGATCCTATTTCATACTCACATAAATTGAAAGAAATTCACTGCAGAACAACACTAGGTTATCCATTTTCTGGATGATTCTCACATCAGATTTGACAGAATACTGAGAAAACATAGATTAACTGAGGGGAATAAGGCATTAGTATGATGCAA
>JANITW010000001.1:28593396-28617539 GCA_027564335.1 Erythroxylum williamsii | reverse complement strand
TAATTACAATTATTGTATCATGCATCAGTATATAATATTTGTGATAATAATTCATTATACAAAAAATTCAATACATAATATCTATTACTATACAATCAACCGTAAATATTGTACCAAAGTTAAAATTCAAAATTTAAGACATAATAATTATTCTAGTTCCAAACAATATGACATAGAATGTTAGTAATTATTTAAAGCTAAAATTATGATAATATCAGTATTTTAATTAATTAGTTTAAAAAATTATCTTTTTCATTCATTTCAGAAATTATGGTTCAATTAGTTTCTGAAATTAAACTAATTTCAGAAAGCCCTTAAATTGATTACGCTATATATTGTAAGAATAAACAATTAATTAAAAAACAAATAAGTAAAAAACGAAAAAAATCAACCCAACACGGCTTCATCATTGGAGAAAGGAGGGGCAGAGAAAACGACGTTATCTTGCGTTTGGAGAGTCGGGTGCGTCGCCCACGACAAGTCACTCCAGACGACGACAATGGTAGGCGGCAGGCGACAGGCGACAGGAAGAAGACGGCAGTGGAGGACGCAGGCGCGGGAATAGGGGAGAGGAAAAGAGAGGGTTGCATTGCCTTTAATAATAACCAAAACAACGTCGTTTTCGTTATTGGTTAACGTTTATATTTTAACCAAAACGACGTCTGATATACATTTAAATACTAACTAAAATGTTTTGGTTTTGTCTAAACGACGTCGTTTTAGTTATTATTTGAACATATAACATAACCCAGATACGACATCGTTTCATGTTGAAGGCACATACGACGTCGTTTTGTTTTTGATTTAAGCCTCTTCAACTTTCACAAAACGACGTCATATGGTTCCAAACCTATACGAATTCGTTTTAGTTATTTCAATCCTACAGGCTAACGACGCCGTTTTAGTGGATTACAATCCGACGACTTATTTCGACGCCTATACCGACGGCTATGGCTGTCGGTAAACATTTTGTCCTCCTTCAGCGACATAATTCATTACCGTCCCCAAATTTATAAATTACGACCAATATTGCCGATGTCTGCTCTTATTTCGTCGGTATTTTTCCACCGTTTTGTTTCCGTCGGTAAAAGTCCGTCGCCAATTGCCAATTTTCTTGTAATGCCTGCTCTCCCCACAAGCAAGGCTCAAATAAGCTATTCATAAATACCTTTAGCTTTACAATTTAGAATCTTAATTGAACTGAACTAACTAGATCACCTCTATCCTTATTAGATTATATCAAACTAACCAATTGGATGACACTATCATCCAAATATATCTCCATCTAATAGGATTTAACTACATCATAACTAACAAGATAAGAGCTTATATTTAACTAGGAATGATGCATCCATATCCATAAAGAACTCTACTATCTTTCGATGATCTTCCCATATATTCTTTATCTTTTAGAATTATGTATATCTACTGTAATCTCAACTATCACATCATCCAAAATCTTTTCTTGATCTTTATCAATTGATGAGTCATCCAATTTCAAAGCTTTTTATAGTGCACTGATCCGGTCAATGTTTACCCATATCTCTATTAGTCATAATCCGTCTATTTGCCACATTAAATCCTTAGACCTCCCACGTGTGTCCCTCATGCATGTAATCCAGCTAGCCTTCAACTTAAGGTCTATCTCAAGCTATCTTTTGGTCTCATATATGAAATTTGCATCTTGTTGAAGATTTCTGCCAATATGTTCCAGTACATGTCAACTCATCGACGATATCCATTTTTCTTGCCTACTTGCAAGTATTTGTCTTGTTTCGTCACCTTGAGTGTCAAACATTAGTCAAGGCTAGCCAATGCCTGCTCGATTCCATTATTAAACTTGAGGGTCTAATAGTTAGGATGCAAAATCTGTTGGACGTGTATTGCAGGGAAGACTTGAAAAATTTGACTGATATTTCTTTTTGAGGAAGAGACATCCATATCATTTCATATGCATCCAAATTCTAAGAACTTTCTGATGTCTTACGCTTTGGTACCAAAACTAATTCGGGGAATTTCTCAAAGGCCAATAATTCAATTAAAGCCCCTTTTTTCTAATATGTTTCTTTTTATTTTTTTTTCCCCAAATAAGTTCTTGTTTGAATTTTGTAGCACAAGGCGTATTGTTTTAGCACCCAAAGAAGAGAGGGATTATGTTTTGGGTAAGTTATTGGGATTCATTTGATTGATCAACTTATTGCTTTAATGAGACAAAAGCTAAATAAAAGTGAGTATTTTAGTAGAAGTTATATCTAATTTAGCGTAACTTCGTGACAGAATTTCAATTATGCTTGTTTATTTATTTTTTGTATTTGGACTAGAGCATAATTTCTCCTTTTGTGGAATTAGTACAAATACTGCAAAGTATAACTTTGATTACTATAGTAGCAAAGATCGAAACCATTAGATGACCGCAATGCAGTTTGAGATAGGTAGGAGAGACATTTTTTGCGAACAGGATAAAATGAAAATTCTGACGAGGAATATGTTCAAGTTTCAAGCTAGAATGAAGCAATGCTCAGTAGAAATCCATTCTTTCTGGAGCGGGGGTCTTGATAACTTGCAATATTTGCTCCACCTCTGCCATGGAAGGCCTACTCGAAGGTACTTGAGATGTACACACTAGAGCCAACTTGAGAACTGGCAGGACTTCATCCTCTCGATACTCTCCCATATTTGGATCAATACAATCCCAAATATTCCCTTGTTCAAGCAAAACCTTGACATGGTCATTCAGAATCAGCACATTGTCCTCACCATATTCAATTGGCCTTCTTCCTGTTACAAGCTCAAGGATTAGGATTCCGAAACCATAAATGTCACATTTCTCATTGACCCTCAAGCTTTGGCATGCTAGTTCAGGTGCTACATATCCTAATGCACTCTGAAACCTGTTACTCATAACATGCCTGTCAAGCCTTATTAACAGCCTAGCAAGTCCAAAATCTGATATCTTTGGGTTGCAGTTTTTGTCGAGAAGAATGTTACATGGTTTTATGTTGTAGTGAATGATAGGTGGATGGATGGAATGATGCAAGTGAGCAAGTCCTTTTGCGGTTCCAAGAATGATCTTGAACCTGTTAGTCCAAGTAAGAGATGGTGAAGAAGATGGCCTCTCATGGAGTTTGGTTTGCAGGCTGCCATTTGGTACATACTCTGATAGTAACAGCTGCAACTGAGGAGTCCAGTAGTATCCGTTCAGAGATACAAGATTTGGGTGCCTGGCTTTTCCCAGAACTCGAACTTCTCGATCAAAATCTTCCAGGTACTGGATTATGTTTGAGGTTATCAGCTTTTTGATTGCTACCACTCTTCCTTGTGAACCCAATGGAACCTTGTAAACAGTTCCAAAAACCCCTTGACCAATCTCAGCAGCCTTGTTAAGGAGTGATTCTGGATTGTTAACCGAATCAAGTGATGACTTTGAGTCAAAGAAAACAAGTTTTCCTGAGGTTAGACTTCCGGACTTGGAAGAGCTGGAGCACATGCTTTCCAAGGCACTTTCGACAAAGGTTGACCTTCTCCTAGCTGATAGGTTCAGCAGGGCTATGACCATAACTCCAAAAAAAATCAACAAAGCTGCCGAAATCGCAGTAATAGCAGAAATACTGAAGAACCTCTGGTGATGGAGCCTTTTTGAGTAGGAGGACTCGTCTCTTGGCCTATGACCGTGCATTTGGTTACCATAGGCATGTGGATCAAGGACTAGAGGCTTGGGTACATTCATCTTACATGGTCCTTCCAACAAGGGTGAACAAAGTCCTAAATTACCCTGCAAAGCACTGCGATCCAAGCTTGGAAATATACCCCCAACAGGAAGCCTGCCTGTTAGCATGTTATAGGATATGTTGACGGCAAGAAGATTCTCCAATTCTCCAAGCTCTTGTGGTATTTCTCCACTCAGTTTATTGAATTCCAAGTTCAGAATCTGAAGTTTGTGCAGCTTTGATATTGACTCCGGGATAAACCCACTTAGATTGTTATGGGACAAACTCCTGCAGAAATTTGAATAGATAAATGAACTAACGCATTCCTTTTAAGTAACAACAGAAAGAAGGAAAAGAGTATTAAGGAAACAACGAAAGGTAGGATGATCAGATAAGCAAAATAGGACATCACTTAGAAAGGCCACCATAATAGCAGTTCTAAATGGATAGATAAGCTTTAGTTAATTCTTTTCTTTCACTTCATCTTTTTCGACTTAAGATCCATTGTGTCCTCAAAAAACAATGTTTTCCCTAGAGATGTGATGTAAGTGAAAAACAAAGCTAGTATGAGCCTTACAAGAAGGTGAGAGATGAGCAGTTCCCTATCTCTTCAGGAATGGGGCCAGTGAATGAATTGCCATCCAACTGGAGAATTCTCAAACTGCGAGACTGGCATATATCCGCAGGTATTGAACCAAGCAATGCACTGTTCCGAAGGTCCACAACGGTTAGGTTTTGAAAGTAACCAAGCTCCGGTGGCATTCTTGATTTAAGGTTGTTCGAGGATAAGTTTAGGTATCTCAGACTGGAGGAGAGACCCATTGCTTCTGGAACATGTCCAGAAAGGTTGTTCCTTGAAAGGTCCAATGTGCGAATTGATGCGAAGAACTTACTTGAACCAGGTGGGATCGAACCTGCCAGTTTGTTGTTTGAGACATCTACGTCTTCCAGGCCAAGCTCAAACAACCCTTCTGGTATGCTACTAGTAAAGCTGTTACCTCCCATTCGAATTACCGACAACATGGTACAGTGAACTATAGTTGGAGGAATGTCACCTGTCAGCTTGTTATCGGATAAACTCACATACTTAAGGGAATTCAGGTTGCCAATTGATGGTGGGAGGCTTCCAGTCAGTTCATTGCTTGACAAGTCTAAGAATTCAAGATTCTGAAGTTTGCTGATCCACTGAGGGAAATTACCTGTCAACATGTTATTTGATAAGCTAAAATAGCTGAGGGAACTTAGCTTTTGCATGGACTCAGGCAAGGATCCACTGAAAAGATTGTCACTTAAATTCAACATAATTAAGTGCGGACAGAAACCAATATCTACAGGAACTGTTCCTGAAAACTTGTTACTCTGTAACCTGAGATCTTTTAGGTTGTGAATTACTGATACCCCATATGGCACAGATCCGGAAAATGAATTATACGAGAGATCCAAAGTTCGAAGTCGTTTCAATAACCAAATTCCAGAAGACAATTCTGGGTTACCGGATAATTGGTTGTTTGAGAGATTAAGACTGTTCAAAGAAAAGCAACTTGCCATACTACGTAAGGATCCTTGTAGCACATTTCCGGCTAAAGAAAGAGAACGTAGCGAGGTACAGTTCTGGAAAAAGTCATTAGGGAGTGCACCTGACAGGTAGTTCTCAGAGAGATCAAGAAATTTAATCGAACCGCCGTTGACAAGAGAAGATGGAACCAGACCTGAAAGGCTATTGTGACTCAGGTTAAGCCTCTCAAGACCAGTATTGAAATTGAGACCAAGCTCAGGACTAATAGTACCACTGAAGTTGTTCTGTGAAAGTGATAATATCTTCAAATGCTGTAACTTTTGGAGCCCTTTACCCAGTTTTCCTGATAACCCCAACCCATCAAGCGACACTCCGGAGACTCTACCAGTAACTGGATTGCACTGTATGAACTTCCATGAACAAGGAGAATCATCATCTTCATTCCAGGAGCTAAGAGAGGACGATGGGTCCATGAGGCCCGACTTGAAAACAATCAGGCCTAAAACATCGTCGTTGAGCTGAACAGATACATCATAGTTCCCAAAGCAGAGCTTAGGAGCAGTAAACAAGATTAGCAAATATGGCAAACCTTGCACAAACTCCATTTATTTAGCACCTCAAACCAAGAAAGGATAAGCTATGAGATGTTGCGCTCAAACAGAAAGCTACTGTAGATAAAATGTTAGTTGTTGTGGGTCTGGCATAAAAACAATGCACCATAACTGCATTCACGGGAGCAAGAGGAAGAGAAAGAGAAAGAGAATGAGAGAGGATTGAGTTAACCAGAGACACACAGTAAGAATGGTGATGTTTAAATTAAGGCATGGAAGAAATAATGAAAGACTTAGAATGTTAAGGGAATGCGTGACGAGTAAAGACAAATGAGAAACACTACTAGACCAACATGCCTCCTGACATCTAACGTGGTCTTATTTTTGTCTGTAAGCTTACGTACAATTTTCTATCACTCTCTCTTTGCTGCGATCATCTTTGTCGCTTCCTCTTGTTGCTTATTGCTTCTCTGTCACTAGTCACTACTCACTAGTCGTTTCAGTTTCTAACTGTTCAAGTATCACGGCTTCTTAGCTTAACAAAATTATGCTGTTTCTTCACAAGGTAAACAGTAGAGAGAGCCCAGCAGTGACGGCTTTCAGATTTTGGATTCTTGCAGACCATAAGGTGAGATGGGATTGGTGGAGAATGGAGTAGTGGTTGTGGATCAACTTGTGAAGGAGCTTCGATACAAAGAGACAGCATAAAGCCCAGATACAAGTTTCAGATGTGAAGCATGGGCCTTGGAAAGTTAAGGTCGTGAGTCATGACAGAGACTCAAACTCAATGGAACTACTGTAAAGTAGAATATGTATGCACCATATAATTGTGCAAATTTTGAAGAATTACGGATGATCAAGATTTATTTACTGCAATTCTGAAAAATCTTAGACTCAAATTTTGAAATTCCAGTTACCGTTAACCAATGTTTGAACAGTGTCCACAGTTGCCTAAATATTCCTCATTCTACGAGGTATATCTGTTTGATAATTGTGCACTCAGCCTCGTGTACATCTGAATCAGTCATCTTATGTCTAGGATAAGATTTTCTGTCAAATATTATCCTGTCTTATTTTGCTTTATGAAATCTCAGTCATTTATTTTGCGGGACTCACGTGAAACTTACATTAGACTCACATAAATAAATAGTTGAGATTCATTAGACACAATAAGACACCATAATATTAGACATAAAACCTGAACTCCCTATGTCCTGTACTGTGATTAGTTAAGGAGAATGGATATTTAGACTTTCACCGCAAGTTTACGGATCAATTTTAGCATTACTAGAGGGTAATTTAGTATATAAATAAAGCAAAAGAATACAGTTGTCTAGCCAAAATCCAATTGATTTCCCATCTCTTATACTCCATTTTAGACCTTGTTAAGCTTACCTCTTGGTGTTATGATTCTCTTTCGTAAAAGGGAACTTGTTTTTGAGAAAGAGTAGTGCAGAAAAGACCATTCGCATATTTTGCCTGTATAATTTGTTTCTAGACTCCAATCCCACCTTGCTCAAATTGCCATGATGCCTACAACGTAGAAGTTTTACTAGTGATGGTGTTTCTTAAACCTAAACCACCTAATGTTTTATACATAAGGTTATTCTAAAAGTAAGTTTTAATTCTTAAACTTTGCACACTATAAACTTTTTTTAATGTTAAAAAGGATTTTGGCGTTTTAAAAATTATATAATATAATTTTTAAATTAACAAAGTTCTAAATTTTTATTAGTTATGCTTTGTTAAATGTTTTCTTAAGAGTAGGCGTCTATGTTAATCAAATAAGCAGTTGATGTGAATCTTAAATATATGAAACTCTAAATTATGTTTTGGAACATAATTTAGAGTTTTCTTGATGCTCTTATTTCCTGTCATGACTTCTCTTCTTTCTATTTTCGACCTTAGTTTTTGGTGCTCTTCTCTTCATTTGTGACCATGACTTCCTCGTCCATATTTCCAATAAGTATTTTGTAGTTGCTGGGAATGTTTGATAAGATATAATTTGGTTATGTTAATTACACTTATTTCTTTTTTTAGATTGATTTTGATGCTTAATAGGTGAAATTAAAATTTGAGAGTGAGCTTTGAAACAATTTGTAAAGATACTCCTTTATAACTAGAATGTCATGAGTTTAAATTACATGAGCATCCTCTTTGTAAAATACAAAGGAAAGTTTGCGTACAATTGATGATCCTTCCCAAACTGTTTGCAAAGCAGAAAGTATTGTGCAGTAAAGCAACCATGTTTTTTAGGAGGTGACAAGTTGAGATTGCATCAAATTGAAACACTATTTGTCAAAGTAATGAATTTTGGAAAAAAAAAATGATGACATATTACTACAGTTGATAAGGTGAGATCATGATTAAAGTTTGTTTAGAAAATAATTTCTTAAATATTGAAAAAAATTAATTTTTCGGTAGGAAAAAGAAGGAAGAAAACATAACATTCACTGCTTTATAATACTCTTTTTCGTTTTTCTTTATATTCTTAATTTTCATCTTTTCATTTATTTTTGGTGTTTAAATAATGACTATGTGTGACTAGATCAAAATATTATGATTCAATGAGATTAAAAAATCAAGCTATAATTTTGTGAGGTTTTGTTCTAAAGTTAGATTTTTGTTTTAATTTAAGTATTTCTTATTTTATGTTCTTATACTTCATGAATAATTAATATTGATTGATCTAATAAATTAATTTGATGTTGATTATTCTACAACTATTCATGAATTTAGATATTCGTAATTGTTATGAATGAATGGTACAAGTAGCAAATATATTATTTATGAAATTTTATATTTAACTTAATGGAAACAAAAAAAACTAAATTGAATAGTTGTAGCAATCTCCATATTTAATTTAAGCTTTAAACTTTTTCACTAACTTTATTTCTATCATTTAATTGATATAGAACACTATTATACCCAATGGTAAGTTTTTGTTTAAATGCTTAGTTTGAACAAATTAATTTAGATTATTATAACTATCCTAATATACTAATTGCTTAAATTGTAAAAATAATTTTTTTTAAATCAACGATCAATGCTACAATTAGATGAGATATTTCCCTTAAATTGGAGTTAAGCACAATTGAATTTCTCCCTCTTTATATTCAGTTGATTTATTTTGATTCTTTGTTAGTTTTAGTTCATTAGCTAATTAACCACAAACCCCATTTTGTTTTGTTAATTGAAACTAAGAAATTAGTTTTTAGTTTTTTGGAATTCAACTTAGTTTTATGATTATTTTAAAAAGTTAGTGAATCAAAATTAATTTTGAGAGTTTGGCTTGAATTTTTTCTTTGGAGCCTTATCTTTCACTAAGTTGGTATATTATGAAATTCATGTGCATATTTATGATTTTATTCTTTTACTTGTCTAGAAGCATACATTATTTCTTTTTATTTGTATACTTGAGGTTTTTACCTTTTTGATTATTTGCACCTTATGATATATAATGGTTGTGCCTATTCTTTGGACAATTAAACATTATTATAAATTACCCTATATTATAGTCAACGTACTCAGTGCACAAAGCTCCCCGCTTTGTAAGAGTTTAGGTAGAGTCATAATATATGCAACATTTTTTTATATTTTTACAAAGAGATTATGTCTGTGATTTGAACCTGTGACTTTATGGTCATAAAGGAGCAATTTTGTTAATTGTTCCGAGGCTCACCCTTAAATTGCCCTATACTATACTTAGGTAAAAAATGTTGTTGCTTTGTTAATGTTTTAAAAAACTACAAATTGTCTTGTTAGGTAGTATTGACATTTTAATCTCATCCTAAGAAGATAAAATCAAAGAATTTCTTGTTTGCTACAGTTGGTTTATATATTTTCATAGAGATGCTTTGATTTTGTTATTTGCTTGGCACTTGCCATACTTTCACAAGGTTGAATTTATCTTTAAGGATATATTAGCAAAATTATTCAGTTGCTTCAATTGTAAATGAAATATATCATTATCGTATTAGTTAAAAGATGTTTGTATTTCTATAATGCTCAGGATTATATTGTGAGTTGAAAAATTTGTATATCGAAACATATCCATGAAAAATGCAAAAATCATGTATTATTATGGGTTAAATGTTTAAGAGTGATCATTTCCCTTGTAGAAGATTTTTAAGTTACCTAGTTGATCAATTATTTATTAACTGAAATTTTATATGCAGATAAAAGTTCTTTTTTATCGTTAACCTGTATGGGTTCATGTCCTTGCAACTAAGAAAATGTGAATACTTCATATCGTATGATGAGAAATTTCCTAAATAATGTTAAAGTAATTTGCAAATTAAAAAAAGAAATAGATGGTTCCTAAAATGGAGAGTAAAATAAAAACAAATAAAACATCTAATCGAGTATAATATAGTTTAGAATTTATCGTTGTAAAGAAAATTAATGAGATTGAAGATGAAGTTAAGAATATGAGGGTTGACATTACTTTGTCATTGAAAGAAACTAAATAATTAGATGTTAGAGACCAAATATTAGTAAATATTATTATAAGAGTTGCTATGGTTGTTATGAAAGTACTTGAGAATTATGTTATATGAAAATCGCTATAGACTGTAAGTTGTCTTATTCTAGTGGTGTTGTATGAACTATTAACAAACTTATTTTGACATCTCCTTTTTCATTTATATTATTATTGCTTTGATTTGTTTCTAATATTTTGTGCGTAACAATTCAAGATGATATAAAATTTCCAATAATTTAATATTGTAATGTTCCCAAAGTTTGAAAAATAATCTATCTAGCATAATGGTTCAAATGGCCAAAGTTTTGACCCTATTGTCCCATAATATGATCATTTACAAAACTGAAACTATTTTTGGATTACTCATAATATCAACGTATGGATTTATTTCATTTTATAGCATAAACTTGTTATATTGATACATTTACAAAATTGATATATTTCACACTGATACATCCCACCAAAATTTTCATTTTATATCATAAACATGTATACATTTATAAAATTGATATATTTCACATTGATACATCCCACCAAAAAACTTAAAAGAAAATTCAAATTATTTATCATACTTTATGATTACAATTACAACACTGATATTTATTGGTAGTCACAAATTACTTGGTTGTTGCTCATTTGACTAAGAAAGTTGTTCTACTGATGATTGAATAACACTTATGGTTATCCTTCTCTTACTCAGTTAAGTCTATAATTGTTAAATGTTATATGGAGGTTCCTTTTAAACCTTAGGCCTCTTAGTTGGAATCTGACTTGAATTTTCTTAGATCAACATCTCCACATTTTCTTTTTTTATTTGGTGTATTGTAGAGCTGCTAAACTGATTTGCTATAATATTTGAAGCCCTAATATCCATTTCAGATATATCATATAAACAATGCATTATCAATTTAAGTGTATTCAAAAGATATAATAAATAGTCCATCTAAATACCTATGAGGGTATCTTATTTGATGATGATGAAACTGCTCTATCACCTAAGTATTGAACTTATAGTAATAAAAAAATAAAATTGTTATAATGCATAATGTTACACATACTTTTGTTAAATTCTACTCAATTTTGAAACTTATATTGATTGGATTTTGATTATCCATAACTATTATTGCTTTGTCTCATCTTTTGTTATTGTGATTAGTGTTCTCTTTATATATATATATATATATATATATTTTTTGTGTTTGATCTTTTTTAGAATAATTTATCTAGTTTTTCATCTTATTTGGTTCATTTTTATCCTTTATTTTTTTTGACTCTTCCTGACGTCACTCTCTTTGCAGGGGCTAATTTGCATATAATTCATAGGTAGCCATAATATGTCTCCTCTTGCTAGTTGCAACATATATTGATCAAAATGTGAAAATCTATCTTTTTTTCATAGTAACTACCAACAAATACTTTAATCTTCTGCTTAATATGATGAATAACAATTATAATATTCTTACATAGGTAACCAAAAAGTTTCTATAATTTACATATATAAATTTGGTCCCTACAAAGCCTAAAAGTGTGCATTCCGTTCCCTTTTGATACCTTATAAGCTCTATCTCCATTTCATAATCTCTATTACAATTTCTTCTTCTTCTTTTTTTTCCATTTACTTAACCATAACAGGTATTATTTCTATATTCCATCTTTGAATACATTCTCTCTTATCTACGTGTCTCCTCATGACCATAGTCATTATAGTTTAATCATAGTGATTGTTAGATTATCTCTTATTGGTAACATCCGAGCATTAAACATCTCACTCACATTATTAGCTATAATTAAGCAATTGGATTCAAATGACTAGTAACTTATTCCCTAACACTCTTTGAGGTATCAAGTAAGGATACAACATATCCTAATTTGATTTTGTCTAGTTTCTTCAATTGTTCATTGAAATATTTAATATAAATTAACTATGCACATACCCATAATTGTTTTCTTAAGTATTTGCCACTTTGTACGTCATGCCAATTGTGGTAAATATGTCTTGTACATTCTATGAATGAATAACATTTGACAATATAGTTTTAATAACCCTTATGAGACCTTAAAAGTCCAAAAAAAAATATATATATGTATGTATGTGTGTATAAGATGGTACTCAATTGAAACTTACATTTGAATGTTTAAAATTAATGTTAAATCATTTCCAGCATTCAATTGTAAGTTGAATGGCAATAAGGTTAAGAACTAACTCTAGATTCAAATGTTTTTAACCTCTAATATAGCTCATGCTACTAGATATATGCCTCCATGTCCTTCTCTCCCCATTACACTAATGAGTTCCCCTTAAGACTCAAATTTGAGAAAACAACAACCATCTATCCTAACTATTAGTCTCAAATGTCTCCATTCCTTTTTTATAGCTTTAAAATATAAAATATTGAATTGGATTAATGACGGCACATGATTCCTTGACAACTGAAACTCCACATTTGAACTAAGATTACTAATTTTTAACTTGTGTATATATCCTTGTGTCTTTGAATATTCATTTACATACTCATTTGCTCTATCATTTTTTTTAATCTTTACACATATTTTAATTGACAAAAATGTGAAGCTTCTCCTTGCATTCCTCCATTATCTTATCAGCTGAAATTCTTAACTTCTCTAAAATTTTCTCCTTAAAATTTTGCATAAAAAATTTTTCATAAACCATTTGTGGCTTGTTTGTAGTGAAGCAACTATGCTTTGCCTTATAGGTTTTGGTTTTGAAGAACACATTAGTTGTCATATGAATTATATGACTCTTATTTACATCCTTTTGTACGCTTAGTCCTAATCATTTTTGACTTATTCCTTTTCGACTGCATATTAAATTCAATAGCCACTACATAGTCAATAACTACAACTTTAAATTCTTTGACACCATCAAATTTGTATGCTTGACACTCGTAGATAATTTTCTTAGTTGTTCACCAGGTTCTTCACTACTGGATTGTCATTATTGTCAAGAAAATTTCTATAATTTTTTGAATTTTTTGCTAATGGTTGATGGCAATCTGAAATTTATACATTGAAAGTATAAAGAACACCTTCATGTTATGCATATTCTTATTCTATATCTTTATCATTAATTTCATCATTTCTATGTTTAATATATTCATTATTTTGAATTAGATCCACTATAATATTATTGATTTCTTCATCTTTGATGTCTCCATTATCAACTACATCTTTATAACTACTCTCAACTTTGTAATGACAATCTTTATCATTTTCCTCATGAACACAATTTTCTTATCCATCGTACTACCGGCCGCTCATGGCCTATCACTAATATTTAGTTCAACACTGGACCCATTACTCATATTTTTCTATAAGTTATTCATAATATTTTAGGAGCTACTATAGGTTCATCTAATTTGTGTGTCACATAAACATCAACTATCTTGTGAATCTTTATAAAAATTAATTAATTTTATATAAATGTTATTTGATTCACAATGGAAGGTAGGAACTCTATAGTAAGGTTTGTTAACTTGTTTATACCGTTAGTTCTATCCTGATCTTACATATATGCTGATAACTCACAAAATTTAGGTCCATGTTATGAAAAATACTAGCCGAATCTCTTTTATAACTCAATCATGTTCCAATTTAAACTCCCTATTATAAAATAACCTCAATTTGCACATTGATTTATTATGATTACTAAAAAGACATGTAACAGCCTCATGGAAATGAAGACAATGTCAATTTGCTTGTAGTCGGATGCCAATTGTACTAGGAAAGGATCGAAGCATGAATGGAAGTTGACAAAAGTTGTACACAATGCATTATTATTAAAGTTGATACTTGTAAACTAAAAATAGAAGTGTCCTTATACAATAAAGCATAAAACACAAGTAAATTCGATCAAAGTAGGATTTTCTAAAGTATGCAAATTGTTTCTCAATAAAGAAAGTAATATGAACAGAATTCCATCTCAAAACAAACTAATAAAAGAAGAGAGAAATAAAATTGAAATATTGGACTTTAAGCTACTTAAGGATTATGTTCAATCTTCAAAAGGCATAGATTTCTTCAACTAAGCTAAACTATTAAACTACAATTTTGAAGTTCTATATGTTGAGGTAAGTTAGAGTCTTGCAATGGCCCTTCAAAATGTTCTTTCTATGTGTAGACAACTTAAAAAATGAGAGTTGTTCTCCTATTGTTTTGGTTTTAGAGGTATTATTTACTTAGTGAACCAAATACAAAAGCATCCTCATTTCTAAATGATATATGCACTAGTAACATGTAAACTAAAATATTAATTATTCAATACAGTTACCATTACAAGTTGATAATGGTCCACTATATTGTGGTTCTAGACATTTGAGATCCACGTATGTGGATTGCCTAAGTGATTTATATGGCTGCTAACTTAAAAAAAGAATTAATGAAGTATGATTTACAGAACTTTGTGAACAATATAATTTTAAAAAATTAAAATGTAAATATATTGCAAGGTTAAAATGTAATTCCAACTTGTTTACATGTAAATCTCAAGAGGCCTAGGTGCATTCTTCTCTTATCTTTGTAATCAGCTCAAGAATCTGCAATTGGCAAACCACTACTCTGTATAGTGTAATTGTGTATCTTGGAAAATGAAGTGTCATTATAAGTTCAGGATATAGGAAAAGAAACAAAACTCAGAATCATATAAGTCCTTTGATGGTGAGTTGCATAAATTTGGAATATTAGTTGGATATTGTAAACTAAGAAGATACAACTTTTTGTCTATTCGGTAATGACACCTAGTAGTCAAACTTAAACGATTTTGATAAGCAGATAATATTAATGCATATTTATATCATCCAATTTCTTGCAAACCTCGTTTAAGTCATTACTGTTAGAGAAACAACAAATTCAAGACCAATGAATCCAAGACAAAGTGGCAGACGATTGTGAGGAAAGGAATAACATAATTTTGTTTTGATAGCTTGTACTATTGTCTTGTAATCTGTATAATTATCCTTTGATAGGTTATAGTTTGTTATAATGATATGTATTTATTATCCCTCTTGATGATTGAACGAGCAGAGCTTCTGGTCTATCATTCCCCAACTTCCTGCTCTCATACACCTTGATACCATTATACTCTGTCATCATTTTCACACTTGGTATCAAAGCTAATCCTTCAAAATGAGTGACCTCGGCTCCATATCGTCCTCATCACAAATTTCTGTCACGAATTTCAACTTCACCATTCCCACAAAACTGGAGTTGAATAACTATAGAGTCTGGTGAGCCCAAGTTGTACCATTCATTCTGGCAAACGATCTTGAAGGATTAATTGATGGAAGCGGACTATGTCTAAGGCGCTTCATCATCCCAAGTCCTAAATCCACAGAAAATGTAAACCTTCCCAACCTAGACTTTATAATTTGGAGAAAACAAGCTCAAACCTTACTAGGTTGGCTTCTATCTACTCTATCGAAAGGAATCTTAAAAAAAATTTCATGTTGCAACTCGTCTTATAAATTGTGGTTATCTCTTGAGCAAATGTATGAGGCATAATCTTAGTCTTAGATTCTCCATCTCAAAATGCAGTTGTAAAATACAAGGAAGGGATAACTCACGGTAACAAATTATTTTGACAAAATGAAAGATATAGTAGATGAACTAGCTTTTGCTGGATATCAAGTTCCAGAAACATAGTTGGTTTTTCAGATCCTTGTAAGCTTAGGAATTGAGTGTGAAATAGTATTATCAATAGCTACCTCACTTAGAGAAGTGCCAAAGTTACAAGAAACATTTACATTGATTTTGAATCATAAAGCCAGACTCGCTAGAATGCATACCAACTTATCCATGGAGATGTAAAATAATCAGTCAACATAAGTTGTGTTTAACAACAATCAGAGGAACTTTTATCCTCACTCTAGTCAGAATCGACGAAATTGTGTTAGAGGAAAATCCAGAAAATCAAGTGGCAAAGAAAATGTAGGAACTAAACCAACTTGCCAAGTATGCCTTAACTATGGACACTTAGCCAACCATTGTTGGTACATGTTTGATAAATCATTTACTCCCTCAAACTCTTTTGTTCAGACTAATCAAAACTAGAAAAATACTCAAGTTTTTGTTGTAAACTTGAGCCACCAAAACACTACTCCTAGCTATTGTCAATTTGATTACTCAAGTGACAGTAACTAGTGCATTGACAATGGAGCAACCGGCCACATCACAAATGACCTGAACAACCTAAGTGTTAATTCAGATTATCAAGGTTTAGAAAAAATCACAATTGGAAATGGATAACCTCTACAAATAACACACTTTTGTAAAGTTGTCTTGAACTCAATTCCACTTAATAATGTACTTGTGGTTCTTAGAGTTACAAAAAATTTGCTAAGTATGTCCAAACTGAATAATGATTCTAGTTGCACTGTAATATTTCATTGAAAATTTTGCCTGATAATATTTCACAGTAACCAGCAATGCCAACTCATAATCAGATCCATCACAAATCCACTCTATTTTCTTTTTTTGCATTGCAACATGTACATGCTCAAAGTCGAGCTCAATCCTCTGAAATTGTCTAACAATCTATTGATAACTATTGTTTAAAAACCCAGTTTATAGGGCAATCAAATGATTTAAATGAGAAGCCAAGTTCATCAAAACACCCTCTCATATGTCTAATATAGACATTATTCATAGAAAACTAGGACATCCAAATGGAAATACCATGAGAATCATTCTAAACTCTAACTCCATTACACCTAAGATCATTGGACATAACTATAAAATCAGTTTCCTGTGAAGCATGTCAACATGGAAAACTTCATGAACTACATTATCTAACCTCTAAACTTAACACGTCACAGCCCCTTGAAATTGTATAAGGTAATCTTTGGGGACCAACACCCATACCTGGAACCAATGAGGCTAGATACTATGTCAACTTGCTAGATGATTTCACCAAATTTACTTAGATCTATCCCATTTCCTGTAAATCTCAAACTCTATACACTTTTAGAAGCTTCAAAACTTTGGCTGAAAAATATACTGGGCATGTGATTACCTTCATATTGATATGGGAGGTGAGTTCATTCCCTTCACCACCTACCTCAAAACCTTTGGCATCAACCACAAACTTACATGTCATCATACTCACTATCAAAATGGAAAAATTGAGCATAAACACAGGCACATTATAGAAACAACACTTACCCCGCTTGCTTAAGCTGATATGCCACTTGACTACTGTTGTGAAGTTGTGTACATTGCCACTTATATCTTAAATCGACTTCCCACACCAACTCTAGACAACATGTCACCATTTGAAAAACTTACACACATGTAATACTTTTGGTTGTGCTTGCTACCCAAACTTTAAACCTTACAATCATCACAAGTTTAATTTCCATACTAGCCTTTGTGTCTTCATTGGTTATGGTCCTCGATATAAGGGTTATCACTGTTTACATAGCTCAGGAAGAATCTATATTGCTCGAGATGTTGTGTTTAATGAACAAATCTTTCCTTTTTGAACCATATTTCACACTTATATTCCCAAGTCCAACATATATCAGTTGAGTTATTAACTACACAATTTTTGTCCATACCACTCAATAAACTTGTTACTCAATGTGAACACAATCTTCAGAGAACAATATCAGTATCCTCACTGAGTGGACTATCTCCAACTTCTCATCCTACTCAAAATCACCATCAACCCATCATCACGTCAGAAGCACCTCAACCACAGTCTAGTCCTATTCATAACACTGAATTCAATATTATACCAATCTCTCATAGTGAGTTGCATGAAGTAAGAGGTGAAAACATTCCTAACAATGTTCATCCTATGGTTACTTGTACCAAGGATGGAATCTTTAAACCAAAAATATACCTCATCCAAAATAATGACAGTATCAGCAAAACTATGGTTCCCACAATAGTTGAAGAAGCCTTATCCAAACCTGAGTGGAAGGCAGCCACGCAAGAGGAATATTAAGCTCTCATGAAAAATAAGACATGGCCGTTGGTACCTAAATAGAGTAATAAGAAAACTATCGCTTGCAAATGGATTTTTAAATTGAAGACAAGCTCAGATGGAACTGTATCAAGACATAAGGCCAGACTTGTGGCAAAGGGGTTTCAACAAACTGTAGGAGTAAATTACTTTGAAACCTTTACCCTTATGGTAAAATTTAGCACTGTAAGGTTTATTCTCAGTCTTGTTGTGACAATGGATTGGAGCTTTAGACAAATCGACATTAACAATGCCTTTTTAAACGGTGAACTCAAGAAAGAAGTTTTTATGGAACAACTTGATGGTTTTTAAGACAAATTACTTCCAAATCATTTTTAGCATTTGCACAAAGCCATCTATGACTTGAAACAAGCATCACGTGCCTAGTTTTAAAAACTCAAGGAAACATTTTTAGAATGGAAGTTTGTAAATTCAAAATATGATACATCCATGTTCTACCATCATGAAGAAAACAACATTGCCATCCTTCTCATCAATGTTGATGACATCGTTGTCATCAGAAATAATACCATTCTTACTAAGTAGATTATTTCAAGATTAAAGTCAAGGTTTGCGATCAAAGACCTTAGTGAACTTTCCTATTTTTTGAGTATTGAAGTTGATCGCACCAAAAGGCTCTCTTCTTATCTCTCAAACAAGGTACATTCTGGACATCTTGAGGTAGACACGCATGCTCAACTCTAAACTGTGCCCAACACTAATGATCAAAGGTCACAAGTTTGTGAAAGAAGGAGGAAAACTAATGCAAAACTCAACCATTTGCAGAAGTGTCATGGCAGTCTCCAGCATGCCACAATTACACATCCAGATATTGTATATGCAGTAAATAGGTTTAGTCAGTTCATTCAATCACCTTCAGAAGACCATTGGCAGGGAGTAAAGCGTAGTTTACGATATTTAAAAGGACCATATGAACTAGGATTATGTTATACTGCTAAAAAGGTGTCAAGATTACATGGTTTTAAAGATGCTAATTGGGCTACTAATCCAGATGACAGAAAATCTATAGGTGGATATCTAATCATGTTCAATAACACTCCAATTGCTTGGTGAGCTCCAAGAAGGAGCAAGGTGTATCACGACCTAGCACTGAAAGTGAATATCAAACACTTTCTCAAGGATGTGTAGAAATGATATGGTTTAGATCACTCATGAAGGAATTAAAAATTAGTACATAAATGATTACAATCTTGTGGTGTGATAACAAGAGTGTTATATCTCTCTCCCATAATCCAATCCTACATAGTAAATCTAAACACATTGAAGTCAACACTCACTTTATTCGTGACATGGTCAACAATGGAGAAATCTGTGTTGCATATATACCTTTGTCTGAACAACCAGCAGATGTGTTTAGTAAGGCTATCTCTTCTCAGCAATTCCAATATTTGAGAAACAAATTGAAACTTCAGGTGAAGTTAAATTTGAGGGAGAATGTTAGAGACATATAAAATTCATAATCCAAGACAAGCGGTGGCAATTGTGAAATTGTGAGTAAAGGAATAACATAATTTTGTTTTGACAGCATATATTATAATCCTGGATAATTGTCCATTGACAGGTTATAGTTTATTACAACGATATGTATTTATTTTCCCATATGATGATTGAATGAGCAAAGCTACTGGTTTATCATTCCCCACGTTCCTGCTTTCATACACCTTGTACCATTCTACTCTATCATCATTTTCTCACTATTACCACCATTTCGTGTCTTCCGCTCTTTATCACTTGGAACTTTCCTTTGCCTATTCTGATTTCTCCAATGCATTATTGTTTTTATTGGTTACTGAAGCGGTCAATAGTTTCAATCTTTCACATGGCGGTGAGGAGGATCAAGCTAGGATCACAAGGGCTTGGTTGTATGAGCATGTCTGTCTCCCGACGAAATCCGACATGATTGCCCTCCTCCACCACGCCGTCTCTAGCGGCGTCACTTTTCTGTTGTCCTCACACCAACGAAATCCTTCTAGGCAAGGCTAGCTTCTTTTAGGACAATGAATACTACTAGTCAAAACCCAAACTTTTTTAGGCTTCAGTTATTGTCCGATTTCAGAAAGTAGCTGACTCAGTTTCGAATTTGGTGGTGTTTCGTACAGTTTTGGTTTGGAAATGGAAGTGCAGGCTTTGAAAGGAGGAGTGAGGGATAAAGTTATATTGGCAACCAAGTTTGAAGTAAGCTTTGAGGGTAGGAAAAGGGAAATTCCTGGAGATCCTGCTTATGTGAGGGCTGCATGTGTTAGGAAATTAAACTATTTCCACACAACTAGAATGCCAATAAAACAACACAAAATTTGATAACGGATTTCGGCAAAAAATTATGCCTACGTCTTCGGGGCTACTGCACACCCTTTTTATTAGGGAGAAAAACAACACTTATAAGTGTTTACAGTCAACACTCAACTCACTAGTGTTTTCACATACTCTCAAACCCTTATCCCAATACACCCCAAAAATTTACTCACCAAAATTTACCACTCTTACTAAGAGTTAATAAATTTGTTTTAGTTTTGGATAGATTAAATGGAGGGGAGAGGGGGTTTATTTATATTTGATGAACCACCCCCCTCCCTCTCTTCTTTTCAATATGGGATAACTAACAGAGAGTGACTACCTTAACGTGCTACGTGGGTGATCTTCGACCAGGTGCTCTTCGCACGCCTAGATAATAAGAGCGGTGGTCTAGATCAGGTTTCCTAACCTGTCAATAGCTCGCTACCATCCCATGATACTCATTGCACTAGGGAATCTGGTGGGGAGCACAGTGAAAATCGACGAAGCCACCTTGCAAGCTCAACAAGGGAAGTTTGTGTGCATAGTAGTGGATATAGACTTGAGCGTTCCTCTAAAAACTAGCGTGAAGCTGGATGGAGAAACGTTGATGATCGCGTACGAAGGGCTCCCCCAAGTTTGCTTTACATGCTGTATGGCTGGACATGAAGCTAGCATCTGCCCAAGGAAGAATACGAAGCACAGCGTACGTCCACCTCCGACGAGCCGAGAAGGAGACAACGAGTCCGAGCAGAGGCGGCTTGTTGAGGCTATTGTGGGGAGGACGCTGGATGGGACAGCCAACGGCTATGGCCCTTGGACCCAAATCTAACGGAAAAATACCAGACATGAAATGAAAAGATAGGGGCAAAAGGGGGTAGGCAGTCAGAGAGAAGCTGCCTCAATGGCAGGCTCGAGGTTTGTTGTTCTGTCAAACCACGAGGTTTTAGGAGAGGAGGCCTCTACACAAACAGTGACACCAAATAGCATTACTTTCGCTGGATTTGGACAACGGTTTAACCTGTCCCATTTAGTTGGTACAGGAACGTCTAAGTCTCAAAGGAGGCGTCATCGATTGCCAGACACTCAAGAATTTTAAAGAATGGCTTTAAAGAAAAATCAGTAATCAATACCCAACAGACTCGAGGGGAAAAGGTCCAGGCTAGCGGGAGTCAGGAAAAGGAATCGGGTTCGGCCCAAACAGTCCAACTCAAACCCACGGCCACGGAAAAGAATTTTACGGTTGAAATCACGACTCATAGTGAAATGGTCTGTGATAGCCAGATCATGATGGACCAGGCACTGGATACCGAGGAGAGGCCTCAGCTGATGGAGGGTGTCAAGGAACTCGGGGAGGCGAGGAGGGTAGGGGAAGGTTTACCGTTAATCCTGCCCTCAGAAACTCCAGATTTAGCCACAAAATCGGGTGGACAGGCAGACATACCTGAACCGAGCCAGGATGCGGAGATGGTTCCGTACACTCAAGAAGTTGACCACAGGGAGGTCCACGTCGATGGTACAAATGTTTCTCAGTTGTAGGATAACATTTTTTTCGCTTAATACCCTTTATGTCGATTTTATTATGGAATTGCCAAGAGGTAAGAGGGTCAGAATTTTAGACCCTACTATGTAATTACATCCGTAATTACAAACTAGGCATTTTGGCTTTGATGGAACCCAGAATTAGTAACTCTCGAGCTAATGACATAATCCTTTCCTTAGGGTTTGATTATTCCTTTAGAATATAAGCAGAAGGGTTTTCTGAAGGTATTTGGTTCCTTTGGAAGAAGGAATTTGATATCTCAGCAGTCGTAGCTCACCAGCAGCTTATTCATACCACCTTCAAGTATGGGACGGCCTCTTTCGATCTTACCGTAGTTTATGCTAATCCGCAAGTGTCGTCGCAGTCCATACTCTAGCCTATTTTAACTTGGATCGGCCGCTCTACCCACATACCCTGGATTGTGGGAGGGGATTTTAATGCTAAGCTGGAGATCTCAGATAAAAGAGGAGGAGCTACCTCTACTCAAGTGGTGAGTAAAAGGTTTAAGGATTGGGTACATCAGTGTGGACTTCACGATTTGGGATTTGTTGGCTTGAAATTTACTTGGCAAAGAGGAACGGTTCAAGCCCGACTAGATAGAGTGTTTGGTTTGTCAAATTGGCTACAGAAGTTCCCCCAAATGGTGAACCAGCATCTACCCTTCCTAGGCTCTGACCATAGGCCTATGCTACTTCAATTATTCAAGTCCCAGCTACGAGTAATCGAAACACTGTCGTTCTGCTTCCAAAATGCTTGGATCACTCATTCAGGTTTTAACGAGGTAGTAGCCGAGCATTGGATCCTAGCAGAGGAGACGATGAGTAAATCTTTAGCCCAGTTCTCTGAACACCTTATGAAATGGAACATGCACATTTTGGAAATATATTCCACCAGAAAAAAAGACTGTTAGCCTGGCTGGAAGGAATTCAACGGGCAATGACGGGTGACAATTTGGATTTGCTTCTGGCACTGGAGGAAAAGTTGAGCAGAGAGTTGTTGCAAGTCCTGTGCGAGGAGGAAATGTTCTAGCACCAGAAAGCCCTATGTGAATGGATATCGAAGAGTGATCCAAATACCAAGTATTACCACACTATCACCCTATCCAAAAGGAAGAAGTTGAGGAATGAAAGGCTCACTGACTCCTCTGGGAACCTTGTTACTGATCCCGAACAACTGCACATGTTAGTCAAGAATTTTTTTTATCCAACTCTACAATCTCGAAGATGAGATAAACTCACAACTTTCGAGCCAAGGAGCCTTCCCATCACTTACAGCGACGCAGGTTCAAAAGCTGGCTCTTCCAGTACAGGATAATGAAATCAAGAGTGCGGTTTTTGATATGAATCCCAGCAAAGCCCTTGGCGTGGATGGGTTCAATGCGTTATTTTTCTAGAATCAATAGGGGAAGGTAAGGCCGACAGTGGTGGCGTTTATACAGCAAGTATTCAGGCTGGAACGATGGGAACATGATTTGAATCAAACCCTACTAGTTCTAATTCCCAAAATCCCATCTCCACAACACATTTCTCAGTTTCGTCCGATTGGCCTTTGTATTGTAGTCTATATGGTCATCTCTAAAGTCATTGTGAATCGGTTGAAAGCACACATGGGCCATCTCGTAGAGGCGAACCAATGCAGCTTCATCCTGGTCGGCACATAACCGATAATATAATTATCGCCCAGGAGGTTATTCACTCGATGCGAAAGAAGACGGGAAAGACTGGGTACCTAGCCATGAAAGTGGACATGAAAAAAGTCTATGACAGACTTCGTTGGGATTTTATTCAAGATACACTCATGGATATTGGGCTCCCAAAGAATTTAATCTGGGCCATTATGAAGTGTGTAACGACAGTATCTGTAACATCCCGTTACCGGAGTGACGGTTATATCAAAATTCGGATCGGGTTAGGATTTGGTACAGGCAAAGTGTTGCATTATACATGCATTATTGTTTGTATAAATATCAGCAAATGATGTTTGATCGCACAAGTATATATATATATATAAGTACATACATGTATGACAATTCCCGACGTGATTGTGAAATCAGAATTTGGGTATAATTGT
>JANITW010000001.1:28538624-28575279 GCA_027564335.1 Erythroxylum williamsii | reverse complement strand
AACAAGAGTAAGAAAATATCGATGGCCTTTAAAAGTGGGAGCATAATTGTCCCCCCAGATATCAATATGTATCAGATTAAACACAGTAGTGCTAATAGAAGTACTAATCGGAAAAGGCAAGCGTTTTTGTCTGGACATGTGACAAACATCACAGGGGTCATGAAGAGAAAGAGAAGAAGGGATGATTGAACGTAAACGATAAAAAGGAAGATGGCCTAGTCTAGCATGCCAAAGTAAATTAGTTTCTTTATTACAAGCAACAAAGTTAGCAACAATGATAGGTGAAGCAGGTAAAATTGCACTGGAGTTGAATCTGTACAATCCATGAGAATGTTTAGCAACCCCAATCATCCTTCATGGCTGGATACTCTGAATAACACAATGAGAAGGTGAAACAATTAAACAACAAGAGATATCACGGACCAACTTACTAACAGAAATGAGGTTAAAAGTAAATTCAGGGACGCATAATTGTTCTTAGTTCTTCAGAGGCTGAGTACCGCGCGCTGGCTACGACAACTTGCGAAGTGCAGTGGTTACATTATCTTCTTAGTGAACTACAATTGTCTCCCACCGTTCCAATGCCAATATTTTATGACAACCAATCTGCTTTATATTTGTCCCACAACCCTGTTTTCCACGAACCCACTAAACATATTAACATCGATTGTCATGTAGTTCGGGAAAAGCTTCAATCTGGTGTCATCGTTTTACTTCCAGTTTCTTCGAAGAATCAACTTGCTGATTGCTTCATTAAAGGGCTTTCGTCATCAACCTTTATCGATTCTTTTCGCAAACTGGGAGTACATAATATCTACTCTCCAGTTTGAGGGGGGTGTTCTTTTATGCTGTTGATTGGTTATCTGTTAGTTATCAGTTCAGTTCATCTTTCACGTATATAAATACTCTTCATTTGAATGAAATAAAATAGACTTTGATTCTCTCTCAATTTGATTTTCTGATACCCAACGACTGTGACTCAGCTCCAGTTCCAAATCTGACTCAGTTCACACCCAAGCTTACCCATACGACCTTTAATAAACTTGATACGAGCCATATCTACTTGTTAAGACCTACGAGAGCTCCATGGCATCGTCCATACATGAAAGACAATTTTCCCGCTCTCTCCAGAGAATTGCTCCTTGGCTCACAGGATGGCAAGTGTTGGAAAATCAGGTGCTATCAGATGCTATCAGGACAAACTCAACTAACTCTCGAAGTGAGGGTGCTTGGCGAAACAAGTTACACACTCAACATCACAAGGGTCCTCTCAAATATTATCAAACTGTTTTGAAGGATGGAATATTACCACCTCCAATTGAGCTCTTGAAGGTTGGAGCATAAACATGGTCGTCAGCTTTAATTAGGTTTTTCTGGTCCAACAACCAGCCTTTCTTACAGTGAATGCTTGGGCTATGGTTAGATGGGGCAAGAAAGAATGACAAAAGGTGATGCTGCGTGAAGATGGTATGTTATTATTTAAATTTTCCGATGGGTGTTAATTGAATGAGATTGTGGAACAAGGTCCATGGAATTTCAATGACCAACCATTGTTTCTCTAGAAGTGGCGCAGGGAATGGAGATAGATTAGGGGCAGTTTGATGTTCTCCCTACGTGGGTTCAGTTTCACAACTTACTATTGGAGTTTTGGATGGTGGAGGGTTCAAGCTACTTGGCTAGTTCATTGGGGAAGTTGGTGTTTATAGACATACAAACTACCTCCATGGAAAGAATTTGTTATGTGAAACTCTGTATTGAAATACCGAAGAATGCTCTGCTACTAGATTGCCTTCCTGTTCTTCAATTAGGAGATAATGGAGAGTTGGAGAGACCTGAAACACAAATCAACTATCTATGGAACCCTAGCAATTTTGCTAGGAAATGGGTTCTTACGGGTAGAATCTTTCAATTAGGGTGGCACAATGATCTTCTTAATCCTACTAAATTCAACCTTCCAAAGGCACATATGAGTACTGCAGAACCTATCTCAAACGGGGATGATGTTATACACATTTATAGTAAAGTCAGCCCATAAGTTCCTGTTGAAAAAATGCCACATGTTGTAGATAATGGTAAGCAATTAGTTGTTTTGAGGACCGAAAATGTTGTTGCAAATACTTCCCACTTCTAAGGAAATTATCAAATAGATTGTGCTTAGATGAAGACTCCTTTAGAACATATTGAGACAAATAAAAATGTTTCTGCTGAACAACCAGCTATGAATAACTCTATTGTAGACAATGTGGAGAGTCTGGGCCGTGAAGTTTATCACTTCTCCTCACAATATCTAGAGCATTGTTAGATGGATTGGACTAATATGTTGACTCCATTAGTAACCATTGAGCAAAATGAGAATTATAAGGTTAGGCTAGAGAATGAAGAACATATAGCAACAGTAAACTTTAGGAATAACTATGTGGCTAGTCAAGAGACTAGGGATATAATGTAGAACAAAAAAAAACTCCCAACCAAGAAAGCAGTCTTCATTTGGCAACATAGGACAATGATTGTTCATCAAATGCTGCCCTAAGTCTCAGACATTGTGTGCAGTCAAAAATTGCAAAAAAGAAATCAACAAAGAAGAGAAAAAATCCCATATACCAACAATAGGGGGGTTAAACGACCCTACTCATCCTACTTCCCAATATGTATTTTGGCACACAACGTCCGGCCCAATCTTTCTATGGAGATGAAGTATAAATGGTGTGTTTAGGTGTTTGTTTTTTTGTTTACTATCTTATAGATAGATATGCTGCCTTACTTAGAGAGTTATTTGGTTATATTATCAATATGATGATAGACTTATTGCCTTAAAGGAGTCATGTAGATATAGTTTTAACTATAATAAAAATTCCTTTTCATTTTTTTTATAAAAAAAGCCTGCACTCCTTCCCAGCTAACATTAGCCTGGTTGCATCAACAAGGAGTGATATATGTCCCATCCCTGTAATCACCAAGATTGAAAAATTTAATGAGAACATCATAACTTTGTCGGTTAAATTGACATTAGAAGAAATGGTTGAACTTGAAGCCATTGCTTCGACAGTTCATGTAAAGGGCGATAAATATATGCCTAGCATGCCTACCTTCAAAAATGCTTAAACTCTGCACTGGACTCAACGAGGGCTATGTAGAGCCAACCCTTTCATTGAATATATGCCATCTCTTTTCCAAATTCATGGTTTTCTTTGAGGCCCTTTATAATCTTGCTAGCTACAAACTACGTGGAGAGTAATATTTGTGGGAAACTAGGTGTGCCTCTTTGGAGAAGAATATATTGTAGTAATTTTTCATCTCTCTCCTATATATAGATATATTCAAAAATCACAATACCTTTTCCAAGGAAGGACTTTAAAAATTCACTTAACTAATGAGATTTTCTGGTAAAAGCATGTAACAATTTCAATACCATAAATATACATGGCAGTTAATGCTTAACGTACTTTGGGGTCAAATAGCTAATATACTTATTTAGTTAGGAGTTCCTTGGGTCGGTTGATTCAACCCAATCAACCATTTTTTGAAAAGTTATCTGAGAATAGCTTTTCAACTTATTAGCTAATAAAAATTTTACTAAAAGACAATTGTGTCTTCAAATTCATTTCAACCTATTTGAAATGTATGAGATTAATTACAACTGTTATCTATAAATTCATCAAAACGTTTATATAGTAGCTTAAATTGACAAGCACGATATTATTCATCGAATAAGTTTGTAGACAACACATGGTATAAAACTAGAGATGAGATTTAGATTTTGTCGTTATTGTTATTATTATTATTATTATTATTATTATTATTATTATTATTATTATTATATGTTCTATATGTTTCTATTAGAGTTATAAACTTAATACTAAAATATATAATATTCATACCTTTATAATTTTTTTTTAAAGTCATGTCCTCGTAAGTTATTTTATACATAAACAGTTAATATTAAATAACTAATTTTACCAAACATCAAATGACAAATAATTAATACAATCTACTGGTCAAATCAGCTAATATAATTAACTATCAATTAATAAATTAATATAATTTATTGATCAAATCAACTGACATATTAGCTATCAGCTAATAAATAATGTAATAACTTTATATTTAAAAAAACGGAATTAATGGTAAGTATCACTTAAAGTGAATCAAGCTGGGCCTAATATGTATAATGTCAGCTTTTATATGATTGCGCGGTCTTAAAAAGCAAGGGTTGGACTTGAACGTCGACAGTGGTCGAGTGTGAGTTGGTGGAAGACGAAGTCATTTCCCAAGACCCATTCGTGTCGCTGTCACCTAAATCATACTCATCGACAACCTGAACCTGTGCAAACTCTTGTTGCGAAATAGCTGATAGTGTACAACTTCTTATTGCTTCCAACTCCATTGCCACTGCTTTCATGGTGGGCCTTTTCTTCCCATTCAAGTGCAAGCATCTTTTTGCAAGCTTGGCTACTGCTATCACCTCTTCTTTAGCACCCTCCCTCAGTACACGAGCATCAAGTATTTCAGACAACCTATTCTCTTCCATGGAAACCAGGAAATATGCTACCAAACTCTTCTCTTCCTCAGAAGTTGTGCGGATTGGCTTCTGTCCTGTCAGCAGCTCTATAAGTACCACTCCAAAGCTATAGACGTCACTCTTCTCTGTGTATTGGCTCGACTGGAAGTACTCTGGGTCCAAGTATCCAAATGTTCCTTGCACTCGAGTAGTTACATGTGTTTGATCCACTGCAACTGATTTTGATGTGCCAAAGTCTGAAACTTTTGCTCTAAATTTCTCGTCCAAAAGTATGTTTGCGGACTTTATGTCTCTATGATAAATGGGCATGGAAGCTGCTGAGTGCAAGTATGAAACTGCACCTGCAACTTCAGTAGCAATCCTTAAACGCAACTCCCATGTTAGTGGGAACTCCTCACTAGGGTCACGTAGGTGTTGGAACAGAGTTCCATTTGGGACGAACTCATAGACCAGGAGAGGTACTTCTGTCTCCAGACAACAACCAAGTAGTTTAACCACGTTTCTGTGGTTGATGTTGGATAAGATGACCACTTCGTTGATGAATTCTTGGAGTTTTCCTTCGTCCACTATCTTGGACTTTTTGATGGCCACAAGTTTCGCATCTGTCGTCATCCCTTTGTAGACCGTTCCTTGGCCTCCTTGACCGATGATTCGATTTTCATTGTAGTTGTCAGTAGCCTTTTCCAATTCCTTGGAAGTGAAAAGTTTTGTTTGCTCAAGGTTGTTGTCTCTGGAATCCAACTGTTGTTGTAACAACAGACCACCATTTCTTTTGAAATACTTCTCTTTCAGCTTAGCTATCTTTCTTCTTTTCACTAACTTGTACAACCGCCATACACCACCCAACAGCAGCAGAAATCCAAAACCTGATGCACATCCTGTATAACCCACAAAAGACATGTTTCTATTTGTAAACTTTTTCTCACTGCCAATTCTGAAGGTATTTAAGAAAAATTGAAGGAAAAAAAAACGCAGTTAAAGTTTAAATTGCTGTTTCACGTTCTTCTCTCTGCCTGTAGAAAACAAGACAATTGACGTATCTGTCTCATAACTATTAGCTCCTGGATATATGGCAGGAATTGAATCAGACAAGAAAAGAAGCAAAGCTTTTCTTTTTCTGTGTTTCTTTTTCTTTCTACCACAACACAAATTATATTTGATTTGATTAGCAGCGAGAGAGAGAAATTGAAGTTTGATACCTATGATTACAGCGCTAACTCCAGATTTTGGATCTGTAATTATAAATCTCGTTATGCACGTGATGCTACTGTTGCCAGCGGATTGATATCCATCAGGGCAGGGGCAACTATTGTTTCCTGGTGCATACATACAGACGACGTTGCATCTTGCTCTCTTCAGATCCATACAGCTACCACCTGTCATTTTAAGTTTAACAAGATCAATGGAGATGCTTCAGAATCGAAACACGGTCTTCGATAACACATACTTTACCTTCACACCCAGAGTTGATGGGCCTGGAATCAGTGACATAATTCGATGTCTCGCAAACACACAAATGACGAGAGCTTAACTGCGTCCAGCAAAAGCCGTTAGTACTACAAAAGAGGGATGAAGTTTCAGCTATACTACAAGACCCTTGAATTGTTCCCCACTCCAAAACAGAAGGAACGACTTCCATTTGTGCCACTCGATCAAGGTCATCCATGCGATTATCCAACCATCCCTGGTCGACCATGAACGAAGTTTTATTGCTTCCGCAGGAATCTGTGCGTGATATATTTGTCATTCTTGCATTGAAAGAATTGAGGTTGGGTGGAATCGTTGTCTGACAGCAATTAAGGCCATAACAACCGTCACTTTTCTGAGTTCCATTGCAAATCGAAAGACATCCACCGACGAAGGCCTTATTTTTTGTACCGAAAGTAGCATAATTGTTACAACCAATCGCTGTGAATCGAGTATAGGTGCTTGAATAGATAAAAGGGGTGCCAGACAAGTCCGCTCCTGTAGGTGAAAGAGGGGTGCTGCTACCGTTGCATGTTGCAGAAATAACTGGATTGTTGACTTGAACTACAAGCTTCATCGATACTCCCAGCAACTCCATTCCGGTTCTAGCCAAGAATGGTTTTTGAGAGCCAAAAGATTTGTTGCATGTTACAGCAAAATTCTCATTCATGTAACAACCGGCTCCAACTCCAAAAGGAAAGGGGATTGAAACATTCCCGCAATGTTCTGAACATCCAGGCTTTGCTAAAAGCGCAGAAACTGCAAGTACTTGAGATAACCATAGTACCAAGGTGGCGTGAATCAAGAATGTGAACCGCATACTGCCGATCCCTCCTTATTTTAGTTTGGAAGCCCAAAATTTGATTTCTTGTAACTCCGTTTGCTTCTAAAGTATATGTATCTTCATACAGAGCAACGACTTACACAGTGTAGAGAAGCGGTCGAAAAGGCAGTGCCTAAGTTCATGAATCATGATCCTGCGTTTAAGTACTGCCATTAGCTCGGCTAGATGTTGCGTTTCTGTCTATTAATATAAACATTATACCTGCCAAAGTTGAATTGGTCAGACATCTTCAAAGAATAGGTTACCTCTGACGTCAGTCTGATTCAACGACTGGGAATTTTTCTTAACCAATGTTTCAGGAAATTAACTTTGCATACGTGTTCATGCACTTCTCTGTGGAATTATATAATGTGTCTTGACACTTTCTCTTGACTTTTGTGTTACTAACTATAATCACAAGGACGGTGAAATGGACGAGGCCCTCCTGGAAACGAAAATGTTTTGCTCGTAGCTCCGTAGGGGAATTTAAAATTCCAGGGAATTGGACTTCATTTGCTTCCTGGATCCGGTATTGAAGTTGTCGTATCAAACGTCTGAACCTTGAAAATTTCTGAGTTTGAACCCAGAAGTCCAGTCACCAGACAGGGTCAAGAAAAGCTGGAAACCTTGAAAATTTCTTGTAGAAAAGAAGATACGTGCTCAATGGCTATTTGGCCAACGCGAAGAGAAAAACAAAACAATTATTAAACATTGGAAGCGTTCCCATCTTCTCATTGTACGTGTTAGCATACTTCTCAAAGCTGTAATAGATATAAAAAACGCTACAGATTCGAAGCTTCTACATATTTTAAGTAATTTAAAAAAAATTATAACTTTTAAATCTTTTATGATTTAGAATTCTTAATTTTTTTAAATTCAATAAAAATTTGTTGAAATAACAACCTAATTTATCTCTTAAAATCGATTAGCACAAATTAATTATGACTCAAATCAATAATTTAAAATAAGTACAATAAATTGTTCATTTAGCTTAAGTTTAATTAATTTAAGTCAAAAACATTTAATTTATATAATTTAAATTAAAATATTGATTCTATTTATTTTATATTATTGCAATTAATAAAAATACTTCTTACTTAACATGGACATCTGCGTGATAATATTGAAGTAATGGAAACAAAAATTTATCAACGACTCATTTATTCGAGTTAGGATCCTCTATCTGGTCCAACCCTTTTCAGCCTTATCTAATCAATAAAACACCGTCGTCTCATTTAAAGAGGGGGTGAATGGCTTCCTCGTTTACTTATTTACTGTTTAAGTAAATTCTTCCTAACATCAGGTGAGACGGTGACGTTTTTTAACTGAGAGCTGGTTAGGTTGGATGATAATGAGCTGGTTAGGTTGGATGATAATGAGCTGGTTATTTGAGTTGACTTGCAAAACAAAGCTTTCTTTCTTTCTTTTTTTTTTTTCCATGAATGTATTGTTTGATTGGATATATGAGTCAATTTTGGCTTTAAATCAGTGATATTGATATGGGACATTGCCATTCCTCAAATTCCTAATTTTGTTTGAGCTTCTAACACGGAACTGGATATCGAATGGAAAGGTAGGAAAGTGTCATGTATCTTCAAGAAAGAAACGATGATTCAGTAAATAATAATTCCCCGATAATTCTCCGTGAATATGTATTAAATTTTTATCAAAAGCAATGGTACTCAATAATGTTATAAATACTGTACCCGTACTGATATAAAGATTTTGGTACAATATTATACCAATATTGATATCAAACTTACTGCCTGTTTGGTTGAACTTTTAGAAGGTAAATAAGTACTTGTTTTACTGTACAAGCTTTTAAAAAAAAAAAGTATTTGATTATAAAATAAAAAATTACTTTTTAAGTAGGTATAATTTTTTTAGTAGCTAAAATATAACTTTTTAAAAAGTTAAAATTTGAAACTAAAAAAAAGAGCCTATCATTTCAACTTTTTCGTGCAGGCATTTTTTCGACTTTTACGTTTATATTGCAACTATTTGTTTTGCAAAAATAACCAACGTAGAATAGATCATCTTCTCAAGGATACCGTAAAAACTTAACTTCTTAAGGACACCGCAAAACGAATCAACTCACAGGTATGCTTTTTTTGGGATTTATTGGATGTTCATTGTGTAAATCAGGTTGGATTTGGGCTTCGAAATAATATTAATTTAAAATCACTTATTCAAGAAGAACAATATCAAACGTCTGTCTGTATGAACAAATTCTAAAGTTGTAACAGGTCACTTGCAAAAATGAAGAACCAGCTAGGTCCGACACCAATTAGACTGGCATTATCCTTAACAGAACCCATTCGATCCTTCCTACATTGCTTCCAAAGACCCTAAACTCTCTTACCAACTCCGTCATCTTGCTTCGACTCTTTCCTCCCAACCCACTGTTCCATACAACTCCCTTCGATCTATATGGGTCTTGACACATCTCTCTAGCCGACTCGACTTGCTTCAGCTTTTCTCCGGCTCTTAGTTAGTCTTCTCCAGTCCTACGTCTAGAGCAAAGGTAACAACTTGTAGTCCAATTCAATGTTGGATGAATATATAAGCATGCATAACTATGTTTGATTCCTATATTTTTAACGTGGTTGGTTTTGATTTTTCTATCAGTCATTGAAGATAAAATGGAGTTTCACAAATTACCCAAATAAAACGGCAAAGTTCAAAATCATGAGTAATTTTAACTTATTTTCTTACACGGCGAGAAGACTTTGTTGTATTCTATGTTTTTATTTAATTTTTTGATTGTCTATGCTTGATCCGATTTGTGTTCTATTGGTCTTTTAGAATATAGAGTGAGGAATTGAAGGCAAGATTGTGAAAGCTAGAGGAATTGGCAGAAAGGAATGCGTGTTAAGAGCTAGTTAAGGACATTACACTGAGGAAGGGTACTTATGAACCTTTCTCTTCTTACAAAGATCAGATTGGCTTTGGTAACTCACACCTTGCTCTAAACTCTCTTGTTATTATATCCTAGTTATCGCTTATGATTGTCTAAATTGTGAAGTTTCAAATGCATGTATTATGGGAAAGACATCATTTTTGTAATTGAAGTAGAAATAAACATGTATTTTTTACTGTTGGTTTTCTAAATCATGATACTTGGAATGGACGCATATTGGGAAAGATATGTTTTGGTTTTTGGCCATTGAATTTTAGATGCTTTTAATTTTTTTATTTCTTCTAAGTTATGTGTTTATTGATGCTTATGATATATTTATTGATTTAGCTCTGTCAGTCTCCTGCTTTGACTAGATAGAGTTCCTAGAAATGTGAGCTATTAATTATGTGTTGCTCCATTATGATTCTTAGGGAGGGAATTTGAAATGGAGTGGGAGTTACTGGTTTTGTGATTTGAGAGTGAATTGCTTGAGCAGCTTAATGCTGATATGTTCAATTCTCACTTACACTTTGTCTCAACCCTTGATCCATGGAAATGATTATAGGATATTTCTTTAGGTGTATATTTTACATATATGAACCATTCTCATTGAACCTGAATGCTTTACACAATCAGATTACTGAAAGGAACTTTACTCATACTTTAAGTGATCTCTTACTTGAAAGTCAGAATTTCAGCAAAATTGTAATGTATCTACTTGCCACAGCTGAAGTAGCCATGAAATGATTTGATTGCATCTTGAGTAACTAGGAATACATTTCAACATAACTAACTCACTTGCTGAGGAATTCCTTTGATAATTCATATCAATGATATTACACGTGCCACACTTCCCTCTACAAATTTCTGAACTAAATTGATTGTGCTCAATAGTTTCTGTTATTATGTTTTTTATAGTGCAACATGATCATTGTGTTGTTCTTCTTTTCCTTTTATATATATATATATATATAGTTTTTAAATCTATGTTCTATACTATATTAAAATATTTTGCTGTTTTTTCACCCTATTTACAAAATCAATCCCCTCTGTTATTATCTTCAGATTTTATAGTGTTGAAATTGCAATTTACTATATACCTCTATAGGATTATATGTTGCTCTTACCATGTTTACTGGCTATCTCGTTGGATACGCTTCATTCAAAGCACTGTTCAACCACACTCTTGCAATGGTAATATGACTTAGCATCTTAATGTATGCATACCTATGTCCTGATAACTTTCATTTATTTGTATGCATACAGAGAAAGCATATATATATACACACACACACACACACACACACACATAGCTTTTTGTATTAATATATTTCTTATTATTCTCTTTTGCATTTTTTTTATGCAATCAATATTGGTGCTGCTCCTTTTGTTTACTTAAGAGTGTTGTTGGAGGCATTCTTAGATTGGTTATAGGAATGCTTGTTCAAACACTTCTTTTCATAATCAGAACTTCCAGTCAAGGTCTCAAGCCTTCAACTTCGACGTCAAAGCTGAAGAAGAATCAATAGACATGGTACATGAAAGATTCTTTAAATTGTCGTTGCTTCTCACTTGTAAAGAAAATTCTTTTGACCAGATTGTTGCACTAGTCTCAATGTATATAAGGGAACTATGTGGCTCTTTAGATGGAGTCAAGGGCTTTATGGCAATTTTATCACATTTCAGTTCTTAGTATGTGCTAAGGAAACATAAACATATGACACATGTTGATAGTGTTGACAAAGGCATCCATAAACTGTGTGACGATTTACCTGAAACCTTTTGTGAGCTGAGGATTGTCTCTTTATAATATTAGTGTTTTGCTTCAGTGAATAATTGCAAATTCTATTCATTGTTGTGGATTTTCTCCATTGATGTGTCTTAAATGTTAATGGATTAGTTGCAGTATGAACAAAATTAGAGCTTGTTTATATGATTACGTTAGGTTTGGTGGGTGGGTTTCCATGGATGATTAATATTATCCTATCATCGTCTCAAGTTGAAATAGATTTGCCATTATTTCACAAAATGTTGAGTTGGCCTTTGATTTTGTAAAATAAGATTAAGGTGTATATTATAGTACAAAGTGACCTCACGTGAGGACCAAATGCCTTGTTTTAAACCTCTAAGTAGTGTTATTTAAGTTTGCAAATATTTTAAGTCATATTTTAATTTGATATAGATTGTGATGATGCGTGTTAAGTTTGTAACCAACTAAAAATAATAAATCAATAAGGATAAGAATTTCAAGAGATGAAAAGTTATAAGAGAAAATTCATAGTAAAACAATAAGGATATTTTTGAAAAAAAGATTTCAAGAGATAAAAAAAGCTTAAATAGAAAGGTGTAATTTTTTTTCTTTTGTCAAATAAGCCTAAAATTTATTTAATAATATTATTTTGGCAAATTGTTAATATGTTATATAGAGTTACTAAAAAAATTATTAGTCAAAATTTTATTTAGTTCTTTTGGGATTCTTTCAAATATTATAAATTAAAAATTGAATTATTTGATATTAAATTTAAATTTATACTCTTCATATATTATATACATGCATAATACTTCCTTTTAGTTTTTATAAATACATCAAAATATTATTTATTTAGTGCAACCAACCATGATAGTTGAGTGGGAGGTGTTAATATACCATAGTTAAGAATGGATAGTTCTGCAACCTGAACTAGCTCTAAAACTACTCATGAGTCTACGTGAACTAACAACTGATCCCTTCATCCTTAGTCTGTGCCTTTAGGAAAATACTCAAACCTCATATGCAAAGACTTCACATGATGTCTTAGGTTGATAAAAGACTAATTGTATATGAGAAATGTTAGAAATATAATGGCAAAGAGAGTGAACTCTTTCCCATTTGCTTCTAAACATGGATGCATGAAACTCAAGAAACATTAAAAAAAAAAAATTAGAAAAGAAAGATTAAAAATGAAGAAATGAGGAAAGAAAGGACCTTGCCAACATGTCTTTAGAAATAAAATGGAAGCTTTGCTAATTCATGACGACAACATTATCACAGTAAAAAGAAAATGAAGCTTCTATATAATGCACTTCAGATGTCATTACTGGATGATGATTCATTAGTATTTTGTATTTTATATTTTATAATATTATATCAACTCTGTTTTCAAAAATTATAACAATAAAATTTTAAATTTATAACAATTTATTTTTTTATTAACATTAATTTTCACATATTTTACATATAAATAATAACTACAATTATCATAAAAAAGATCATTTAATCATCATACAAATATAAAATTAATATCATTTAATCATCATACAAATATAAAATTAATAACAATACAAAGTATTTAAAATATTACAATTTTATTATATAATAAATAATAATTATTTTAAATAAAAAAATAAATATCTGTTACTTTCTAACAATTACAGTTTACAACAAGAGTTCGTGTTAAAGAACCAACTAGAAGTGAAACCTGAAATAAAAATGTTTACAATTATATTGCAAGTATAGAATTTAACATATACATCAAATATAAGTAAGATTAAAGGAAGAGGAAGAAACAAAAACTTGAAACATCATTCAATCAAATACAGGTTATAACTGCATTGCCCTTGATTCTCATTTAGTATAATCATCACCATCATTCAAATCATTGCATCAAATGATATGTCAATGATTTCTTATCTAAGATTATCTTCCAGGTTACTCTCATATATTAAACTCAATTTCTCAAAAACTAATCCACTAAAAGATAAATATTGTCAAGGCTAATTAGATTTACAAAACTACTTGTTTTATTAAGATTTCTAATAAACAAATAAATTAAATTATTAAAAATTACAAAAAAATTTCAACTTATGATAATAACACACATTTCTGAGAGCTTTAAATTGTATCAAAAAAAGAGTAAGTCGTTTAATATTTTATATTCTAATTTATACCTTTTTTGAAATGGATGAATCCAAATGTGTTTTAATTTCTTTCACACCCTGCTGCACTCACACATTGACTCAAAATTTGAATTGCAAACTTTTTGCAATTCAAGAACGCCAATTTTGGATTGGTCTCATCAAACAATTGTAACATAACAAAAGTAACCTTATAAACAAAATAAAATGATGATTAATTCTCAACGACTAACAAAAGTGAAAAATACATATTTGCATTAAATTTATCTCTTTGATGAATATTAATAAACATCCCACAATTACCAAAAATATCCTTATAAACCTTCATTTGTAAGCTTAAGCGATCTTACATCATCTCATCAGTAGCTAATGTCATTCTCATATTAACTTTAACATTCTTTGTAAAACTTAGTTTAAAATAGGCACTAGGATTCAAAAAAGCCATAGCTACAAACAATAGAGAGTAACATTGCTTTTCTCATCTCTTATTAAAGATTGCAAGATAAGATATGTGCAAAAAAAGTCTTATTTTTTATATTGGCCTTGATTGCTTCATTCTCTCTTTCCATAACATCATAAAAATAATTCTAAGCTAAATTTGTTCCCTGGTAAGCTTCAATCTAGATGGTTAGGTCATTTTCTTGTTACTAATGTCTTTGAGCATGATGCAGCAGAAATTAAAATCCTACAAACTAACAAATTTTTTAAGGTGAATGGACACATGCTGAAGTTGTATTATGAGCATGTTGAAGTAATGATGTTCGAAGAAATTTTGCTAGAGGAACCTTGATAGTGGAGAAGGATGTCGAGCCAATGACTTACATCAAACGCATTACTTGGGAGGCAACCCATGACAACAAAATTCATACTTGAATTTCTCTCTCTTTAACTCTTTATCTATATATATATATATATTGTTTTTCTTGGATATTACTTTTTCTACATTTCGTTATTACATTAAGGACAGTGTAAAGTTTAAGTTTGGGGGAGAATATAAAGACATAACAAGTTCTTTTATGCAAAAATTGAAAATTAAAAAAATAAAAAATATTGTCTTGGGAAAATGGACTGCTTGCTTAGGCTAGTTGGTTTTGACATTATTTTGATTTATATGCACACATCTAGTTTTTATTACCATAATAAAGGAACAAGAAATTTTAACATTATGGTTGATGCATTAGCAAGTTGCATAGGTTATGTTCTTTAACATAATAAATTTTAAAACTCTTTTGTTTAATTTTAGGTTCACAACTAAGAGAATTAACCCTTATTTGAAAATTTTAGCTTATAAGGAATTGGAAGTCTTATTCTAATTCTCCATACATGTCATTAAGGTCAGAATTTTTATCAACTTAACAATGTCTAGTATCCTTGGTAATTTTCATTTACTTTTGATTACTAGAGAAATACATGACGTGACCTTCAAATTTTAATTTCCTATTAAAATTTTATTATTAATAATCAAGTACCCCTTTGAGACCAAAAAATGGTTACTAGGGAAATACTTAAAGATAAGGAACCAAATACTCCTTTGAGATCATAAGTAAGGTGAGAAGATGAACCAAGCACAAAGAGTAGTGTGCCTATTGCATTGGGAGCTAGTTTATTACAAAAATAAAAATTCAAGTCAAACCAAGATGCTTCATATGTTGAATTAATATACCTAGATTACTTTGATAAAGATGAGGAATGAATTTCTCTAAAGTGTGAGGTTAAAGTTGAAAATTTAAAGATGTTTAAAAGATTTTATGTTGATAATTAAATTGATTGGGAATAGCTAAGACATTGTGATTTTTGTAAATAAAAAATTTGATTTATTATCTAATTTCTTCTATGTGAGTTATAGTGGTAAACTAGATTCATATTTTACATTATAGTGTTATTTTAATCTAGGACGATCAAAAGCTAAGTGTGGAGGAATTTAATAAGTAGAATTTATAACATATTTTACCCCTATTTTATATTATTTTAAATTATTTACATAGCACATTTAGACAAAATTTGCTACATTTTACTATTATTAACTTAAGTCGTTTAGTTTCATATTTTTATTTCTAAAATGAGTTTAAATTGTACTAAATATTTTCTTATAGGCTTGGTGGACTTAAACAAAGGAATCTAGAAGAAAATCTCGCCCAAAATGAAGTTCAGCCCAGATGGAAAGCCTAAAATTAAGTAGCAACCTACTAGAAAAATGGTCTAGTAGAAAAATAGTAGCCCAAAATTCCAACCCATGTCCAAAACACATAGTCTAAGAAGGAGAAGAAGCAGCCCAACAAACAAAAAGCAAAACAAAACTTAGAAAAAGAAAAGCACAAAATGAAAAGAAGAAGAAGAGCAAAGTGCAGAGGAAAAGAAAAGAAAAATGCAGAGAAAAATCCCAACAAAATAAAATGCAGCACGATAGCAGAATAAAACGACACAATAGCAAAACAAATAAGAAGCAAAAACAACACAACAATAACACAAAAAAGGAAACAATACATAGCATCTAGATAGAATAAAACGTAAAAAAAATAACAAGAGCAAAACACGCAATAGCAACAGAAATCCTAACAAGACTCGATAATATTTGCACCAAATCTCTTCAAAATGGAAGAGATAAGAGGGAAATCACTAAAAATCTAATAACGTGTGGCAATTGGGCTGTGTTTATGAGAATATAAAAATAGCAATTTGGAAGGCGAAAGATGAGCAAGCATCCATGTGAAGAAAGGAGCCATTCGAGAAGTTAAGCACTTTTCCAAGGCGGGTTAATGCAAGGAACCATTCAAAAGATTGAATGGGAGTTATCGAGTAACAATTTCCACTTATTTTAAGCAGATTCAATATTGGTGGAGGGATTTTTCAGAATAAGAAAGGACAAGTCTGAGGTCTAAAAGTGGAGCATGTTAATGAGTTTCTCTAATCCTTTATTCCCCTTATTTCTGATTTTCCAACCTTTAGTTAAGATTAATTGTTATATTTTAAGTTTAGAAATGTTGTTTTGAGTATTTTGTGATATCATTTTTTGGATTAATTAAAGTTATTCTGAGATGATTTATTATTGTTAATTTCTTGAATTTTTTATTTTGTTTATTCATGTTCTTATTTGATCAGATAACTCCTTGATTATTTGAATATGATAAGTATAATTAGTGATTCATTAGGCATTGTATAGGCCGAATTTTGAAGTTAGTCTGACAAATTTTAGTTGGTGATTATGTTCCCTTGTGCTTAACATATTTTGATATTATAATCAAGCTAGTACAATTTCTAAGAGGAAAAGGAACAAGTAGGATCCAACTACTTAGTTTTTTACATTCAACTTGTGACATGTCTCAGATTATCTCAAATATGTCGAAATTGTATGACTAAACTAAAATTTGGAACATGCTTGTTCTTTTGTAAATATTAGGTTGCATTTATGTTTTATTTCTTTGATTTCTTAACTCAATTTGAACCTCAAATCTCCTTTTTTTTAATATACGTATTGGTTTAGTTAAATTTATAGGTTTTGTTATTATTGATATGGTTTTAGATTTTTCCTAATTTTAGGTTATTGATAAAGTTAATATTCCACGTAAGGTTAGCTGGATGAATGTGGACAACCTAAATTAGTTGAGATAATTCTCTCTTAAAGCTAAATTGGAAGTTTTATACTTAATATAGACAAAAGAAGATTATTAGCTTTATATTTTGATTTGGATTTATGCATTTAATAATCAATTATATGTTCATATCTACATGTCTTATAGTTGAAAATTTCAGATTTGTATAATTTGATTTCATCATTATATATTTTGAATAATTACGACACTTTGACAAAGAAAATAATTTTCAAGCTTTTAAATATTGATTTTGTGATTCTAAGAATGTATTAGAAGTTTATTTTCGTAAGTTGTTGTATCTTATTTAATTTTGGTCTAAGAAGATATTTGTGTTAGTGCATTGATCATGTTTCTTCCTTTAGGACATAATTTCTTTCATATAAGTGAAATTATTAGGATGTAATCGTCTCTTTAAAAAAAAGAAATAGATTGATTTGTTAAATTATTATAATTAACACAATAAATTAATAAATTAACTTTTCTCATGGGATCAACTCTATTTTGCTATATACTAAATTGATTAATAAATTGAAAATTAAAAATAAGGATTTAATTTGTATATTCCTAACGACATGTATCACAAGATCATTGTTAGTAATGACCTGAACAATATTTTTTAGCTCAATTTTGTTTACAACTTCATTAAATATTTGAAACAGAGCATCAACATTTCTAATAAGGGCAGATGTATTAATAGACTTCAAAAACATTATCCACTTGGCAGAGTAAACAAAAAATTGATAATATGCTTTTATCTTCTATTTTTTTAACCATTAAATATTATTAAACACTCATAAGTTGCCCAAGTCATTCTTCTTTCATCTAAATAATTGTTTATTTCATATATAGAGTTGCTAAGAAGTTTATCTCTATATTCATTAATGGAAGGAGCTTTATATCTTATATTATAAATGCAATAACATCCACCGTAGGTTTGTAATCATAAGACTAGACAACATTAAATGGTATACTTGAATTATACCACCATCAAGTCATTGTCATATCCATAATATGAGTTGTTTTTTAGACTGTAAGGCACTATGAGTTAAAGGTTAAGCTTTAAGAGTCATTCGTGATGCAAAAACTTTTATATACTTGTTTTCTCACATGAGGTGCAATATTCCCTTTTTATTAGGTAAGAAAACTACCTTCCACATCTCTGCAATCATCCTGATCATTGGAAAAAAAAATTTCACTACCAATTTTGTAGTTTAGTCTTTGTTTTCTTTCATGCTTTTCAAGCAAAATCTTTATTTGTCATTTTACGTTATAACTAACTTTTTTACAAAGCTCTACATCACCTTTAATCCCACCTAAATGTTTTTTTTTTTAATGTGGTGAGTTCCTTACCTTTCAAATGCTTGTTACAATATAAGCAAATGTTATGATTCTTCATTCCAGGAACCAATTTAGTATGAGCTCTAGTTTTCTCATCGAATCTTCTTGAAGTGATTAAATTATTACGAGTTCTTGAAATTCTCTCCATTTATTTGTAAAAATAAATGTAGACTATGACAGCATTAAATTAATAAATTCATATTAAAAATAAAGTTTATGTATATAAAATCTTTACACAATTATAAAAATTCAATAATCAATTATAAACATATCCCTATCCTACATTGTTCATTATGATAACACATATTGTAAAAGTGACTTTATTATCATAAGTAAAAAGCCAAATTTTTTACTTAAACATTTACAATTTCACATTATATTGAGTAATGAGTATACTCTCATACATCAAGGCATATCTTAAAAACCATTTTAAAGGCCTACAAAATAAGAAAAATTCACATGGACTATTTTCTACAATATATTTAACTACCCATAAGATAGGATAATGAATTTTATTTGCAACTTTGTCATTATGTTAGAAATATTCTTTTACAAAATTTATTTTTTGTATTTTTAATATTATTTTCTAATGATAACAATGAACAAGAGAAGAATGCAAATATTTTTTTCTTAACTCAATTACATGTATTAAATGAGTTAATTATATTTTAAATCTTATGTTTAAATGATTAATCGTACATTAAATGCTTTTGATATACAAACTATAATTAGTAAATTATATGTTTTACATAAATCAATTAACAAATTAGCAATTTAATGAGTTAGTTTTGATATAATTTTTATGATTATTAGAATAACAAATAATCTGAAAAATCAAATAAATAAAACTTCATTTTTTTAATGAATTCACAGTGTCTAATTATTAATGGACACATATAAATTCAACAATACAATCTACTTCATAATTTCCCCATAATTTCAACTTAATTGTCTTTTACAAAACAAGGCAATTCTAATAAATAAAATTTCTAAAAAATTTTAGCCACCAAGAAAACATTTCAATACTTCAGTGTATCCAATTTTAAATTCCCAAGCCCCGATCATATTTAATAATCCATTCACAAAACACTCATACACATAACCGAAACTCATACGCAATTGCAAGCTGTAGAAACAAACAAATACGAAAAAAAAACAAATATTAACATATGTTATTTCTAATATTTATATTCAATTTTTATTTATAACATATTTTAAATAATTTAATTTGAATAAAAAGATATATCCTTTTTATCATATAAAATTATTAAATTTAAAATTACCAAAATATGATAATTATAAGATATTAGAAATATTTTCATTAAAATGAACATGAAAATTACAAAATATAATTGATATTATAACTAGTAACATGTATCATGTCCTTTGTTTGTGTATATGCATAATGTTTTGTTCTAATTTATATTTAGAATTTAAATTTTATAAATTAAAATATAAGATATTTAGGAAGATAATTCTTGTAGTAAATATGTTATTTATAGTAGGTATTGATTTCTTATTAAGATGAAAACAAATGTTATTATACACATTAATAAAAATATAAAAATAACTTTAAATTAGACGCATTAAGTATGAATAAATTCATTCTTATTTACATCAACATTTTAATTTTAAAAACCTTATAAATAAATACATTTAGACATATATTTAAGAAAAATACGTTTAAAATATATAAACTAATATAATGAAATATCAATTTCTATATTTTAATGTTAGATAAATTATAATAAAATCTCAAACTTTAATTAATTTTATAATACTAGTTAAAATTGTCAAAAATAGCAATAAAATACTCTATCACACTGTTAACCTTGTAGTTATGAGTGTTGATGTGACAAGTCAAGTCATTAGACTTGTTTAATACGTTGCAGAAATGTGGTTACTAAGAGTCGCGTTAGATCATTAAATTAAAAAAAAAAAGCTAAATCTAGATTTGCATATTATCTTCTTCATAACCTTTAAATCATCACCCAAATTGCCACCACTGCACCACTAACATCTCCCATTGCACTAGTGTTTCCTACTAACCTGACTCGCTACCACCGCCACCAACATCTCTCAATAGCTACCATTGCACGAGTATCTCTTTTTTTTTGCTACAAACCTTCAAAATTCCTCATCTTTGTATGCCAACGCGAGTGCCATTATTGTCCCCCCTTCTCTTTTACAACTCCTCAAAATCTTAGGTACTCTTCAAAATTGTAATTCATTTTTTGTTAACTTTTCCTAGTAAAAAGTAGGTAATACACCATTTATGGATTTTAGTTGATTTCTTATTGAGGTGTTCGCTCTAATTGGCAGGTTGAGGGCCATAACTTCATTAAGAGGATTAAGAAGAAAACAAAAGCGCCTAGCTTAGAAATAGTTATAATGAAAATGATAACCTTAAGTGATTATTATCAAATTTAGCTAGAATACATTGAAAGTATGGCCACTAGTAGGATGATATTATGTACCTTAAGAGAAAACGTGAATTATGGAGAAAACTGATTCTTAACTATTACCAGCAGTTGCTAGTGGGGACAAATTAAATGAATCTCTTTTAAGACCAATTTATGATTAACAATGATTTTTAGGGTATTTTTATTTGAAATCCAATTCCATTCTTCTTGGTCACTATACACTAAATTGATAAAGAACACTTGTCTTCTTTTTTCATTTTTAGCTTTTCCATCTTAGTAAGTGGTGAGATGAGCTCTATGTATTATTTGTATGCATGTCATCACAAATAAGTGATTATTATCTAGACTTAATAGTTTGAAATATTAAGATGATATTTAGAATTTATAGTAAAGTTTCAAATTTTCATTCTATTTGTCTCAAATGGTAACCTAAAGGACATAAGTTTTAGATTGACTTGTCTTTGAATCTGATCCCATTACTTTAAATTTTCATTCTTCAATTGAGAATGGAAATTTTTTAGAGAATCAAAAGAATAGTTTGGCAATAGTGAGGTTATAACTTGGATGAGAACTTTACAATCTCATGAAGTTTATATTAATATGTTTTCCTGAAAACTAATACTTTAATTATTTGTAACGTAGATGGTAAATTTTGAATTTCACTATGGTGAGATATTAGAAAGAAATGACACTAGCAAATGTATTAGGGGCAAGATCAAAAAGAAGAAGGATATGAGTATTGATGAAATTTAACATTCTAGTATTAAAAAAGGCATCAGAGGATAAAGGACATTAAGTGGTGTCTATATTTTACAAATTTTCTAAAGAGTCAATAAGATGCTTAAAAGAGCTTACCCTAAGATAAGGACATATTGTCAATGCTTAACCACATCTAAGAAATGAACTACAAGGAAGTTGGAAGTCTATTACAAGCATGATTATGAGAATCTTATAATAGATTATTAAGACTTTGATTTCAATGTCAATAATAATTGTGAAACTAATACCTAACAGAATATGACTGTGAATGAAGAAGGTTATTCTAAGTTCATATAGAATAAGAAGATGAAGATTTATTTATCATATATCAGTGAATTCAGAAATGATTCATTTGAAGATGAAATTTATGCAATTGATGATGAAAAATATCTTACTATGAGAGAAAATGAGAAGAAATGATACAAAAAGGCTTGTAATGGGTTTTAATTCAATGATATTATGGATAAGGTTAGATGTAGTAAGAAAGAATGCAAAAAAGAGGAGACTTATTTTAAAAAAAATCATAAAGAGAAGAAGAGAATTGACATGGTTAGAGTAACTATGAGGAAAGTGATGCTAAAGTTCAATTACTAATTTATAATGCTAATGGATAGTATGCGACATCTGTCATAAAGAAGAAATACATTACATTTAATCTAAATGTGAATATAAAGGATATTAAACATGAAATTGACATGAAATTTAAGGATGAGAAGTAGTTTAAGAAAGCAATAAAAAATTTTATAATTAGAAATAGATATGATGTTTCAATGGCAAGATATGGTGTGGGAATAGAGGGTGTTTATGAGCCACAATGTCCCTTTATGGTATATGGTATCTAGATTGGAAATAATTTTTTAATGAAGATTTTATAAAACAAGCATAGTTGCAAGAAAGTGCAAAGAAACAAGCAAGTTATTGGGACTTGGATTTCAAATGAATTTTTACTTGAGTTTAGGAGGAACTCAAACTAGCCAATAGTAAGATGATAGATGACTTTAGAGAAAGTGTGGATTATAGGTGATTAAAAAGTAATGTTATAGGGCTAAATGAGAACCTATTGTGATTATGTGACAATTTATTAAACGTTATTATATGAAGTTATAGTCTTATAAACATGAGCTCGATGGGTTGATAAAGAAGAGAATTCATTATTTAAACAAAATATGATAAGAAGTTTGGATAAATAATGTTTAAAAGGTTCTATATGAGATTTAATGCATTGAAGTATGATTTTCTTAGTAGAAAAATAATTGTTCTAGATGCATGTTTCTTTAAGACATTCCTTAGAGATGCTTTAGCATTTGCAGTTAGTCGTTATGGAAATAATCATATGCTCTTTATATCTTAGGCCATGGTTGAGGGAGATAATTAACAATCTTAACATTGATTTTTGAATCTTTTTGGTGATGATCTAAACATAAGTAGAAATCTATGGATTTTTATAAGTGATTAATAAGTAGTGATCTTAAGTGTTCATATTGTTTATGTTCATTTCTATATGTTCTTTGAACTATTTTACTTACATTATATTGTTATGCCCTTTATTTTATTTTTATTATTAAGGTATAGTAGACGCATTGAAAAAATCTCTTTTTAGAAGTTAAGCATGTAAAATGTGCCTTACATATCCATGTAAATTTGTATAAACTATGCAAAGGTCACATCTATGAGAGTTTACTTTAGTAAGTTGTCAGTTACACAATAAAAGTGGTGTTTGACGAGATAATGGATCACTTGAAAAAGTTATCAAAGAAGGCATATAATGACTTTAAAATAAAGGAACCTCAGACATTTATGAAGGCATTTGTGAGAATAAGACCAAAATGTGAAAATGTTCATAATAACATATCATATACATTAGTGGATTCATTTATAAAGCCCCACATAAAAAGCTTGATCAATTTTCTAAAGGATATTCGAGTTGCCTTATTGAATCTAATACAAGAAAAAACAGATAAAGATCGAATCCAATGACGATATATGCCTAAAGGTGAGGAAGAATATAGAATTTGCACAATGGGATGTAAGAAATTATATCACGAAGACTAATAGGAATTTAAAGTTTGAAACCGCGAATTTCATAAATAAGTTCATTTTATTGATTTATAGGGAATAAATTGCCAATGTTAGACTTTGAGTGTTAACAGGGATCCTATATAAACATCTAATGGCTTGTATATAATAACATAAGGAGGATATTGATGCATATATAAGTCGATACTACAAGCTTGAATGTTAGTTAAAGAGTTATAATTATGTTATGATGCTGACCAATGGCCTATAATTTTGTCCAAACATTAAAAACCTGCAGTTCGTATTATCTCCTTTGATAAAAAAGATGCCTAGAAGACACAAAAAGGCTATAAAATAGATTGAAGTGAAAACAACAAAATCCAAACAAATTGAGCAAGGTAAAAGTAGTTACGAGATGCCAAAATTATTATGAAATATGTAAAAATAAAATTGGATGCCAAATAAAGATTAACCTTTAAGAAACCTAAATTTTTTAAGGTGATTCTATACCTATTTCTATTTGCACTTATTTCAAATGTTGTTTAAGATTTCTAATTGTTTACTATAAATTATAAATGTATAATATAGTTAAAACAAGGAATGCCATTGAAAAATCAAGTATCTACATCTAATATTTGTAGCTATATGATTAGAAGATCAAATAATCAAGATGCACAAGGTCAAACTCACATCACCTATCTTAAGAAGGGAGAAAAGGGTTGTTAGTGAATTTTCACCTTTATTTCCTAATTATCATTTAACATAATAACTATTTAAGTTTCTATAAACAACTTAAGGTTATGAAGTAACGTTTAGAGAAGTTAGTAGAAACACTTATTTTATAATTTGTCACTTAAATGCATTTTTATAATAATTATATGTAACTAAATCCTAAGTGTTTATATTGTACTTTGTGTTTATGATATTTAATAGATATGCATAAATTAATTTCAAGTACTAAAACCTCAAGGAATAATACAAATACAATTCAAGCTTCTCAAAATACAATTACCAATATAAATACACTAATAAACACTTAAAATAGGAGAAGGATCAAGTTAAACATAAATAAATCATATCCAAAATAGCTTCAAGTTGTTGATGGTGAATCTACTACATATTAAAGCATGTGTTTGCGATAATTTGGTCGAGACTTTTAACATTGTTATTGTGTAATTTAGAAGAGACTTTGAACCTTATTTTTTTGTAGTCTGGATGGGATTTTGAACCTTGTGTTCTGATATGGTGTTGAATGGTATTAAGTGTTTTTTATCTTATTTTAGTTATATGGGATGCAAAGGTGATTATATGCTTGTTTGGTCATCAAGTTTCAAGCGATTGACATTTGAAACTTTTCTCCTTTGCTTCCCCATTATCTTAACTTCTATTTTAATCTTGTTGATGTAATCTTGTGATGGTTGTTGTCATATTATAGTATTATGATTTATTTTAGTTACTCCTACACTTTATACATGTGTTATTTTTATTTTATTAAAAATTATGCCATATCTATATTAAATTTGATTTGTTAGCTCGTATTTCAACATGAACTTGCTATTCATCTTGCATACTCTTCTTGTTATGTTAGTTACCTAATAGCAAGTCTTTTTGGACTTGAAGATTATTGCTACATTGTTTAAGGCTAATATGACTTTAGTTATGAGAGTTTGTGTAATGCTTGAATATCAAATGTAACACATGTTTTTTCAATAATGTGAGTATATGATAAAATGCTTAAACTTTAAAATGGTCAAATGTGTGTCCAACATTTGAAATTATGTTAATATTGAAATTAGATGAGTCAAATGCCTAACTATGTAGTCATATAGGGCCTATAAAATGAAAACAAAAAACACAAATATTAAACATATATATCATATTTTGAAAATCTTATGAATTAATGAAGAAGACCACCTCTTATGGGCAACAATGAGTTTTATGGATGAGACTCTTATCCTAACCTATCCTAGAAGTTTAATTTTTTTTAATAATAATAAGCCTTCAAGTTATTTACCAAAACTAAATACCTATAAGACATCTACAATTTGGATTTTCATTAATGAGTTGTATAATAATATCATTACTAAAATTATAATTGAAGTAATCATTTTTGTGCTAACGCAAAAATTAAAAAAATATTGACCAATATTAGGCTTAGCAATTGAGGTTTTTTTTTCAGTTAATGCTAAATTATTCAAACAATAATAATCATCATTCTTGAATCCATTAACTGCACCATTACACTCTTTTTATATAAAGTATATACCAGGTGTGTAAGCAATAAAAGTCACAATACTTTATTTCTATTCCTATTTTTCTTAAATCTATTACCATATCATCATATATGAGATAACTAAAATTAATAAGCCAATGATTATAATAACATTATAAAATGACCATTACATACTAGCTCAATATCCTTATAGAAAATATTTCCAATAAATAATTAATAAAAATATTTCAATAGGGTATAGTGTAAAAGGATTTTCGGAAACAAGTCTTACTTGAGCGCGCGTAGATCATTATCATATTGCTTTATTTTGTGAGCCTGCAAAGAAACTTAGCTATGTAAAATTCATATACTTTGCCCATAAACTGTTATCGTGTGCTTTAGTCCCTTCACTACATCAAGTATTGTCTACATCCTTACTTCTTATACTTAATTATGTGTCAAAAGCATAAATTTACACTTTATAAGTTCGATAAGCACACATAATATATTGATTTTATTCAGACGTAATCTCTTCTTTTTTCATGCATTGCTAATATCTAAACAAATTGAATTTTGAAGACACTTGAACATGGATTTAATTTGTTACATAATCAGGACAACATATGGACATATATATATACAAATTGACATATGAAACACAACCCTAAAAATTACTTTTTAAGTATCATAATTCAAGTTTATTCAAAGTTCATTGACTATGGTTCAATTGTCAATGGGGACTACATGCATGACTTTCACTTATCATTGCTTTAATGATCCACATTCATGATTATTCAAACCAAATGCAAATCGACATTTACCGGTTTTTGATTTTTGCCCATTCTAACTTATAATGGGCAACAATGATGGAGTGGTAATTTGGTGTAGAAATGATAATGAGTTAGGTTAGGAATAGTGTCGCTCGGTCCGTGATTTAGATAGTGGCTCGACAAATTATAGGAGGGCCGAGCTGGCCTCATATGTTTTTTTTAATTTAACAAAACGAGTTGGGTCAATCAGTTGCAACCCACTACTTAGTCAACTCGAGCTAAAGTTTGACCAAGTTGGGCCGAACCGAGTGGACCAGGCTATATTTGTCATCTCTAATCTGGAGATGATTTGAGGAGTATAGAGAAGATATTAGGTTTGACCATATGATAAATAAGCTTGTTGCCGTGACAAGCTATAGAATTAACGATTTATTTTTATGATAAATTGAAAAGTGGAATAAACTATTAATAATTTTAACTAGTACTATAAAATTAGTAAGGTTTGAAATGTTTTTAATAATTTACCATTTAATATTATATAAAAATTGCATATGATTTAAGTATTTTTACAAGATAGTAAGTAAATTTGCTCAAATTTATAGTTCACAGTAAGACAAAATTATAATTTGTATAGTTTTAAAGATAATTTTCTATTTTAAATTGGGATATAAAAGTGGATTTGACAATTGTTACTTTCAAACATAATGCTAGTTAGTAATCAATTTGTTAAACTTGCCGTGAGCGCGTATAGAAAAGACGAGTTGAGAATGCGGCGTGCATGCCATTTCGTTACGTCGACGCTGGCCACTTTTGTTTTTAAAGTTTCAACGCCTCTCTGTCAGCTATTTCTCTCTAAAGCCACGACCTAAGACCCTTCACTTGCACTAGAGGACCAAATCCAAGCCCACCATTACATCCTTCTCTGAAAAGGCCAATCTTTACTGCTATCCATCTCACAAGAGATAATGTCTTCGTCGGAGGACGAAGGGGGAGAAGAGTACCTGTTCAAGATTGTGATAATCGGTGACTCTGCTGTTGGCAAATCTAACTTGCTCTCTCGTTTTGCTCGAAACGAGTTTAATCCTCACTCGAAGGCCACCATTGGAGTGGAGTTTCAGACCCAGATCATGGATATCGATGGCAAAGAAGTTAAAGCTCAGATTTGGGATACCGCCGGTCAGGAGCGGTTCCGGGCAGTCACTTCCGCTTACTATAGAGGAGCCGTTGGTGCCCTTGTTGTTTATGATATTACTCGCCGGTCTACTTTCGAGAGCGTTACTCGGTGGCTTGATGAGCTCAAAAGTAAGTCTTTTCTACTTCTTAGATATTTTCCAATGCCAAAGTTTTGTTCTTTATGCATTTCCCTACCTTTTTTCTTCTATAGTTTTGTGGGAAATCGAGTTCCCAGATTTATGTTAAGAGAACGTTTAGATGTTCGTTCTGTTATCGGGAAAGTGATGAAATTTGACGGCTGTTATTGCAGAAGCCTATTAAACATGCAACTTTGAGAATCTTAGTTGATAGTGCGTAATAAGGCTGCTACCTTATTACAAGTGGTTTCTTTATTTTCCTCATATCGAAATGGTGTGTAAAAATTATACAATTCATGGTCTCCAATCAACCCAACATTTTATGAGCCTTAGCTGTACTCAAACACGAGTCACCCGTTTATGAAGGAGATCTGGCAAGAGCTATGAAGGTCAAGCCTGATTCTGACTCGTCCTAGATTTTGTCTAAAAAGGATACATAAAGGTTAATCTTTGTGCGGGGACTGTTTCAACCCATTGACGCAAATGTTAGCTTGCAGATTCGATACCTGGAATAAGACACCATCATCCTTTTGGTGTTTAAACTCGGATATGGATATCAGGAGCAGCAATACCTACCTTTTGGAGTGGTTAAGAAACTTCGTCAATTTAGATTAAAAAAATCTAAATTATTCACCTAATCGTTGCAATTTCTGACGGTTATGTATATATAATATATGTGTTAGTATGAACGCATACATAGTCACTTGTATATACATGAACATTTCTTTGTCATTGAAAGTTTGTTGCGGTCAGCGATAGTTGAGATGAAAGTCAACTAGTTCGGTAGAATCTCTGGTGGAAGCAGAACATGCTTTGGTTTGACTCTGCTCTTGTAATTTCATAGAATCTCTGCTTTTGGAACTCATCCTTAAAAATTGAATCTCCAAAATCTTCTAAAAGGGTAGGAAAAGTTGTATCTTTATTGTTTTCCTCAGCGTCATGGATATCTCTTGATCTGTTTTCTCTTCTCTGCTCAGTCGATTACATCAAATGATAAGCTTTGTTCAAAATGTAATGCAGCACATTCAGATTCTAGTATGGCAAGGATGCTTGTGGGAAATAAATGTGATCTGGAAAGCATCAGGGAAGTAAGTGTGGAAGAAGGCAAAAACCTTGCCGAGTCGGAAGGATTATTCTTTATTGAGACATCTGCTTTGGATTCTACCAATGTTAAAACAGCTTTTGAGATTGTCATCCGGGAAATATATAACAATGTCAGCAGGAAAGTGCTTAATTCATATTCATATAAAGCTGAGTTAACTGTCAACAGGGTAAACCTTGCAAACAATGGTGGAGCAAAGCAAACTCAGGGCAGATTTTCATGTTGTTCTTGATGGGTTCTGCTAATTCTACATTTTGAGTTGACACAATCCTTCTTCAGTTTGCATTGTTTGTGTCAATACAAGGAGCTGTTATCGTTGGTTCTTTATGAACGAATTAAGCCTGCATAATTATCTTTAACTTGAACTCCCCACCGTTTTAGAAATCATAGTTGTATATTATATTTCTCTTGGTTTCAAATTTGAATGAATTGTTGTAATATAGGAAGTTCTTTTTACATGGTGAGTGATATAGAGGAAATGACATGGTGGCTTGCCATGAGAACTTCCTGTGCTTTGAGTGATGATACAAGAAGTGCAATTGAACATGTTTATAACCTGAGAAATTGGTACAATCTACTAGGGCGGTTTCTGGCATTTGGGTTAGAATATTGCATAGAAAGTGAGGAGGGAAGAAGGGTTTGGGATAAATATGCTGCTTTGTCAACTTTTCCTCATTGTATTTATAATTGGAATTCATATTGTTGTAATAACACATGCTAAAAGACAGACAATCAAATATCAAGATTATAAGTTGTAATACAATTATCCTGCTAACTTGTAGAAATTGGTTCTTGGGTTCAATTGGGTGCCTAAGAATTCCTGAGCTGGTTGTTTCTCCTACGTCAAGTCTCTTGTCAATCCCCATGTTTGTAACGTTGCCCTCCTCTTGTAAAGCGACCTTGTCCTTGAGGCTGAAGTTGGGGAAGTCTTGATGGAATTTGTGTAGAGGCTCGTAAGTGGCATTGGACGGCGATCGACTTGCCTAATGAACCAACACTTTTGGAATGAGTCTTATTTGCTGCAAAATTTTTTTGTAGCCTAGGATTGTCAGCGGTGTTAAAACAGAATGACTGTACGAATTGTTCTGGCAAAGGGACATGCTGGGGAGGAATTCCTCCATTGCATGTTTTGAGGCTTGAGACCTGAAAGATGTGTATTTTAGCGGAAGGAGATCAAGGCAATATGCAACAGGTCCGATGCTTTCTATGATGGGAAAAAGGCCCAAAAAATCAGTTTGATAATTCGTTAGTCCATCAATTAGCCACTGACATTTGGTGATATCATTGGAGTTTCAAATAAACTCAACATCTGTAAAGAAGGTGATGTCGATGCACCTGGAATTAGCTTGATTGTGCATTCGATTTTGTGCCCACAATAGGTTTTAGAGGAGAATGGCCAGAATGGATGTGCGTGCGGTCAGCAAGTCTTCGACAGTAGTAACAATTATGTTGCATTGAACATTATAGAAATGAAAAAATGATGAAAATCAGATATCGATATCAAGCCTTTACAGGAGTTTAAATACAATTGCTTACACAAGTAGAATCCTACGGTTAATAGAATAAGATCTAAATTTAAACACCTTATCAGATAGCTAATCTAAACACCTTATCAGATAGCTAACAATATTTACAGTTTAAAATTATCTCAACAGCCACAAGACTAAGTCAAGGCAGAACATCGACATGTGTTGTCTCTATACGCCCCCCTCAAGCTTGCAGTTGGAAGCAACTCTGAGCTTGAATAAATTGTGAAGAAAAAGAGACTTTGCCAAAGGTTTCGTAAGAGTGTCTGCAAGCTGATCTTTTGCATGAACATGAGCAACTTGTAGTTGCTGGTTATTTACCTTGTTTCTAACATAATAGAAGTCCACAGCTACATGTTTCATCCTTGTGTTTATGACTGGATTCTTGCTAAGATAAATAACACCAGCATTATCGCAATAGACAGTCGGAGGGTCAAGTATTTGAACTTGGAGTTCGCGTAATAGATTTTGCACCCAGCTAACTTCAGAAACTGAATTAGCAACAACCTTAAATTCAGCTTCAGTCGACGAACGAGCAACAGTTAGCTGTTTCTTGGATGCCCAGCTGATCGGATTTGACCCAAGAAACAGTATATGACCGGAGGTGGAGTTTTGGCCATCAAGATCCCCTGCCCAATCTGCATCGGCAAACATTGATAAGGTGAAATTGTTGTTGCGATGCAATCGTAAACCGAGAGTAGAAGTACCCCGAAGATAGCGAAGGACTCGTTTCAAGGCTTTCCAGTGCAACTCAGATGGTTGATGCATGAACTGAGAAAGTTTATTAACTGAGTAACTGATGTCGGGTCGAGTGAAGGCTAAGTATTGTAGTTTGCCAAGTATGGTACGAAATTTCGTGGCATCGAAAGAGGGTGCACCATCATCTAATCGAATGGACTCAGTGCTGCTCATAGGGGTTGAAGCTGGTTTACACTCATGCATATTCTCCATACGTAGCAACTCATCAATATAGCTTGATTGTGTCAACAGCAAGCTGTCCTTAGTTCTCGTGACCTCAATTCCCAGAAAATGTTGAAGCTGCCCAAGATCTTTAAGGGAGAAACGACTAGCAAGGGAATAGATCACCTGGTCCACAATCAACGCTTTGCTTCCCGTGATGATAATATAATCCACATACACTAACATAAACACTTTATCAGTCCCAAGGCACATCACGAATAGCGAGGGATCCGATTTAGACTTACTAAAACCAAGAGCTTGCAAATGAGTTGTGAGGGCAGTGTACCACGCTAAGGGAGCCTGTTTGAGACCATAGATGGCTTTCCGAAGTTGGCAAACATGATTCGGGGCTGTTTTGGACTCAAACCCCGTTGGTTGTGACATATAAACTTCTTCTCAAAGGTCACCTTGCAAGAAGACATTATTCACATCAAGTTGCCTAATCACCCAATTCTTGGACACAGCAATAGATAGAACAACTCTAATTGTTGTTTGTTGCACCACCGGGCTAAACGTCGAGTGATAATCAATGCCTGGACGTTGAGTGAACCCTTTCGCAACCAGCCGTGCTTTGTAGCGATCGATCGTGCCATCCAGTTTCCATTTTATCCTGAAAAGCCACTTACAAGCAACAATATTTTTCGTGTTGTCAACTGGGACTAAATCCCACGTTTGGTTTCTCAATAATGCATCAAATTCAGCTTGCATAGCATCTCTCCACTCTTTGTGTTTTTGAGCTTGTCTACTGGTGGTAGGAGTAACAGTGGCTGACACTTGGGCTAGGCAATTGTATTTTGGTTTTGGTTTAAATATATTGTTCTGGGACCTGGTTACAATTCTTGAGGCAGTGGGTTGATGGCTAGTTTGTGGTAAAGATAGTGGTTGTGGTTCGGATGAAGAAGGATTGGTATTGTGTTGTGTGTTCAGTATCATAGGGGAAGCCGATTGTGGGACAGTAGAAGTGGGCAAGTCAGAAGTTGGGCTAGTTAGAGGCATACCTTGAGTGTGTGAGGGCACCACTGGAGTTGTTGGAGAGTCGATGGCTTGTTGAGCTGGTGCAGTATCGCGAGACAAACATGGCACAAGAATGGGGGAGGGCAAGGCAGTAGGGAGCACTTCGGTTGGGGGCTGTTGGTCAGGGTTGTGAACAGGAGACATATCCCGCTCAATGGTTGCTAATTTGTGTAGCAAATGCTTAAATCGAGTGCGATATGGAAATTCACTCTCAACAAAGGACACATCTCTCGACAGATAAACTTTAAATTTTAAGGGATCAAAGCATATGTGGCAGTGGTAGCTAAGAGACACACCTAAATAGACACAAGGTGTCGATCAAGGATCAAGTTTGTGATTGGTGTATGGCTTGAGCCATGGGTAACACAAGCAGCCAAAACTTTTGAGGTTGGTGTAGGCCGGTTGTTCAGAAAAAAGTAACTCATATGGTGACTTATTATAAAGTAAGGGCGTGGGTAAGCGGTTGATGAGGAAGACAGCATGGTGGCAGGCAAATAACCAAAATGAGGGTGGTAGAGACACCTCGGACATCAAGGCTTTTTCCGTTTCAACGATATGTCTATGACGTCGTTCGGCTACGGCAACCCTTTGTGGTGTGTATGGTGGGCCTATCAGATGCTCAATCCTATGTTCTTGCAAATAAGATGCAAGACTTTTATATTCGGTGCCACCATCAGTGTACAAGGATAGGATATGTGTAGCAAAGTGTTTCTCAAGTAGTGGTTTCAATGTTTGAAAGATCGTTTTCACTTCACTCTTGTTTTTCAAGGTATAAAGCCATGTGTATTTGGTATGTTGATCAACAAAAATGCAGTAATACAGTTTTTTGTCAAGTGATAGGATTGGTGAGGGACCCCATAAGTCGCTAAAAATGATTTGCAAAGGCTTAGTACTTGAGAGAGTAAACTCTTTAAACGGCAAACGATGTGATTTATTGCATTGACAAGAATTACAAGATGAAATTTTGTGATGTTTGGAAAATGGTAAAGAAAATTTGCTGCAAATGAAATGCAAAGTCCTTACACTAGGGTGACCTAATCTATGGTGCCAAACATCGATCGGGATTGTTTTGTTGACTAGGAAGGCTCGGGGTGGTGGGAGTTTTTGTTGAGGCCACTCATACAAGCCATCTTTACTCCGTCCGTGCACCAATGATGTCCTCGATTATAGGTCCTTCACACAAAAAGAAGAGGAAAAAAACTCAATAGTTGTGTTATTGTCATTGCAAAATTGAGAAACTGATATTAAATTGTGATTGATTTGTGGTGCACAAAGAGTGTTAAAGAGTCTGAAAGTATTATTCGAAGCAATTAATTGAGTTAAACCTGAGTGGGTTATCGGAATTTTCATACCATTGCCAACCGTAATACCATCGTTGCCGAAGTATTTAGGCATGTCTCGGGATTCGGATGTCATGTGGTGTGAGGCACCAGAATCAAGCAGCCAGGTATTGTGATGACTCGGATTTCCCATTGCATAGTTGGCCTTTGCTTCAAAATGATTGTGAGACATTGAGCGGCAAACATCAGCTTCATGCCCAACCTTCTTGCATAATTGACACTTAACAGGCTCAATATTGTTATTCCTGCGGCCATTGTTGTTCCAATTGTTGGACCGATTGTTCTCACGCCACTGGGGTGCTTGATTGTTGAAGCGTTCATTGGGGTGCCATGGCTGCGAGTTTCTGCGGTTGTTCTTGAAATTCAGATTTGAAGGCGGGTTGTTGCGTTGTGCAACTGCAGCAGTGATAGGAGCAGCCGACTTCTTCAGTTCCTCATGTTGAAGAAATACTTGCCTAAATAAACTGAGTATATACAAGCTCAAATGAGGTTCCATCCTAAAACCAATTGGTATTAGGAGGAGTAACTCATTAAGCTTAGAAGCATGCTTAAGGCCATATATTCTTTCGATGTGGGACAAATTAAAGTCCCACTTATATTTCAACACGCCACCCTCACATGTGGGCTAATTTACGGTCCAACACGTGCCACAGTTTATCGTGATGAGTAATTTAAGAGCAACCTGGCTCTGATACCATGTAGAAGAAATGAAAAAATGATGAAAATCAGATATCGATATCAAGCCTTTACAGGAGTTTAAATACAATTGCTTACACAAGTAGAATCCTACGGTTAATAGAATAAGATCTAAATTTAAACACCTTATCAGATAGCTAATCTAAACACCTTATCAGATAGCTAACAATATTTATAGTTTAAAATTATCTCAACAGCCACAAGACTAAGTCAAGGCAGAACATCGGCATGTGTTGTCTCTATAAACATACTCTTATGAGAGGAGGCAATGGGTATCCATATACTGCTTTGAAGGGAGTCATTCGAATGACGGAAAAAGTGAAGCATCTTTAGTAATCCTTGAGACAATGATCGAACACCTTGGATTTTCCGTTCTTTTGTGAGTGACATGGGTTGTTGTTTGAAACTATAGTGCCTTGCAATTTAAACAAGTCTTGCCAAAAAGAGCTCATAATCATCGGATCACACGATCGGACACAATATAAGTGAGAAATTTGGCAATATCTGTTGGGATCCGATCCGGAGGCCGGATCCCATCTAGAAAACGGAACAAAAGTGGTCGAAAACAAAGCGAATGCACATCGGATAATTCGAATCTGAAGGCGACACGAATACCAAAATGCAGAAATCAATAGCAAAAACGAAAGCGGAAGCAAATCGAAATCGAATACGAAAACGAACGAACATGAATCGAATCAAAGCAAAGAAACGAAACATAAGACAAAATCAAATCGGATACAAATCGAATCTCAAATCGGAAACGAACAAAACAAATGGATCCATTGAACTGAAACAAATTCCGACATCCGTTGAAAAAAAACAAAGTATAGAAAACTTATCGCGTTGGAAACTTAGGACATTCTAAAAACCCGTATAAATTTTTTTCTTTTCTTTTCTTTCTTGTTCATTCTTTTCATTATTTAATCCATCGTATACAATTCAAAACTTAACTTTCCTCAATCAAAACTCAATTTAGCACAATCTTCTTACTGATGCTAGTAACTCAATATCATCATAACGAAACTTATTCTTATCCGTATTCTTATTTCGTACCATAATAAGCTCACATTCATGTCAATAAACGCATAAATTCACACGTCATATACACTTATCCATATACTACCTGACAAAAATCGGGCAGCATAATGGCTATATTTTCAACTAACCCAAAACCTGCAAAGGTTTAAAAACACTTCTAAATTCATAATCAACGGACTCTCCCGTCCGAAATCCAAAACACCAGCAAACGCAAATCTATACCTAACACTTCCATAATCCTCAATTCAATATACCAATCTCGTAATCCAATTTAATCCCCAAATCAATCATAAATATTTATTCCAAAATCATACACAATTTCATATACAAATTCTAAAATTATTTACAATTACAGATCTCGAATCCGTACATAATTTCCTCATTCATATACATCAACTCAATTATGCACAAATCCATAACTCTCATACATTCTGAAATGACTGCTTGTCATACATTAATAGGCAAATACAGACTTATACATAATGATACAAAACTCCCAAATCACACAAAATACAGACGATACAAAAGCGAACAACACATCTTGACATCCTTTCACTCGATCTCCTGCTCGAATACCTGGAGGTGGGGATAAAAGGGGGTGACCACAAAGCTCGTGGATAATATGTTTATAAATTGAAAAATAATCAAAAACATATTTGCAAAAACCTTTGCCACTTATTTCAGAAGTTTCACGTTAGAAAGATTTGGTAAATCCTTCATTTCTCAAACTTTTCAAAGCATTGCCAAACAATTACGATAAATTTTCTGCTGAAAAACCACAATAGTTTATTTCTTAAAATTTTCACATTTCTTTCACATTTCATAAACAAAGTCGAAATTTCTTAAACATTTTCAAAATATGCAATGCATTACGCTTAGAATCAAAAACAAAACACATAACACATCAAATGGTCTGGTTCGGTCCAAAACAGAACGTACTGCACATTCCCGCATAGCGG
>JANITW010000001.1:28450688-28470734 GCA_027564335.1 Erythroxylum williamsii | reverse complement strand
TGTATAAAGCTTTGATTTATGAAATTGTGTATGTAATGAGCATAAGGTGTATGAATTCTGGAATTATGTATTGGATTGAGTTATGGTATTGCACATGGATAGTGCGATTGTATGTGAATGTATTTGGATTAAGGAACGAGAAAAGAGAAGAAAAAAAAATTATACTGATTTCGGATTAAGGTTAGTCTAAGGTTTCCAACGCAAACGCTTTCTTTGATATTTGTTCACGGATGTCGGAAATTAATTTGTATTCGATTCGTTGTGATTCGATTTATTCAATTTGAACCCGCTTTGTTTCCTTCGTTTTCCTTCGCTTCCCGGTTGGGATCCGATTTTCGGATCGGGTCCCAACAGAAATATGACATTCAATGCAAATCCTGGGGCCAGTTTTTCAATAAATGATCTAATAGTTTGTCATAATAAACTCCCTCGATAACTGTCATTTCAATAAAGGCATTGAAGAATGTTATTCTAACCAACATTTTCAATGTTTTGCTCATTCGTAAGGATAATATTCTATCAAGTTAGGTTGCTAAGATTTTAGAGGAATCCAATCATTAAGCTTGCTTTTACATCATTCAAAATCAGATTTTTGTGGTTTTTCTACAAAATATAAGGCTCATATTGTAATTTGATAACTATATCAACGGTCGGAGGTTAATCTCCTTCAATTTCACTTCTACACTAAGTCTAACAAATATATTAAGTTTCTTATATACATTATACTTAAATTAAGTTTGTTTTCAATTTTATTGGAATCAGTGATTAATTTTTCCTAACATTTTGTATCAGAGCACTATTTTTGCCATTACCTAGGTATAATTCGATGTTTGGTCTTCTTTGGGAAATTTTGATTTGAATGCTCGACCTATCATTAATGATTTGCAAACTGATATTTGAAGCATGTTTTAAATTTGTTCTTCGATTATAATAAATGCTTTTTATGTGTATAAATCATGGAGTTGTTATATGCATTTGAATCAATTGATTTGTGAAGTTTAATGACTATTGACCTGCGTTCTGTTAATTAAAGATTACATTATCTTCTTTTTTTGGGTCTTTGACCACGTATCCACCGGCGGATCCAGTGACTAATCCCCTCGCTGGCTGGAAGGCACCTCATAGGATGGGACAACTGGCCTAAGAATTTAAGATTGCTCCATACCCAAAACCAAGGATCGAACCCCTGATATTTGGTTAAGGGTGGATGAGTCCGTATCCACCCAACCACACCCCTTGGGTTAAGATTACATTATCTTTAATTAATCTTATGCATTGAGAACTTTAAGATCACATATATGCATTGAGAACTTTAAGATCACATATAGTAAAAAGGCATTAGTTTATAATTGATCATATCTAGAGCAATAAGATCATCCCACGTGAATTTCATTGCATTTGTATGGCTAATGATATAAAATATCATGTTATATTTCTTAATTTACCCTCAGTGATTAAGAAATGGAATGTAATTTGATTGTTTCAACATAAATGCATATGAATCATTTGAGTTAGAAATTTTTCCCACAAGCAATTATTGTTGTTGATTCATTTTATCACATGATTTATATTGGTAAAGCATGATTATGCTTGTTTGTCTTAATTTTGTGACATAAGTATGTTTATAATTATTTTGCAATCATTCAACTTGTGATTTTTTTCTGATATGAACTATGACGTTCTTAAGTTAAAAGGTGATAACTATAAAGTTTGGAAGGAGAAAATTCTTCTTCACTCAGGGTGGATGGATATTAAATATGTTATTAAGAAGGATGAACTAGCTTTTATTACTGAAACTAGCCTTTTAGATAAGTTTGATATTTATGAAAAGTGGGAGCAATGTAATCGCTTTATTGTAATGTTTATAAAGACTAAGATCTTGGTTGGTATTCAGTGTTTAGTTGATCGACATGATAATGTTTGTGCTTTGTTAAAGGCTATAGATGAGTAGTTCTTATCTTTAGGCAAGGCACTTGCTAATACCCTGATTATTAGATTCTCATCTCAAAAGCTCATAGGTATTAGAGGTATGCATGAGTACGTTATACAAATATGGGATATTGTGGCTAATTGAAGGCAATTGAAGTTGATATGTTTGAGTTTTTCTTTGTGCACTGCATTTTATATACCTTGTCACCTCAATACGAACCTTTCAAATTCTCTTAATACATATATAAGGATAAGTCATCAATTAGTGAGTTGATGAGTATGTGTGTGTAAAAGGAAGGGAGGTTGTTTATGGTGGTTAAGGAATGCGTGCATTTGGCTCCTCAAATAAAGAATAAAGATCAATCCAAAGAAAGGGAAATATAAAGATACTTCTCTGTGATAAAATAGAAAAGGAGTCCAAATGTTTCTTTTGCAAAAAAGAAGGGACACAAGAAAAATGACTATCCTAAATTTTAGGCTTGTTTTAAAAACAAGGGTAATCAACTTTCTCTTATTTATTACAAGTCCAATATGGTTGATATTTTTCATCTTAGTAGATTGATTCTAGTTTTACAATCCATGTTATAAGCTCCTTGTAGGATTTGGAAAATCTAGGAAAGCTAGTAGTAAGTGATTGGTATATCTATTCAAACAACAAGATTAGTTCACGTGTGAAATTTGTTAGGACATGCAGATTGTGGTGACTTTGTTTTAGTATTAGAAAAGACCTTTTATATTTCATATTTTTCTAAAAATTTCAAAACTTTTACCTTTTGGATATTCCTTAAACTTTGGCAATTGTATTTACTTATTTCTTAATACTAATCTTATTAGGAATGATACATCATCTAATGGTCTTTACTATATAAATTTACAAGTTAAAGTAGTTTATTCATTGCATCTTAATGATAATGTTGGCATTAAAAGACATGTTATGAATAAAGATCCCTCTATTTTGTACCATTTGAGATTTGGAGATATCTCCATAAAAAGGATTGATTAGTAAATAATGGAATATTTGATGCTCTAGATTTTACAAACACTTGTATGGAATAAAAAGAGAGGTGTTAAAAAGAGTTACACTTGTTGTTCGAATATGGACTCATATCATCAAAGGTGCTTCATCACCTTCATTGATGACTACTCACAATATATGTATCTTTGTTTCCTTGAACTTAGAAGTGAAGCACTAGATGCTTTTAAGGTTTTCAAGGAAAAAGTATAGAAAAGATAGACAAGCATTAGGTCCTTTTGCTAAGTTTATAACAGCGTAAGTTATTATTGCTCACCATGCCTAGTTTTCTCGACCATAATAGTGTAGTTGAAAGAAGAAACTAAACATTATTAGAGATGGTGCAAAGCATGTTGGCTAGCTCTAAGCTTCTTAAGTTCTTATAGATTGAAGATGTTAAAATGATTGGTACATATTAAACTAAGTTCCAACCATGGTTGTTCCTAAAACACCAATTGAGTGATAAGATATTATTTGGTTATGTTAATTGAAAATATATCTTTTTGTTTTGGCTATATTTTGGTGCGTAAATAGGAAAATTAATGTTTGTTTTGTTTTAGGAGATGACGAGTGGAGATTGTATCAAATTGGGATATTATTGGTCAAAATCATGAATTTTGGAAAAAGTTGACATATTACTATAGTGGATAAGGTGAGATCATGCCTAACGTCATATTCATTTCAAGAGTTGGAATTCAATTAGGAAACTTCCTTCCATGCCTATTATATAAGTATTTGGATTTTTTAGACAGGAACCTTTGCAAAATAGAAGTAGACAACGTTTTGAGTAGGAACTAAGAGAAAAACACGTCTACCACCTTCTCTTTTGTTTCTTATTAGTTTCTCTTAATTTTTCTTCTTTTCTTCTATTTTTTAGTGTTGGAACTAAAGTCTTTTATGACTAAATGCAAATATTCTAATTTAAGGGAATTCAAAACTGTAATTGTAACCTTGTGAGGTTCTGCTTTAAACTTATATTCTTATTTTACTTCAAGTATTTTTTATTTTGTTTTCTTATATTTCATAAATAATTAACATTGATTACTTTGACATATTAGTTTGATGTTGATTATTCTATAGCTATCCATGAATTCGGTGATTCATAGTTTTGATAAATGATTAGTATAAGTAGAAAAGAGGTTATTTATGAATTTGTATATTTAACTTGTGAGAAACAAGAAAACTAAGTTGAATAGTTATAGCTATCTCAATTATTTAATTTAGGGTCTAGTCATTTTTACAAAACTTATTGCTATTATTTAATTGATATGGAATGTTATCATACCCAATCAATTAATGGTAAGTTTTAGTTTGAATACTTGGTTTGAATTAATAAATTTAGAAAAATTTGAGACTTGTTATAGCTATCATAATATGTTTCCAACTAACTGCTTGAATTGTGAAAATTATTCTTTTTAGATAAATGATCAATGTTATAATTAGATGAGATATTTTCCCTGGGTAAGAGTTAAGTTCTCTTGAAGTTCTCACTTTTATATTCAATTGATTTAGTTTATTTTCTTGTTAATTTTAGTAAATTAGTTAATTAATCATAAACCCTTATTTTTTGTAAATTAAAATTAAGAAACTAGTTTTTAGTTATCTTGGGATTCAATATACTTCCATGACTACTACAAGAGTTTAAAGAATCAGAATTAATTTTTAGAGCTTCGATAACCATATCAAAATTTTGATTCCATTATCAGGGAACTATTTTAGTTTCTTAGTTTATTGCATTATTTTATAGTTTATTGTTAATCTCTTATCTTGTATAACTCTTTCTTCTTAGATAAGTTAATTGCAATATAATCCTAAAATTGAGAAGACAATCCATCTTTTAAGAAAAGAGACTAAGCAAGGAAACTGTCATTTAGCAAGGAAGCAATCATTCACCTCCATAAATGAAAGTTGAGATAGATATAACAATTGGTGAAGATTCTAATTTCCAAGAAGTTAAAGAAAAGATGGCAAATCCTAACACTAGAACATTGAGGGAGTTAGTGACCCTAAATTTGAATAAACAACCCTTATGCATATGATTTCCAAATAGTAAGATAAATTTTGAATTGAAATCTGGTTTGATTCACTTTTTGACCATTTTTCATGGTCTTGCAGGTGAAGATCTACATAAACTCCTAAAGGAATTTCATGTTGTTTGCTCTGGAATAAAGTCGCATGGGGTGATAGAAGTGTTAAGTTAAGAAGACTTCACTTCTATTAATTTTGATGACAATAAAATAATAATAATCTTAGAAGTGTGTGCATTATTTTGATAAGTTTGTTAAGTACACAGAAAAATGTAAGTGACACATAGTCAACACTAAAAGATATATGGTTAAACCCAGAAGACGTAGTCAAACCCAGAAGATACATGGTCAAATCCAGAAGATATATGGTTAAACCTAGAAGATATTTTAAACTCAAGACGGCTGACGTAAGAAGGTTAAGCTACAGAAAGTCAACATAAGAAGATACACATCGATACTAGAAGAAGCATGACAACAGAAGAAGTGTGACAACAGAAGAAGTGTGACACCAGAACAAGCACAACACAAAAAGAAGTATAGTACTAGATGATGCAAACGGAATCTATTCTATAACGTCAGTTAGTAAGTTAGTTGGAGTTAGTTACAGGACTCAACTAATAACGGTTTCTAAAAGATTCAAGTAGTTTCTTAAGAAGACAGTTGAAGATTTAGGCTATAAATACATCTGTAACGTGAAGCTCAAACAATATATTTCTAAGAGAAAGAAAGGCTAAAGCTTGGAAAGGCTAAGAAAGCAGATAAATAATACTTTGTGAGAGACACCTAAAGAGCCTTTGCAAATGTAGAAACAATACTTGTAAAGTTGAAGAGTATAGTGAACTCTCAAACAAACTCTAAGGACTGGAAGTAGTCCAAGGTTAAGGGTGAACTAGTATAAAATCGCGGTATCTATTCTCTAACCCTTATCTTTTAATTTTCTTGTTGTTAGAAGAGTAGATAATAATTTTTGCGATTGCATTACTCATTGACTTTAGTGAATTATTTTTATGATCATCTGAATTTGTAAAGAAATTCAAGAAATTTCTAAAGATTAATATCTTTGAAGATTTCACACAATTCAACCCCTTTTCTTATGTATTTTACATATTTTACGTGATTTCTATATTAACAACCGATTTACTTCAGTTGGTATCAAAGCATGGTTTCCAAGAAACATTGTTACAAAGTGAGGACAAAGATCTATGATTGAATCACATATTTTTATAACTGAAGGTGCCTCAGTCACAAGACCTCCTGCATTCAACGGTGAAGGTTATCATTATTGGAAGGACAAGATGCGACTTTTTATAGAATCCACACATATAGATCTTTGGGATATTATTAAAAATGGTCCATATACACCAACAGATGACAAAGGCGATAACATCTCTCATGACAAATGGTCAGTCGATTAGAAAGCTCGATTTCAGTTAAACTCAAAGGCCAAGTTCTTTTTAAGTTGGGCTCTAAGCAGAAGTGAATATGATAAGGTTCATGGTTGCGAATTTACAAAAGAAATGTGGGACACATTAGGCATTGTACATGAAGGCAAAAATCAAGTGAAATAGTCCAAGATTAGTATTCTTGTTTATCAGTATGAGTTGTTCAAGATGAAAGATGATGAGATTATTGATCAGATGTTTAGACGATTCCAAAAAATTATTAACGGACTTAAATCTCTTGAGAGAATCTACGATAATCAAGATCATGACAGAAAGATTTTCAGAAGTCTTTCAGAAAGATTTTCAGAAGTCTTTCAAAAAGATGGAGGCCCAAAGTAACGACAATACAAGAGGCCAAGGGTTTAAGTAAGCTGAAGCTAGATGAATTGTTTGGTTCACTAAAAATATATGAAGTAGAGCTTGATGCAGAAGATAAACCTAGAAGAGATAAATCTATCGCATTAAAGGCTGGTCAGAAGAATCAGAAGGTACATAAAAATAGAAGCACATCTTCAAAAGCATTAAAGATTGAAGAAATCAAGAATAATGATGCTAGTGAATCTGATAAAGATTCAAATGAAGATGATGATGAACTGTCCTTCATTTCAAGAAAGATTAGGAGGATGTGGAAAAAGAAATCAAAGGGAAATATAGACTTTTCTTTTAAAAAGAATAGCAAAGACGATTCAAAGAATGAGAAAAGTTCTATCGTATGCTATGAGTACAATAAACCAGGACATTACAAGTCTAAATGCCCATTGCTCAAAAGAAAACAGAAAAAAGTAAAGAAAACAAAAAGAGCATGATGACAAATTGGGAATATCTGGATTCGTTTGAATCTGGCTCCGACTCAAAAAATCAAAACAAGCAAATATATGTTTGGTATCTGAAAGGGAATGCGATGATGAGGTAATTTCTAACTTTAATGATCTTCAGGATGCATATTTAGAATTGTTAGAAGATTCACATGCTATCTTAAAATAATATAGGATATTGAAAAAGAAATTTGTTGAAAGTTTGAAGAACAGAGTACTTCTAGAAAAAGAAAACATCTGAAACAAGTAGACGATATGAAAAAGAAAGTAACTGTAGATAGATATGTGAAAATTAATCAACTGAAACAAAGGATTAATAGTCTCTCAGCAGATTTATCAACATTTACTGAAAGTACAAAAAGGATGAATGATATGATTGGAAGATATAGACATCCAAATGATAAGAGTGGTTTAGGTTTTAATACTAGTAATGTTTGTTATAATAATAGTTTTGTTCCTAACAAAAAGAAAAAGAAACAATATTCTTATTACTCGATGAATAATTGTAAGGCTAACCCCAAAGAACCTAAGAAAATATGGGTACCTATGAAAGATATAATATATACTGCAAATCTCCTTTCTTGGAAAAAAAATCCAGCACCAATGATACTTGGACAGTGGCTGCTCGCGACATATGACGGGAAGAAGGTCTATGATCCTAAACCTCCAAAATAAGCAAGGAGGATCAGTAACTTTTAGAGATAACCAGTAGGGCAAAATAGTTGGAATCGGCAAAATAGGTAAAGATTCTTTTTTGCCTATTGATAATGTTCTGCTAGTTGAAGGCTTAAAGCATAATCTAATTAGTGTAAGTCAATTAAGTGATTCTGGTTTTGAAGATACTAATAAACCAAACTATGTCTATAGAGATCATAAAGCTGTGTATGGATTAAAACAAGAACCTAGTGCTTAGTATGATTGTTTGAGTTCATTTTTTATTAGAAATGACTTTATTAGAGGACAAGTAGATAAGACTTTGTTTAGAAAACATATTAAAAATGATTTTATAGTTATGTAGATGATATTTTTTTTGTTCAACTTCTAAGAAGTTATGTTCTAGTTTTGAAAATATTATGAAAAGTGAATTTGAAATGAGTATGATAGGTGAACTGAAATTTTTCCTTGGTTTACAAATTAAACAAACTGGAGAAAATATTTTTATTCATCAACAAACTTATATCAGAGAACTTTTAGTCAAATATAAAATGGAGAAGGACAAACCTATGTAAACTCCTATGCATCCTTCAATCCTCTTATCTAAGGATGAAGGTGGTAAGAAGATTGATCAAACCCTTTTTAGAGGAATTATTAGTTCTTTACTTTACCTAACTGCAAGCAAACCTGATATACTATTTAATGTTCATTTGTGTGCAAGATTTCAAGCAAATCCTAGAGAATGTCATTATATTGCTGTCAAAAGAATATTGAGATATTTGGTAGGTTCTACTGATCTTTGCTTAATGTATGAAAAAGGTAAAGATTTCAGGTTAATTGACTACTGTGATGCTAATTATGTTAGAGACAGGATTGATAGAAAGAGTACAAGTGGAGGTTGTCACTTTCTTAGTCATAATCTAATTTCTTGGTCAAGCAAGAGGCAAAGTTTAATTGCCCTATCTACTGCAAAAGCTAAATACATGTCTGCTGCAAGCTATTGTTCATAGATGTTATGGGTTAAATATCAGTTAGAGGATTATTCTATCCAAGAAGATCATATTCCAATCCTCTATGACAACACAAGTGCTATTAATCTACCAAAGAATCCAATACAACACTCGAGGGCAAAGAATATTAAAGTTAAACATCATTTTATATGAGACTATGTATAAAGAGGAATCATCAGTCTACAATTTGTTGAGATGAATCAACAATGGGCAGATATCTTCACTAAACCCGTAAGTGAAGATAGATTCAAGGAAATCAGATGAAACTTGAATATGGTAATGTTAAATAACCATTCATCTGACATGTCATGGCCCAGAAGATTCGTACAAGAAGAAGATAAAAAGTCGTAAATTTTCAAGTAAAAAGTAACGGTAAGTTACGAACGGTAACTTTTCAAGAGTATGTATAAGAAGGAAATTTTTTCAAGATTCTAAAATACATTATACTCTAGAATTTTCTTGAAAAACTTTGAAAATGACTTTTTTAGTGCTCTCAACGAAGACGATTCAATACTCTGTTCTATACTTCAAGTTCTTCTCGTTTCATATTTTCTTTAGATACTAACCTTGTTACGTTAAGCAAAATATATTTGTGTGTTTAGTGTTTATTTGTTACAGATCAAAAATGGAGAAATCTCTTATCTATGGGAGACACGTTGATTTCACTTCCTTGAAGAACAATCAGATGGACATCGAACCACAAATTGAAACAGTTGGCCGGAAAAGTTTCTTCAACATTCGTGAAACGATCTATTTGAATGAGATATATGAGTTCTGGAAGAATGCAAAGGTGGTGAACAACACCTTAATATCAATGGTAGATGGGTTGTTAGTTATAGTCACACATGTTTCTATCGAGAAGGCTATTGGGTGTCCAAGTATTGGAGCAAAGTTGTTTAACAATACAAAATGGATCGCTCAAGGACAGGTAGATAAAGCGCACATCAATCAACAACTATGTGGAAGTAGTGATTCAGGAGTAATCACCAACCCATCAATCTTTTATTCTTGATTTTGAAGTACATGATAAAGTCTAAGGGAGATTATTATAGCTCTTTACCTTACAATATGCTATTGACAAGATTCTTTAGAGAATCTAGAATCCTACTTGATAGAGGTAACAGGGTAAAAATGGATATGAAGATTGTTATTAATGCCTCTACTATTCTCATAATAGGAATAAAGTTTGAAGCTGAAGCAGATATAGGTTTTACATCGAAAGCAAAGTCTGAGGGGGAGCTTATAGTAAGACAAAGCAGGAGTGAACATGTTCCATTTGAAAGACAATCAAAGCCTTAATTGACAAGAAGAACATCCGCAGAAGAAAATGCTAAACAATCGTCTGATGTGCCAATACAAGCTAAGATGATTCTATAGAGGGAGGAAAGTAGGGTTCAACAATTAACACAATAAGTGTCTTTGAAGACGAAGGCTGAGATGCTACAATCAGAAATGCCCAAACAGTCAAGGTGATCACCAAGATTATTAGTCTTACGATAACAAGAACAGAAGAAGCATAAAGTTATGATTCTTAGTGGAGATTCTGAGAAGCAAGAGCAACGATAGCAACCTACTAGATCAATTATCTCTATCCTGCAAAGTCAATTAGCAAAATCTTCTGGAGAGACAAAGATAACAAGGAAGTTAGTATTTGAGAGGAAGAAGCCTCAACAACAACTCTGTTCCAAAACGGCAGAAGAACAAAAGAAGATAAAGCTTAGTTAGAAAAAGGTTTCTTCATCTGATGTTCAACAAAAGGTATAGACAGTTGAACACCAGCTAGTATCTTACAATCCTTCTCAACCAATCAACAAAAAGGATTTGAAAATGAAGATTATAGAAGAATCAATACCTGAACAAAACAGAAGTTCAATTATTATCAGAGAATCTTCTAAAAAGATAGTCAAGGTATAAGTCAAGCCTATATCAATAAACGATTAGACAATACATCTTCTCAGTTATAAAGAATGAAGACTATATGGTATTCTGCGAGATGAAAAGTCAGAACCATATCCAATGAAGATTTCAAAAGATCGTTATACTATCTATTCGATTACAAACAGAACAACAATAAAGATTGTTCCAGATATACAACCAAGATGTTCAACCCCCGTAATAAATAAAGAAAAAGGGAAGAAGATATTTCTTGAAGGACAAGAAGATGATCTTACAGAAGAACAGATTCAAGTGGCTATGAAGAACATAGACGATGCATGTAATGCAACTCAACCTATAGGTGTCTATGTATCACATCACATATCAAGGGCATCAAGGAGTCAATTTGAAGTTTCTACCAAAGATGAAAGTTTCAAGGTAGTTGGCACTGTGACAAAAGGAAGGTACAGAAATATCACGATTAAAGGTATCAATTTCAACTTAGAGACCTTTGTGCATTTAATCATGCATTTCAGACCCTTAGGTTTCATACCTTCAGTCAAAAATGTGTTACACCTTCTTGGATAACTAATTTTCAAACTACCTAGACGTAATGATCTTGATCTCTTAGAAGGAAAACAAACTTTTAAACTACCCTTAATCAAAATCATAGAGTTAGATGTTTTACCTATAGACCCATCTGTTATTGAAAATCTTCATCCACTTAGTAAAATACAATAAGATCGTACTGTTAATTCAGAGTTCTTGAAGCATTTCATCAATTGGATTGAAGTTAATCACAAACAGAAGGAAGTTTAGGAAGCCTTAGTGAAAAATATTGAGGAAATTCATACTAAGATTGATGAAATTGGTGATTCAGTAGGTTAGCTTCATGAGGAAATAACACTTCTACGTGTTTCTATTGAACAAGACCTCAAGAAGATCTGCACTGATATTCAACATATGTATTTTGAAATTCTGAAGCGTCTAAGATGAGCTATCTTTTTTTATTAATAACAAATAAGGGGGAAGAAGAGGAGAAAAGAGAAAAGAGAAAAGAGAAAATATTAGAAAGCATTGTATATTTTATGCATTTCTTGTGTTTTTGCTTTGATAATTATTTGTCTAAACAATATTAGTTTATTCTTCTAAATATTATTTTATCTTTTAAATATTATGATTATTTATTATTATCAAAAAGGGGGAGATTGTTAAGTCAAGAAGACTTCACTTATATTAATTTTGATGACAATTAAATAATAATAATCTTAGAAGTGTATGAATTGTTTTGATTAGTTTGTTAAGTATGCAAAAAATGTAAGTGACACATAGTCAACACCAGAAGATTCATGGTCAAACCCAGAAGATGCATAGTTAAACCCAGAAGATAAATGGTCAAACCCATAAGATATTTTAAACTCAAAACGGGCGACGTAAGAAGGTCAAACTACAGAAAGTCAACATAAGAAGATATATGTCAACACCAGAAGAAGTGTGACACTAGAAAAAGCGTGACTTCAAAAGAAGCACAACACCAGAAGAAGCATAGTACCAGACGATGCAAATGGAAAATATTCTAGAACATCAGTCAGTTAGTTAGATGGAGTTAGTTACAGGACTCAACTAATAACAGTTTCTAGAAGATTCAAGAAGCAGTTTCTCGAGAAGATAGTTGAAGATTTAGGTTATAAATACTAGGTATAGTTGTAAACAAAAAAAACACTTTTATAAGAGAGAAAATCTGATTGTACAATACTTAGAGAAACTCTGTATTCAAGTGCGAAAGAAAGAGAGCAAATACATCTATAACGTGAAGCTCAAACAATATCTTTCCAAAAGAAAGAAAGGATAGAGCCTGGAGAGGCTAAGAAAGCATATAAAGAATACTTTGTAAGAGAGACCTGAAGAGGTTCTGCAAGTGTAGAAAGAATACTTGTAAAGTTAAAGAGTATAGTGAAATCTCAAACAAACTCTGAGGACTGGACGTAGCCCAAGGTTAAGGGTGAACCAGTATAAAATTGCGACATCTATTCTCTAACCCTTATCTTTTAATTTTCTTATTGTTAGAAGAGTAGATAATAATTTTTACGTTTGCATTACTCATTGACTTTAGTAGTTAATTTTCTTATTGTTGTATCCTCTAAGTGTCCAAATATGAAAGTCCAAATGCTATACTCTCAAATAGGCCATACCTACTGTATCAACATGGTGAATGGTTCATATTTATATTCTCCAAGTCTAAGGATAGGCTCTGAAGCAAAGCAAATCGGAAACAAGTAAAGCAACCAAGAGATGGGTAGGGTGACTTCCTTTTCCTTTTATGCAATTGGGTTAGCTTGAATTTTGTGTTAAACAGGAGTCTAGACATGTCGAGTCCATCTAAATCCACCATATGTTGTTTAAACTTTTCATTAGCAAATTCACAAGTATATTTTCAATCTCTTAATGTTTGTTCTTATTTTAATTCTTTAATCTCTGAAGTTTCTAATTATCTCTTTCTGTTTTATTAATCGTTTAACATATTAGCACGACTATTCATGCGGTAATTAATAGACGTCATGCATCATATCCAAATTTGAAAGACACGTCATTTAAGTTGTACGTGTAATTTGATTTTTTTTTCAAAAATTATGTGTAATTTGAATTTTGTTAAAATAACATTAAATTTTTCTTAATGTATTTAACATAAAGTACTTCTAATATAACATGATTAAAAGTTCAAAAATTAAATTTAAAGTTTAATAATTGGAAGCTTTATTTAAAATATAGTTATTTATACTAAAAAATTAATTAATTTCAAACATGTAAGTTATGGTTAATTTATTAAAACATTTGACTCATGACTAATATATCATTTTGTAAAATTAAACCAAAAATCTTGACACCTATCTCTATTAAATGCATTGGGAGTTTGTTTTGAATGATTCATCATCCAAAAACCATTAATATATGTTCAAATAATCTACTTAAGGAGTTTGTATATTTAATGGATTCTAATATAGATGTCAACGTTAGTTTATGCCCTTGCAATTAGTCAAATAGACATAATTTAATGTATGACAATATTATTTAATTAACAAAGAAGGCATTTTTTTATCTTTATGTATTAGTTTAATTACATTTGATGTTTTAATATTAAAGTAAAATCTCTAAAGTAATTATTGTATAATTGAAATTATAATGAGATCATAATTGTGATATTCAATTTACATTTATATATTATTCTTAAAAGTTTCTAGTTGTAGCTCATCAAGAGAGGATATTGTTAAACAGTAAAATGAACACACACTATATTTCTTTCTTACGAAGAAGTAATTGATCCCATAAATTAAAGTATAGAAATACTTAAATAAATATGTGGGTGATTATTAGAAAATAAGTCACTGAACTGATCCGACTATAAGAATCCCAAATAGAATATTACTTATGTGATTACTGTATAATTGATCCTTAGACCTAAGATTACTATGGTATCTCGTATGAAAATTACTGTGTTTTAATGCTACTTATAAACTATCCTAGAATAATTTAGCTGGTAGTAATTGAATGCAATATGAACCAAACTGAGATAGTTGAAAAGGTCAATAAAGGACTTGTCACTCTAAAGTAATTACAAAAATTGTTCCATTGTTCTTTTTTTTTATGAATGGTAAAAATTATATTCATCAAGGGGGGATATGTAAAGCTCTTAAGGGGCATACCCCTGGAAGAAGAAAAGGACAAAATTACAGTACAAGAGAGTAAGAAAAATGAAGGTCCAATATCCCACATAGGCCCCGTACACCCAAAAGAGTACTAAATAACAAATCCTTAGCAAGACACTTGTGTAGCAATCTGAGAAAAAGATGGACGTCAAGGAGAGACAGGCGTAGCTCGGCTAAGACAAGGAAGCCTGCGTAAGGCTAGGAGGGGGAGAGCAAACCCTGGGATAGACCCAAGCCAGCCCTAGGTCAATCCAAAGCCACACCCACCCAAACAAACGACGTCAGATGACCATAACCAAAACAAGAGGTGCGTCCAAAAGAGCCAGCCAGCAGTAGCAAGCATAGGACACCGGGTCCAGCAAAACGCAATGCACACATCGTAAATGAAAGTCATCTAGAGCCGAAGGGTCTGTTTTGGCCGCAGCATCTTATAGACCTTATGGGAAGAGAGGCGATTAGCACGACAAGACCGCAGCAAAGCCTCCTCCACAATAGTACGATCGCCTAGTTTATTTAATAGGGTGTCACGGATCAAGGCAATTTTCTTCAATAACGGGGAGGCCCTAGGGTGGGGGACCCAGTCCCAAATGGACATACCACAAAGGTGGTAGGCATGAACCCATTTCACCCACAGCGAGTTAGCTTCCGCATGGATATTCCAAAGTGTGCGTGCTAAAAGAGCTAAATTCTAGTATTTACAATTTTTCAGCCCAAGACCTCCTTCCTCTTTGGGCATACAAACATTCACCCAAGCCACCCAATAATGTTTGCCACCCCAGAAGAAAAGCCGACAAATGGCAACAAGGCGATCAAGAATGGCAACGGGCAAGGGAAAAGCCTGAAACCAAAAAGACAAGACTCCTTGAACAATTAAATTGATAAGTTCTGCACGGCCAGCATAAGATAAGGAACTGCCTTGCCACGCATTAATATAGGATTCCACCACATCCAAGAGGCACGAGTATTGGGAAACAGAAACCTTCATTGGGGCTATAGGCACACCCAAATACCGAACAGGGAAGGACCCTAGAGGGAAGTCAGCCAGTTGCAGGATATCTTCTTTTTCCCGAGGTCCCACACCTCCCAAGAAGACATTGGATTTATGGGGATTAACCCGCAAACCAAAAACACGATGCAACACAGCCAGACCCTCAAGCAATATTCGAACAGAGGGGAGATCGCCACGGGAGAAGAGCATAAGATCATCTGCGAAGGCGAGGTGGGTGATCCCAAGTGGCTGGCATTTCAGGTGAAAGTTAAAATCAGAATCAGTCGTGCTCATATAGAGGACACGAGAGAGGTATTCCAAGCATAATAAAAACAATGTAGGGGACATAGTATCGATTTATGGAACTCTCTAGCCAGAGTGAATTGACATTTGAAAAGGTGTTTTCAAATATCAATTATAAATCAATTACTAATTAGCAAGGACGAATATGATTGGATGAAAAGAATAGACATGATATCCATACTTGATAAGTTATTAATTAATGTATCGACTTGGAGTATTTTTGGAGCACAATGGGTGGATATTCTTATGATTATGGTGATTTTACATTGTTTTTGGGAAGTAATGAGATGTGGAGCTGTTTTGAAGAAAATAAGTTAAAATTGTCAAAGTTGGAGAAGAAAATGCATCGTAGCATAAATAAATTAGCTATCAAATGAAGCAAGGAAAACCAGAGTACAAAAAAAAATGAAACAATGCAGTAGATGGAAGAAACAAACGCAAAGCGGCAGGGAAGATAAAATAACAACACGTTAAGAAGAAGCAAGTGAGATGCACAACAGTAGGGAAAACGACATAGCAGACCAGACATAGCATGGACCAGATAAAATAAAAGGCATGGTAGCTAGGAGAATAAATGATAGAAGAAAAGAAGCAAAACGCCAGCATGAATTAAAACACAGTAGCAATAAGAATAATCCAAAAACACAGTGTACTGGGGGATGTTTTAAGACTACAAACGTTTTTAAAGTAGTTTTTTTTTAATAAGACATGTTTTTGCAAAGGATAATACGTAGGCAGAAACTGCTAGTTTTGGAAGACGTTTTTTCAAGGTAGTACGAGGGCAAGTTTTCTACGGACAACATGCAGTAGCTACTCGGTTGAGTTTTTAGTCTGGATTCTTTTGGCTCTCCAACGTTCGGTTTCTCCTCTCAACTTCTTCCATAATACTTTTAAATAATATTCATGTTTTTTTTCTTGATAGCTTGTAAATAATTTATTAATTCTAGTTAGAGGATTATATTCAAGCCTTGATTCTAAATTGATTGTGAGATCAAATAGGTTTTATTGAATTCAATCGTGCGTGGATATTTAATTATTTCCTGAATTCACTGATTTTATGATGGTTCTATGTTTTATTGAATACATGCATATATTCAATAATCGTGAATTTATCTACTGCTAATTAAAATGGCAAATCCGTAATTGTTTGTTGGTTTTGATAAGTGGCAATCGACATAATTTTATTTCCTCGTTAAGAAGTTTAAACTATGTCATGGAAGTAATTAATCTAATTGCAATCAACCTTCTGTTGAGTTTGTTGGTTAAAATTGGGTCTTTCTAAATCTTAAGGTTGTCAAAACACTAAATCCTATAAGTTGCCTATGGGGTTGCCTTTTGATTAGGGAGTAATTATTTGATCTTTTTGTGATTATCGTACAAGGTAAGGAAAGATTGGTTATTATAGATCTGTTCTTAATAACTAAAACCAATTTATTCATGAATATGTTAAATTACTTTTGCATCAATGATCAATTGCATGAAACAAGGTGGAAATAAATTCCTTTAACTAAAAGTGTGTTTTATCGAATTTCAATTCAATTCACTTTTTATATTTTCTATATTACATTTTAACATAATTTTCAAACCCTTTTTTTTACTTATTTGTTTAAAAGAGATCAACCGTACTTCACTGTGCTATGTTAATATGCTAAGTAGGTTAATTATTTTTGGATGATTTGACACTCACCAAATTTTAGCGTCATTACCAAGAATTGGTTCCAAGTATTTATTTCTTTTAAAATTTTGTTTTACTTTTGTTCTGGTTGATGCTCCGCTCTTCCCGTACAGGTGATTTGATTTTTGATCTAAAAGTCAAGAAGATAGCTAAGGCTATCAAAAAAGGATGGAAAAAAAGAAGATCATATACTTGCTTCAATGTTTTATTCTGAAGAATCAGATCGTGAGTTTGAACAGCAAAAGACTGAAGAGATGATTGTTGAAGAGTCAATCACTAAAGAAAGGCCAATGGGTGAACGACCATAACAATGAACATTAAGGGAGTTAGCAACTCTTGATGTTAACCAGCAACCTTTGTGCATTGAATTTCCTAATATTAATGCACCTTTTGAGCTTAAATCTGGTTTGACACACTTATTATCTACTTTCCGTGGACTTGCAAATGAGGATCCCTATAAGCATTTGAAGGAATTCCATGTTGTTAGCTCATCAATGAAGCCACAAGGAGTTAATGAAGAATAGATAAAGCTTAGAGCTTTCCCATTTTCATTGGCTAACAAGGCCAAGGACTGGCTTTATTATTTACCATCTGGGTCCATAACCACTTGGAATGAACTAAAGAAGCAATTCCTGGAGAAATTCTTCTCTTATTCCAATATTGCACACACTAGAAAAGATATTTGTGTAATCCGACAATTCAGTGGAAAGACATTATATGAGTATTGGGAGAAATTCAAACAAATATGTGCAAGTTGTTCTCAACATTAGATTCTGGACCAGCTCCTTATTCAGTACTTTTATGAAGGTTTGCTACCAATGGATCGGAATATGATTGATGTCTTAAGTAGAGGAGTATTAGTGAACAAAAACCTATATGAAGTAAGGAGTTTGATTTCTAGCATGGTCGATAATGCACAACAGTTTGGGACTCAATAGGATAGCTCCCAACGAAGGGTTAATGAGGTTAGTGTTTCCTCCACTAACCAAAGATTAGACGTTCTGACTTCTTTGGTGGAAAATTGGTTGTAGGATAAATTCAACAGGTCAAAACATGTGGTATTTGCTCAATAACAGGTCATGCGACAGAAATGTATCTAACTCTTTAAAAAGACCCCAATGAGCAAGTAAATGTGGTAGGAGGATTTTTAAGACCACCATAAAGGAGATATGATCCCTACTCAAATCACTACAATCTAGGTTGGCGAAATCACCCTAATTTTAGTTACGGCAATAAGCCACCAAGATTTCAGCCACATCCACCTCAAATGAGACCACCAATTCCACCACCTCAAGCATTATCATCTTCTAAGTTAGGTATGTCTTTGGAAGATATTGTGAAAAGTCTGGCCACTAACACTCAAAATTTTTAACAGGAAATGCGAGCCAGCATCCAAAATCTAGAAAGCAAGTGTCCCAATTAGCCATAGTAATTAGTAAAATGGAAGTTGGGAAGGGTAAGCTCCTCATCCAAGTAGAAATTAATCCAAAGGAAAACATTATTGTCATGACACTTCGAAGTGGAAAGTAGGTGAAAAGCTTTATACTTAAAGAGTAAGTAACTGAAGAGAACAATACCCCTTCAAATGAATTAACAAAGGAGGTAAGTAATAACTCAGTTAAAACTAAACCTAAAGTTGTGATTCCCCCACCTTTTCCTAGCAGGTTGGCAAAGCCAAGGAAAGAAGAGAAGGAAAATGGAATTTTGGAGGCTTTTGGCAAAGTTGAAATCAACATCCCTCTAGTGGATGCTATTAATCAAACACCAAGATATGCAAGATTTCCTAAGGATGTCTGTTCTAAAAAGAAAAGGCATAAGATAGAGGGTAAATTTGTAGTTGGTCAAAACATGTCAATTGTCATGTAAAGGAAAGTGTCACCAAAGTGTAGAGATCCAGGTATGTTTGCCATATCATGTATTATTGGCATAACTAAAATCGAAAAAGCCATGCATGATCTAGGATCTTCAATTAATGTCATGCCAATGTCAGTTTATAGCTTGTTGAATTTTGGACCAATGAAGACAACCAATGTAATAATTCAATTAGCTAATAGATTCGTAATTTATCCTAATGCATGATTGAAGATATTTTAGTTAAAGCTGATGAACTTATTTTTCTACTGATTTTTGTATTGTGGATATGGGTCATGATTTTGAATTTCATTTTGTATCAGCCTACACCGAGCAGTACGTACTGTACTAGTCGGAGAATAATACAAAATAGGGATGCTTATGTACCAAGTGTAAATCCCAATTGGTACCAGCCCGCTTTGTCTGGTACGAGCTGGTATTTATAATACCGGCCAATTCCAAAATTTTTGAAAAATATAGGAATTTATTAGCAAAATTTTCAAAAGTTTTTAGAACTTAAGTCCTGCCTTTCTTCCCCTACCCACCCCTTTCTTTTTTTCAAAGCTTTTTTAATTAATTATTTAGTTAAACTTTTATTCCAATTTTTATTTTACTTTTAAAATAAAATAAATATATGTATTACTAATAATAATTATAGATTAAATAAAACTTGAAAATAAATTATATTAATTTAATTTATTTTAATTTTTATATAATATTTATTAATAAAGTATTAATAAAATATTTTATTTTTAAAAATA
>JANITW010000001.1:28346714-28363131 GCA_027564335.1 Erythroxylum williamsii | reverse complement strand
TTCCTAACAGTATAACTCTAATTTTTCCATTGCCATTGGACAATTCTTTCAGTACTATACAGTCAATCGGTCTGTCAGTCCAAAATTTTCGGTCCGGGCATTTTCTCCCGAATTTCCAGAAAATTTCCTATAAGCCACTATCAATTTTCAATCACTCTTAAACTATTCTAAATCAATTATTCGAGCCCAATTACTCTTGATTTTCTCAATCAATCCCGATCCAGTCACTTCCCAGTTCACAATCCAGTCAATCCAGTCAGTTCACAATTCAATCAATTCATGCTCACAGTTAAATGCCGAAAAATCATGAATACATGTACCTATGAATAAATGCATATGCAATAAACCTGTTCCTCTATAATTAGAGACCAGTAACATGCTCAATCAGTGAATGCAATGAGACCTATCAGTCAGTCCCAATATTACCATAATGCCCTTGTTAACAGTAACGAGATGTTACAAAGAGGGGTATAAATTGACTTACTATCTTGCATGTTGAATCGCCGCAAGATCTTCTTCAAATAATTCTTCTAAGAAAGCCAAATCTTCCTATTATTTCTGTCTTTATAATACAGGTAGTATTGACTGCTTCTTCCCAGAATTTCTTATCTAAGCTTGCAGTTCTTAACATCGCTCTGATTCTTTCCAACAGAGTTTTATTCATCCACTCTGCTACTCCATTTTGTTAAGGAGTGTATGCCGTAGTGAAATGTTGTAGTGAACTGCCTTTTGATACCTTCTTACTTGCAGAATTCATTAAATTCTTTCCCAGTATATTTGCCTCAATTATCTGAGCGTAAACACTTGATCTTCTTACCAGATTCGAGTTCCACCCGTGCTTTGTAAAATTTAAAAGTTGGAAACATATCTGCCTTCCTCTTGATAGGAAACATCCAACATCTCCTCGAATAATCATCAATGAAGGATACAAAGAAATTTCCTCCTCTTAGAGATGTAAGTGGTGCTTGCCATACATCAGAGTGAATAAATTCTAGAATCTCTTTGCTTCTGGACTTTGATATGTTAAACTTCAATCGATATTGCTTACTCATAATGCAATGCTCACAGAAGGGTAGTGATACCTTTGTGAGACCTGGAAGTAGATTTTTCTCTGCAAGTATCTTCATTCCTTGTTCTCACATATATCCAAGCATTTTATGCCACATCATTGAAGTTTTATGCTCTGGACTAGTCATCGCAACGGATGCTTCTCCTTCTTGCAAAGTTACTCCCTTCAGCATGTATAGATTTGCAACAATCTTCTCTTCTTTCATAAATACTAGCGCTCCTTTAATCACTTTCATGATCTTATTTTGAATCTCAAAAATGATACCGAGATCATCCAGTTGTCCTACAGACAACAAATTCTTCTTTAGGCCCTCCACATGTTGCACTTTTTTAATACTTTGAGTTGTCCCATCATACATTTTTAGCTTGATGATGCCGATACCGACAATCTTTAGAGCTTGATCATCACAGCTATACATAGATCCCTCAGAGATAGATTCATACTGATGGAACCATTCTCTTTGAGAAGTCATATGAAAAGTAGCTGCTGAATCGAGAAGCCATACATCAACAAATCTTCTTTTACCTTTAATAGTCGTTGCTGCTTCATAGACATGGAACCTCCATTATCTGAAGTATTTGCAACATTTCCTTGAGGAATAGAATATTTCTTATTTAGATTCCAACAATCTTTTTTCAAATGCCCTTTCTCGCCACAATTGTAGCAATTGAAATTCTTCCTACTCCTAGATTTTGATCTTCCATGACTATGACTCCTAGATCTTCCTTTTGTCACCGTCATGGCTTCCACTTGTTCCGAATTTACTAGCTTGTCTACCTTAGTTTTGCACTGATTCTCTTCTTCTAGAATAACAGCTGCAATGCGTAAAGTGTATAGTTTCCTTTTCAGAAAAATTTTGTTGTGGAGTGATTTGACCTCGTAAAATTTTGTGAGGTGATCTCATATTTTCTTAACAGTCTTCTTTTCCTCTACGCTGGATAATACCCCATCAGCTAAAGCTAGGTGAAGATTAGCTACAACATTCTCGTCCATCACGTTCCATTTTTTATTTGTGACTTCAGTTGATCGTTCACTAATGGCCACCAGACAATTATCTTTCCTCAAGATTGTCTTTATCTTCAACTTCCACAATGAGAAATTACTCCCATTGAACTTCTCAATGTCAAATTTTTTTATCATTGCTTCTATCACGAATATAATTTAACTTCCACTATTTTACATAAATAGTACTCCTATGTATGAATAGTGTCGTACATGTGAATAGTATCAAACACGTGAATATTACTGTATACGTGAATAATACCATATACGTAAATAGTACTGTATACTTGAATTACAATAACTGCACAGTTTAATGTAAAACTAAATGACTGAACAGTTGTCACCTTTTAGTTACTATTCACCAATTTTCACTGTGCACACCGAAACTCCAAATGGATTACACCAAAAAATTCGTCGTAATTTTCTAACCTCGCTCTGATTCCACTTGTGAAAATCAATCCAATTAGAGTAAATTTGCAACTAAATAAGACTGAGAGAATAGTAATAAGCACACAGATTTTATGTAGAGACCCCCAAATTAGGGTAAAAAAATATAGGCAAGAATATAAGACTTTTACTACTGAGAAAAATTGGAGAATTACAAGGAAAAACCAAACTCAGAAAATACACAAAATATTTTTTTGGTCTCTCTTTTCTCTCTCACCTCACGCGCTCCTTTTCTCTTCAGCTTGCTTCTCTTCTCTTCATGCTGCTCCTACCTTTTTATAGACAGGAGTGCCTTGGCCAACAATTGTTGAAATATATGCATCAACCAACTAATTATTTAGTCCATTGATCGATTCACAATTTGTGTTCATCTTGTAAATTTTTTATAGATAGTCAATGTGAGTAAAAGAAGCTCGCGAAAATGTGATGAGCATTTAGAAGTTGTTCAACGGAGGGTTTTGTAGTGAGGAGGTTTACAGCAGGTTGTGAACAACCTCAGGTTTTCTTATCTCGTTTGGCATCATAGATTCCCAAATTCATTATTGTGACAATAATTAACTAGATTTATTTTGATTTCATCTTAGAAGACTCACTTAAGTATTTAAAGTAAAGCATGTGACTTTTTTCCAAACATTGTTTTACTAATTGTTATTTTTTCTTTGTCTTCATATACTCTTACGAATGGAGTTATGATCTACCCTTTTCTACCGTTGAAAACATAAAGTATGCATCATCAAAGTTTTTATTGCATAGCAGTAGTCATAATTTTACTCGACTAAAGTAAATTATTTAATGTTTGAGTCTCAAGTTTTCTCATGAAATTTATGTGGTATTATAAAGTAAATAATTAAATTAACAAAAATTAAAATTTAAGACTTAAATCAAAAGTTTGTTTGTTTACATTATATTTTTTTACTTCTTATTGGATGCTTATACCAATAAATAATCAAATAGGCTTTTCTACTTATGTTATGTCAGTAATTTGAAGACAAAATGTACAAATTAAATTAAACCTAAGAATTTATTTGTAAGATAGATATATTTTGGACATAAAAATTGTGAAAAAAATGTACTTTCTGCTAACACTCTTAATTATCAATTCTTTACTTATGGAATTTATAATTTATATTTTCTATATTGTATCTAGTACAAAATTGTGGTATCTCTTACTAAGCTTGCTTATAAAGCTTTTTGTTAGTTGTCTCGATAACAATGAAGGGAAGTTGTCATTAACTAATATATTTTATAGCACATATTGCACAAATGAAATATTTTGTTCCCATGAACCAATTCCAACTATATTCTATTGATTTTCATCCACACATTTATGTAGGTCCCACATAAATGTGTGGATGAAAATCAATAAAATAGAGTTAGAATTGGGTTATAGGAATAAAAGATCTTTTCCTAATATTATGAGATTAGATGAGTGAGAGCCACCTTATATGCGAAGTTAAGCTCCTCCCTCACTCAACATAAATATACAATATTATACTACCTGCAACTATCTAACGAGAACACTTTTTAAAGTATCCAAATTTATTTGTACTCTCTAGCTTAACTCTTATTATCTTCCTTCTCTCCAACTTCCTTGTAGCTTTACTTACTCTTTCTATAAGACCTTTAAATCCTCAACTCATGTTAAATTTAATTTCTTATAGTTTTATTTAGCAAGTTGATATCAATTTATATATCATCATTTACTATCAAGTGCACTATTACTCCTTAATTAATAGTTTTAAGCTAAAGTTTCTTATTTCTAGACAGTATGATGCTACCTCATCTCTATAATTCTCTTTTTTGTTCTCTTTTTTTTACTATCAATTTTAAAGTTCAATTTAAATACCTTTATAGGACTTTTGAGAGCCCAAATATAGCATCAACTGTCTCACATCTGCCTAAAGCAAGAAACTTGAATTGTTTTTAAATTTTGGTGGGTGGCTTTTGGAATTAAATGAGATTCACAATCTTATCCTTTGATCTTACTTTCAAATGAGTTATTAGTCACCTCTATATAAACATAAGGATGCTTTCCTTCGAATGCTTTATTTAGCTTTTGAAGATCTTTCAAACAAACTTGCATCATAAGCATTCATGCCTACAACCTATAAGTAAGATAAACAGGAGTCCAAAGATCTACAATCTACTTTATGTTAGAAGATACCCACTTTATGTCTCACTCTAGTGATTTTAATGAGTCTACCGATAGCTTTAACTTCCCCTTTAAGGTAAGATCTAAGGAGTCTATAATAGATCTAGGCAAACTTAAGGGGATAAAAGATGCTTAATAACCGCCTCTAATGTTAGAGTCTCTGCTTTAGAGCATAGATACGTATGAAGGAAAGAAAATTTAAGGAGGTTAAAACTTACATATTAAGAAAATATATTATCATAAGTTCAATTTACCTTATTATATTATAGTAAGATGTCCATTGGAGTCTACGAGGGCTTCTCTCACCAAACTTAGGAAAACAATGGCTACTTTAACAACTTCAAGAATAGGATATGACTATTGTTTTATGACATGGTATATAATATCATTGAAGATACATGGATGTACTTAAGCCAATTGTATCCCCTCTTTTAGGAGATCATCATATGTTTCATGGTGGCTTGTCACTTATGAGATATAGAGCCATCAATATGATTACCTAGATATATGCATCAAATTAGACCTACCATAAAGTATTTTGGGTGGTTTTAGCATGAATTTTATGCTGAAGATGGGACTTTCATCATCTTCATAATGGGAACATAAATTAAAGAAAAAGGTTCATCTTTTTAGTTCTGAAGGGTGAGATTTTAAGGGGGCGTTTGGTTTGAGGGTTTGAGAATGAAGGAATTGAATAATTGTAAAAAAATAGTGTTTGTTTTGAAGTTTTCAATTCCAGGGGAATAGATTTATTCCATTAAATTTGGGAATCTACTAAACCCATCAAAAGGGGTGAGTATCAAGGTTTCATTCCAATTTAAGTTTTTATCACGTTTATTTTTTACTCTTTTATCCCCAGCCTTTACCCTACAATCCTCTTTACTTCCTTATCGCCTCTCAATTCCTTACGATCTCCTATCCTGCCTTATCGCGTCTCATCAACAAAGGAATTTTTTGTTCTACACCTCCAGATAGATTTTCTGAAATCCCTCATTTTAATTTAATGTTAAATGGAGATAGCCCCAATAAACATATGAAGGGCAAATTATTTTCATTTTTATTGAGGGTAAAAATGGTAATTCTATTATCTTTCATTCCCATTAATGCAACAAACCAAACAACATTATGAGTATTAATACAGAAACCTAAGTTACAAACCAAACATCATTTTTTATTTTTCATACCCATCCACATCCCCTTCTACTATTATACTCATATCCATAGCCAACCCTGTGCTCAAACCAAACGTCCCATAAGTCTTTATGGGGAGCATTAACCCTTATTTTAAGAACAGATATAAAGATCACAAGGTTGGAGTAATAATTGTAAGTCTTGTTATGCAAACATCTTCTTATGTCCCCTCCTTATAAATATTATATTGGATTAAGAGGTATTATTGCTATTGGGTGTTTTAGATAAAGAAATGTGTATGTAATTTCCTTTATTTTTTATTTTTTTCATGTTTCTAACTACTTTATATGTCTCTTTATGAAAGTAAATATGACTCTCATCGAGTTTATAAACAAAGTGAAAAAAAACAGAACTAACAAGGTTGTAACTCCTTCTAAAAATTTAAAACTCCCTATCTTTCTTAATTGTAACTCCTTCCAAAATTTAAAACTCCCTATCTTTCTTAAGTAATACATAATTCTTTACTTAATTCCCCCTTTTTGAACTAAGATGGAACTTAAGTTATTATTGGACACCACAATGTATAAGTATAATTCTTCTATAGGCAATAAGGTAAACAATACTGGGAGTTTTATAAGTATTGTTTTATCTTCTCAAAGTCCTATTTACATTACTCTCTCAAGATAAATTCATCAAGTTTTCACAAGATCTAAAAACCACAAATAATGGTCTGTTGAACTAGATAAAATATGGGAGAGGTTAGCAATTCTCTCAATTAGTATTTAGACTTCCTTTATAGTCCTAGACGGTGACATTCTAACAATACTTTCTATCTTCTGGGTTATTATAAACTCCAAAATCTTCCTTACTGATATGCCAAAGATTAATCTTTTGGGTTTAGCTTCATATTATACTTTCTTAAGGCATTAAAGCATTACTTTAGGTCTATTAGATGACTTTGACCTCTTATGTTTTCACAATCTTTTCATTTACATAAACCTTTATGCTTTTTCCTGATAGAGGGTAAAATATTTTATTAATCAATCATTGGTAGGTGGATTTAATATTTTTAGTATGAATTGCTTATAATCCCTATAACAATATGATGCATTATAAGTGATAAATAATGTGCTTTTCTAATCACCTTTGTGTATATAGGCCTGGCTATATCTTGAATATGCATAAATGAAACTCAGCTTTTATACCCTGAAGTGGCATCCACTAAATGATAGATCTTGTAAAGGGGATATTTATCCTTTAACTGTGCCTTTTTTTCATATATGTGAAGTAGACAAACATCGTCCACTTTTTACTTAGATTTTTTAACTATCTTCATGTTGACTAGCTCATTAAGGTATTGTACTTCTATGATAAAGTCAGCATAAAGCAACTTATGCACTTTGGCATCTATGACCCATTATATCTCTAGAGTAAAGACTCTTTTTTTTCTTTATAGGCTTAGATATTAGGTAGAGGTTCAACATATGTGTGATCATTAAGGATTGATTCTTTATATTTTTTAGGGCTTTCATGTAAACACATATGTATATTCAGCTAATATCATCTTCATGCCTTCTCTTTCCTTTGGTTCCATTCTTTTTCTTATTATGAAAAAAATGTAGGCTACACGTCTCCTTATAAATAATTCCACCATTTCCTTAATGTGTTCCTTTTTTAACTCTTTCTTTGGGTCTTGGCTATTAACAGATTCTTATTTGACTATAATTATACACTCATGTTTAATGTATTTTGCTTCATATTTTAAAGTTTTATTATATTTTTAGTACTTAATTTGCTCTAAGTGTAGTTGTAGGTGATAATTACCTTCTCAGACTAAAAGAAGAAAATTTTGGATTAAATCGTGGCATAAAACAGAATATGGCCGCGTAAGTCTCTGCAAACGTGTAAATCCATAATAATTTTAGGTATTTTTAGAGCTATATGGTCATGTGGATGATCATACTTGTCCCAAAAAACCTAGTTTTCACTAAAAGGACGTAAACTGAAGTAAAACAAATAGAGCTAAATTGTTAAGTGGTTTTGAGACATAAGACATATAGAGAGGTGACAATTTTGATCAAGAGAGGAGGAACACATAAAGAATACATCAAGAGATCCAATAGATAAGAACATCAAATCAAAAACTTGCAAGAACATTCATTAAAGAGAAAGGGAGATTTAAAATTATAATTTCTTTGTTTTCTATTAGTTTTTTTACATGTTTATTTTTGGTTTCATTTTATATGATTAGTAACTAAACATGTTTAGTGTTTAGATGAAATGAAACCTAAGTTAGGATAACAATATGTTTTAATTTTTTATTCAATGTAATTATATTAATTCATTTATTGTGATTTAATTATACGTTTCATTCTTGTTCTAATATATCCAGAATATTAATGCATGATTTGATTTCATATGATTGAGATTGAGAAATCCTCTTGTTTGAATAGATCTATCATAATTAGAAGGATGTGTATGCAAACCTAGATATAAGTTAACATAAATCTTTTGAATTAGGATCAAACCTAACAGTGAAATTCACAAATCGACAAGGCATTCTTAGGAGTTAGCTAGAAAGAGTTCAATTAATCAATTGATGGATTAGTTGTTAATAGTCTCGAGATAGATATTAACATAAGGTAGGAATTCCAACAATTTAATAATCAATAATATGATTGCAGGATAAAAGGTTAATAATTTAAGGATACTTAGGGGAATTCATCACCTAGATAATACTATTTAATATTGAATTTTCTTCATATCTACTTGTCCTAAGTTCAAAATTATTTAATCTTAATTTAGTTTATTTGTTTAGCTTGATTTTTAATTAAAAAACAAAATCTGATTCCTAAGCTATATAATAGAAAAAAAAGTAATTACTAGGATTTACCGTCTTCATAGGATTAACTAATAGTTGCTTGTGTCAACTACAGCTATGTCGAGCACTTGAATTAAATTTAATATTGACATTAACCTTAGGCTCAATCAACTATCCATCGCCTAAATACTTATAAGATGTGATAGTTTTATATTAGGTTTTAATAAGGTTACATAACATTGTCTCGCCTTATTGAAATATCCTCTAACTTTACTATATAAAACTTAGTTCTCACTACGATTTGTTTAAGGTGTACCCATAACTTAAGTGGGATAAGTGTTATTCCTTCTACTGGTGTTTATCTTTTACCAAGGCCAATCAAAGAAGTGAGTAGTTTAAATTGTGAAAAAGGTAGGTCCAAATGGTAAAAGCATCATAGAATAAGATTTTAATAGAGCTACTACTATTATCATATTAATCACCCCTACCTAGGTGAACCTCATGGTAGTTAATTGCAATGTTAGGGTTGAAAGTGCAATCATTTTCTCTTGATTTGTTCTCATGTTTCCTTTCTTTTAGATCCTTATGTTCATGCTTAAATAGTAGAATTCTTCAATAGTTTTGACAGCTTTATTAAGAGAAAAATAAAACTATCATTTTCTCATTTGAGAAAGCAAGAGCTTTCTCAAAGACTTGATTTGTACACAACACCTATTGATGAGCTTGATAAGTGAGGATGATGTCTCTAACAAGTTTTTTGGCCCGTGGCCAATTAATAATCAAGTTTATGGCTTTTGCTTATTCAAATGTTAAATCATGTCTCCATCATTTTTTATGTTTTTAGTGTAGCCTCCTTTCTTTGTAAATTATAGAGATAATCAATCCTAAAATGCCTAACTTTTTAGGATTGTTTCATTTTAGTGTTCAAATTTTTAAATTTTTTAATTAAGTGATCAACTTTTTAAAACGTTAACAGTTCAATTCAAAACATTGGTTTTTTTTAGTAATTTGCTTATTTGGCTAATAGAATCTTTGTTTTTCATAACATATAGATGTCCACCTAAAAAAAATAATGGTCATAGTTAGACTAGAGTACGTGCAATTTTTTCAAATGGAGACCTATTTTCATAAATAATAAAGATTATGTTAGTCAAATCAGTAAATTACTAACAGAATTAACGTTTTGAATTGAACTGCTAAGATTTTAAAAAATTGGTCACTCAATTAAAAAATTTAAAATCTTAGACACTGGATTGAAAAAATCCTAAAATGTTAAACACTTTAGAATTAGTTATTCCTAAGTTATATGTTAGTTCAATTGCCGTATGAAAGCTTAATAATTATTGCTCACTCTAAAACTCTATATATTTGAGTTCTTAAAATGCCTATGAAATTAAATTTCTAGAAACAATCATTTGTTTTTATGCATTTGAATTTTTTTTTCTGTTGTCTTTGAAATTTTTTTGTGGATGCAAAGAGATGGTGCCACTTATTTCAATATTTTTGGACCTAGATCAAATAATAAAAATTTGGTTGAGCTTCAAATCAAATTTGAAATAAGAAAAGGATAGAAGTTTAATTATGTTTTTGGATCTAACTATATTTTAATTATGTTTTCATTGACACACATGAAAATGAAGAAACAAACACTCCATCAGCCAAAATGGATTGGAGTTGAAACATCTGAAACTGCAGATACCTAACTTTTTAATACCTGGGGTTGGTAGAAATTTGTCAAATAAGAATTTGTTTTGGCTTCTTTCATCATGTTCGCATCAGAGAATAAAAAGTTGGAATTATAACAACCTGGTTAATTGGAAAACACAGATAGCAGAAGAGGGTAGATATGAAAAATGACTTTTTTTTTATATTTATTTTCTGGATCTGCGGAGATTGTGGACATGTTTCCGCCAATAAAGAAATAGCTATAGCTGAGATTGATGATTAGCTAAAAGCTTAAGCACCCAGATGCCGAAGTGCAAGTGTTTCGTGCCAACAGAAGCAACAAGCCACCTTCCTCTCTGCCCATAATCACTCTGTTTCTTTATCCTAACCCACAACTAGAAAACAACAACATAGAAAGAGAGAAAATAAAGCCCTGTTTTTGCCTTTCAACCAATAATACACACGCAAAAGCATAAGAAATGTCAAGAAGAGACAGAAACTAAACTGGTTTGACGTTTAAGGCCCGGCAACAGGCTATTGCCACCCCAACTTCACCATCTTTTACGCGGTTCTAGACAGATTACTGTGATAACAGTAGACATTGAAGAAATTGTTATTTAACTAGTAAGAAAGAAAGGGCAAAGAGAAGTCAAAATGGATACTTCTTTTCCTTATGTTTGTCTTGCTTTCTCCTCTGTTCCCCTTCTTATATTCTCTTCCCATTCCTCTTACTTTTTCTAGCTCACACGGTGTCTTCGCTCATCCTCTTACCTCCACTTTTCTCCTTTCTTGGTTCTGTTCCTGTGTTGAGTGATATTCGTCCTTTACGACATCAAATCTGCATCTGGGTCCTCAACTTTTCTTTGCTTCACTTCTGTTCTTGCCCAGTTAGTAATTGCAAAGTTTATTTATTTTTTATTTTCCGATGGAAAAGGAGAAACTTTTCATGAACCAGGCGACCAACGGTACAACACCCATGTGGAATTCTTCCAGTTTTGGAATGGGAATGCAATCAAATGACCTCGGTTCTTGCTTTTTCAATTCCAATTGGGATAGTTCAATGGATCAGAACGATCCCTTTCAGTCTGCTCTGAGCCCCATTGTCTCTTCTCCTCTAGTTTCAAGCGCCAATGCCATTTCTTCTCACGGTGGGAGTGGTGACACTGTTATGATCAGAGAACTAATTGGGAGATTAGGAACCATTTGTGACTCCGAAGAGATATTTCCTCATTCCTCTTATATCAACAACACCGATAACATCAACAATAACAATAATGCTAACAATTCCTGTTACAGTACGCCGTTGAATTCGCCTCCAAAATTGAATCTTCCATTTATGGATTCCCATATCAAAGGTCGTATACCAATTCTTGGCAACAATTTGGCCAACCAACAAAGTTTAGTTCCATTTCCTACCGATCCTGTATTTGCAGAGAGGGCCGCAAGATATTCTTGCCTTGCGAACAGGAAACTTGGAGGCTTAAGTGGGCAATTTGGACTAAATCAAGCTGAATTACTTTATGGTTTGATGCCAAGAGCTGAATCCGGTAACATCTCCATTGTCCAGAGTAGCAATTCTATGAAGGTCCCTGCACCTCAGGGGATTGTTCAGGAAAGCAATAAAAGCTCACCACAAGATGTGAGTTCGAATTCTGCCACGAAAAGAAATGCTGAACTCGGAGATTTTAACGAGAAGTCTTCAGTGTCTGAGCAGATTCCGGATGGAGAAATGGGCGTGAAAGGCCAAAAAGAGTACAACCCCAGGAAAAGGAAATCAATTCCCAGAGGAAAGACCAAAGAAACTCCATCTCCATCTCCTTGTTCTTCTGGGGCTAAGGTAAAATGATAAAATGTGTTCAAGTTTGGTGTTTTTTATGAGATTATGAAGAAACCAATGACGAGCTCATTGCAGGTGTTGGCAGAGAATAATGACGAACCTAGTTTGAAAAAAGGTAAATCAGATGAAGCTAATGGGAAGCAAAAGGATGCAGGAAAAGCCAAAGAAGAAGAACAAGATGGGGACCAGAAAAAGAATAAGGATAGTCCGAAGCCAGCAGAGCCTCTAAAGGACTACATTCATGTCAGAGCCAGAAGGGGTCAGGCTACAGATAGCCACAGTCTTGCTGAAAGAGTAAGAATACAATTCCCGTTATCCATATGATGTCGTAAGATGTTTTTCATTGACCTCTCTGATTTTAAATTTGTCAGGTACGGAGAGAGAAAATCGGTGAAAGGATGAAGTTTCTTCAGGATCTTGTTCCTGGTTGCAATAAGGTCTCTGTTTTCTTTTCTCTGTTCCTTTTTTTTTTTTTCCTGAAGATTTGCATTTACTCGAAAGAAGAAAAGATAGAAAAAAGAAAAAGTCACTTTTTAAGGAGTGGAATTTTCTAAATTGGCTGGAATTTTCAACTGCAGGTGACTGGGAAAGCTGTCATGCTTGATGAGATTATAAATTACGTGCAGTCATTGCAGCGCCAGGTTGAGGTAAGTTCCATCCAGGTTTTGCCAAGGTTTTTTCCTTCTGAGTTTGAATGATGTACTTGATTTGATATTTGGGGTGCGGTTTCTTGATCTCATTTGCAGTTTCTCTCCATGAAGTTGGCAACTGTGAATCCTAGTATGGACTTTAACATGGAAGCGCTTCTATCAAAGCAAGTACGTTAAGACTTACTGTTGTTACTCTCTGTCAGATAAACAAGTCCTAACAACTTATGACATTCGTATCTTAATAATTCTATATTTTCAGATCTTTCAATCTCGTGGATCCGTACCGAACGATCTTTATCCATTAGATTCCTCAACACAAGCATTTCCTTATGGCTACCAGTCACGACAAGGATTACCCCTGCAGAGTGGCCTATCCACTAATGCAGGAAACCAGTTTTCACTGAAGCGAAATCCATGTCTTCAGTTGCCTCCCCTTAATGGTTTTACTGATGCTTCTCGTCAGGTACGTACAGGTGACTAACCCTGTTCATTTTGGTTGGCTTTTCATTGCATAATCTTATATCATTGTTTGCTGCATTACAGGTTCCCTCATTCTGGGAAGATGACCTCCACAGTGTTGTGCAGATGGGGTATGGTCAGAATCAGCAGAGCTTTCAAGGTGATACAAAAGATTCCTTCCCAAACTTCTGATGTTAAACAAAATGTTGATAGGCGTTTAGCTTAGAACTTAGATCCAAATCTTGTTGGTGCAGGTTCTCCACCCGCAGCTCAGATGAAATTAAGCTGTAATTCAGAAACAACCTTACAGCCAAGTTCATAGCCAAGTGCCTCGGCGACGGAGACAAGCCTGTGTAAATACAGCCTAATTCCATTTTGTATCACTTTTTAGATTGGAGAAAAGAGTATACTTTCCCATTTTTATTTTCTCCTTTTAGCAGTCATTGAAGCTACCGATTCTTTGGAGAATTGTTTCAAAGAAACCCAAACTGTTAAATCTAGCAGTAATCATTACTGCTGGTGAAACAGTTCTACGGAAGGATCCATTGATGAACAATTCTTGCTGTTGCGAAGGAAAGTAGTAGAGAGCTGAGGGAGGAGTTTTTTTAACTTTCTGGCGATCTTTCTTCTTCGTCATGTCTTTTACTTACCATTGATAAGTATATTTAGTCACAAGTGACTCAAGCAGTTTTATGTTTCAAAAATTTCATTTTAGCTAATTTCTGAACAACCAAACAAAAGAATCCAAGTTAGAAACAGAACAAAAGAATCCAAGTTAGAAACAGTGATAATGAAAACGGTACCCTCGAACATTAATTTCAAATTTAGCTGGAAAACGATCATTGTAGGGCCTTAACCTCAGGGAAAATCGCATAGTTTGTGGGGAAAATAGATTCTTAATTGTGGCCAGCTGTAAGTGGGGACAAATGGATCTATCTTAAGTCCAACTTATGATCAAGTCAAGAATGATTTTTTAGGTGTTTTCGGCTGGAATCCAATGCCATTCTCCTACTTTACTGCACACGATTGACCGGACATTTAGGTCCTTCGTCCGCCTCTTTTTCACTTTTCCATCTTAGTCACGGGAAAATCAAAATTGGCGACGTGGACCAATTATTTTTTAAGTAATGCAAACCCTAGTTACGGACGGCAATGTTTCGGGTCGCAGTTGCCTACCGAGTCTGAGTTTGACCTAAGGCTTGATCAGGCCCTAGCTCGCTTGAGCTAGAAGTGGCCCGAGCTCGCACTCGAGCTTGACCAAACCAAATTTTTTTAAAATTATAAGTTCAAAATGACATTATTCTGTTTAAAAAGATCGAGTCTTAGGCCTAGACAATCTAAGCTCGAACCTTGTTCGAGGCCCGATTGGATCCAGAAAACTAAGCCCACCTTGGGCCTGGTCGAGTCTACTTGGACTCTTTTGTCATCTCAAACCCTAATTCTTAACTTAAAATTTGACATGAACTTTTTTTTTTGACTTTTTTCTTCTCTTTGTACTCACCCAACTCGACTCTCTTAACCTAATGAATACCCTTGTTTTATTAGGTAAACTTAAATTTGTCCCTAATTGGCGAATGCCCCTAATCTACTGCAAAAAAAAAAAAGAATAGAGAAGACAAAGTTTGTTTCAAAAATTATTAAATTTATAAGTTAATGTTGTAACATTTCTGCTTGTTCTTCTTTTCTCTTTTCCTTTGGGTGTTATTGAGTAGTTGTGTTAGTTGCACGGGTAAATGTATTTTTGTTTCTTTTCATTGTACTGAGTTGCTAGGTTTGTTGCATAGATAAATTTATTTCATTTTGTTGCCTCATCGTATTGAGTTGCCTCACTAAAAGCAAAAACTTTTTTTCCCTCATCGTACCAATGGAGAGATGTAGCTGAAAGGACATGCACTTGAGTCAATATATGTATATCTACATGAAAGTGCATTGAAAGCATTAAGTTTGTGACTAGAACTAATAGTATATCCATTCACAAGATACCAACCTCTAGTTTTCATTGGCACTTTTCAAAATTGTCCACATTAAATTTGTATAAAGGCGTCATTGTATTCAATTCTATCAAACTATAAAGTAGAGTATTGCCCTAATGTGTACAAGTTAGTATATTTTAAAGCACTAGATGTGTGATAAGTTTAGTTCACCTTGTTCAATGTGCTAATGAGATTACAATTCAACTCGTGTGTATCAATACAACTATGTCTTATTCCATAAGATGTACAAAAATATGACTTCTCATGTTCACATGGTAGTTTTTTAATAAAAGCATTTCAGACTCTAGCATCCACTTTAATTTCATGCACAAAAAGCCACCTTTATAGGATCTTTGAGATCTTATACACTTTCAAGTCTACAATAAGAGGTCTTATTGAAAATAGATTCATTTATTATAGTCATATAATCATCAATGTTTATGGTTTCCTTCTCGTAATTTTGCATAGCCCTTTTGTTACAACATACTATAACTTATTTATCTTATTTTGATTCTCTATCCAAGTGGCGAGGATGTTTCCCCACTCTATCTACTAAAGAAACCTTTCAAAGATGGTGTATTTACATATTCATTACCATCAATTTTGGTAATATTCATTTGTAGTTAACAAATAATTAAGTAATTTTGTTTGTTTTGATGGTCAATGCAAATGTCAGTTTCTTCATAATCTTCTTTTTCATCATTATTGTCTGTATCACACTCTCTAGCATAGTCATTGTTTAAACTTTATTTTTGATAGTAACAAACTGAGTCTCATACATACTCATCCAAATGACTGAAGGGTCTATAAGATTTACATCTTTGCTATATATATTCCATGATTTATCTTCGAGGCCATATCAACATTAGCAGCATATACTTCTTCAAATGAATCACAAGTTGATCATATTTCCTGTCCTTTGAATTTTTTGGTGATTGTGTTTGTTGAATTTCTCTAAAAGTAGATATATATAGATACAACTGAAATTAATAATTTAGATTATGAATGGAGAGTGAAATTGTAGATTTGGTATTTAAATTAAGGGGTGACATTAGCAACAATATGCCTTTCCAATTTATTGATGTCTAATAAAGATATTTAAATACCATTTATATTGTAACATCCCGATTCTAACCAAAGGGGTTAGAACCCTACAAATTTGGTACATGTGAGATTAATCGGAGAAATTGGGACAACACATCTCATGCTCA
>JANITW010000001.1:28295523-28305684 GCA_027564335.1 Erythroxylum williamsii | reverse complement strand
GATAGTGATATAAATGCCTTTCCATGGCAATGCGAAGTTTTACGCATTCTAAATCAATATGTAAACCAATATACCAATATATGCTCAGTTTCAGAAAATTCAGAACACAAGAAAAATATTGAGCTTACCTCAACAACAACAACAGTTTCTTCCGCTTCTTTCAGCCTCACAAGTAATTCTCCAGCAGCTTGCACAGCTTCAGCGGTATCTCTCAATTGAACCTGAAGGCCTTTATTTTCCTCTCTAAAGTAGCGCCTCTCCTTTTCTCTTTCTGCTTTCAGTGCTGATACTTGTGCAGCAAGAGCATTTATAAACTTGGATTCAACACCCTTGACTCCAGCTTTAGAAGCTGCCTTCTTGATATCATCTATTCCATCTTGGATTGTCCTGTGCCGTGCAAGTAAATGAATATGTTTTTCCTCCAAATCTGCATATTGTTCAAGCATACGAGTCTGTCCCTCCATGGCCATTCGCAATGCTTCCTTCAACTCTTCTGCACATCTCTTCTCTGTAGCTAATTCCAGCTTCAATTTTTCAGCCAACGCACTGCTAGCATTGAGTTCTGTCTTTAACTCTTCAGCAAGAGAAATCCAGTTGCTCTCAGCCTCAATCCACTGAATTCTCTCCTGTTCAAGTTTATCTTCAGCATTTTCTGCAGACGACTCCGGAATTGTACCGAGAGAGGGAATTAAATTTTGCTCACAAGGATATGTCAATTTCATTAAAGAATTCCTTTTCAGAGCAGCTGAGGACGAAGAGCCAATATAGTACTGCAATTGACTTCTTAAATCCTGAATTTCTTCCAACAACACTTCCCTTTCACCCAGATTGTAGAAATTTCTGTACTGTTCTAGCTCATCCTGAACTCGTTTAAGCTCGATATTTGTCCTCAAAACGTCAGGGTGATTCTCATACTTGGACTTCAAAACCTGTCAGAGAAAATAGTAAGTTGTGTGCCATGTGAAATTGTGATAGCAGGGAAATCTTGGAACATAAAGTATCCATACCTTATGCTCATGCTTGAGTGATTTTAATTCTTCCTCCAAGAACTCCTCAGAAGGTAAAACACCATCCATAAGGCTCTCAAGTCGAAGAATTTTATCCTCCCTAGTCTGAGCTATTATAGCATTGCATTCCCTTTCATGCTTGTACTGTTGCACCTGAATTTATGAGCAAGAAGCAATTTTTTAACTTCTGAATAAGGCTCTAACAGCTACACTGAGAGTTAGAGTTAGTTGTAACGCACCAAACGGTGAAGCTGCATAATTTCAGAAGTTTGTTTGGTACAAAAATCTTCAATAGCCATTTCCCTCCTGATGGCTCCAGCCAAAACCTTTTCGACTGCCTGTGTGAAGATATGAAAAGATCATGTTTGTAGCAAATATAAGCAACAAAGAAAAGAGGATGAAATATAAGCAAACAAAGAAACAAGTATGAAGACATACTCATGGACTTACTTTAGGAACTTGTATTTTAGACTTATCAGCAAACTCTGAGTCGTCAACAGGTACTAACTGTATTTTAGACTTATCAGAAAATTCTGAGTCATCTACGGGTACTAACTGCAGATTAGAACCATCATCAGCATCTTTCTCGTGTAGTTGCATTTTGATTCTGCAACTCTTGCAAAAGAATACTGCTGAATCTTCTTCTGGTATGTCATCATCTTCAAGAAAAGTTTGCACACCCACATCAACTTTGTCAACAACTATTAATGGTTTAAATTCTGCAGGTTTATGTGAAAATCTGAAGGAAGACTGCCTAAATGCTGAACTCCTGCGGTGGCTATCAATAATTTCTAGGCCACGATGGAGGCTGGCGGCTAAATTATCAGTTGGTGCAAGTAAACTTTTGGTAGTTGGAACAGCAAGAGCATTACGTGATTTTCTTTTAGTGGATTTTGTCAAAGATATATGCCCATCCTCTGGGCCTGGCTTGCTTTCTTCATTGGACATTTTCTGTGAAGCGGTTAACATGGTTGAAGTACGAAGGCTTTTCCTGCTGCTGTTTATTCTGGGTGAAACACTAGCAATTGGAGACTTAAGAACTGGAGATACTTCACAAGGAACAATGCTAAGGCTAGAAGGAGATTCACAAATGACTGAGTCAATTTGAGAATCCTTTGGTTCACCCACAGTGTGAATCCCTGCAGAAACTTCTTCTTGAGAATCAAAGGCAGGGCACACGGAACAAACTTCAATCAATTTGTTTGTGTGCTCTTCAGCTATCAATTTACTGGTGGAGGTACTAACACTCATTTTCTCCTCATATGGCTTTCCCACTAAATTAAGCATTAAAGATATTAATCAGTGAACAAACAGGACAACTTTTCTAATTTATCTCTACATGTGCATATTGACATTTGAAAGATATGGGGCAACATACCAGCTTCTGTAAATTCTTCAGTCATAGTTCCATCTTTTTCAACTTGAACTTGTTCAGATATGTCTTCTTCCATATCAACATCTGTGTCCTGAGTACCATCTACGATGCATCTACTCTCATCAGCATTATTCACGTTACCATTTATCGTTGGTGGCAGACCAACTTGAATGCATAGATTTTCAACATCTTCCTCATCAATTTCCATCTCCTCATCACCATCTTCATCTACTTGAGCTAATCGATGATGTGGATGAATGAGGCTCTTTAATATATTCAAACTTTTACGGGGATCCCAACCTGTTGGATTGTTGCTATTTGCCTTCACTCTATGTAGTTCATCCTGTTGTATTTATACATTTGAGTCATTACACATGCATTTTAATTTGCAGTTAATCGAATCTCCTATTAGACTAAGGAGCTTACCCTTAGCTGTCGTATCACTTCACGGAGGTGATTCACATCATCTTCCATCTCTTCATTAACAACTGCCTTATTCTTAATTGCCTTTGCACGCTGTGCAAATCGCAATGTACTGAAAGTTTCACTTTTGCAGCTATAACATTAATACAGATAAACTTTCATCAAACACACAGAGTTTGAAGGACAGAAAAGAAGGCAAAAAGAAAAGCAGAAAAATGTTGCCTTAACATAGCAGAATCCGCACCTTTGTGCTGGAGAAATAGCACACACCATAGCTAATTTTGCATTGCCACCAAGCGATTCCTGTAGCAAAAAGGTCAACCTGGAGTCTCTGTAGGGGATATGCCTTTGTTTTCCCGTTTGAGAAATTTCAGCAAGAATGTTTATGAGGTTCCTGCAATCCAATGTGATTGGCAAGATTGGTAATGATGCTACGTCACGCCTTGCAAGCATGTTCACAATAATCATTCCAGCTAACATGAGGCCAAACTTCTAATTCAGTGTTCAACATGACACGTCACTTTTGTATAAAAATAGCACAAGAGAGATTACACGTCTAATTAGTATTGCTCAGAAAAAAGCTATAGAATGAATGAATTATTCATTCACAAATAAATGCATTATATGAATTGAATTTATATCAAAGCAGAGATGTCCCATATAGATAAGATAACTATGCAGTGTCTTGTTGCAATTGAATCAACAGATTTACTTTACAGAGAGAGAATTGGGATGCATAAGCAAAAAATTGAAGCAATCATGAATTCTCAACTTAAGAAAACAATAATTGAAAGATGCATACCCAAGCTGTGAGAGTGATCTATTAATATTCCCAGCTTCCTTGAGGCGCTCTCCAGCAGCACCAGTTAACTTCTGCCTTTCTGACCCAGCTAGGTCAACAAGATTTATTCTGCTTGTTTTTAAGCTGCTTATTCCATCTGCATTGCTCTGTAATAGAATGCTTTATTTTAGCAACACTCCAGCATGAAATATTACTAAACCAGCAAAAAATCATAAACTTCATCCAAGATTTGTAGTCTCTTCATCTTTATGAATGAAACAAACATCATAGAATCTATCTTAGCTGCTGTCAACTTTCAAGTTCCATAAAGGAAAAGAAAAAGAAGCTAAGACATAAAAAATTGGAACTGCAATAATCAGACTTGCAACATACAGTATACAATGTAAAATGTAAAGTTTTTTTTAAATATCTAAAAACAAAGTGGACAAGAAGGAATAGAAACAGATAATAATGTAGGCAACGCAGAATCTAAGAGAATATCAGAAAAAAAAAAAGAATAATACTGTATGCACAAGTTGCAGAAAGCAGTACCTTGCATCGAGATTCAACAATACAGGTGAAAACACTGTGTGAGCGTGAGCTCTCAGCATTTATGCTCGTTGCACCAATTCTTCTGTTGGACAAACCCTGCAAATTTAATTTTGCAGGTATAAACATAATGGTAGGAGTCAATAATGAAAACTTAGTTCTTCCATGCTTACCAATATGTGTCAGTACATATAAAGCAGTACAACCATGATTGAAGTTAACATGGAAAGAAAAGTTGCACTACTTGCAGTTTCAAATATCAGACTTCGCACGTGTCAGCTTGATGTGTATTTGTATGAACAAGATTAACAGAATACCAGTTTTACTACCAAGGAAACTGCAGAAGATCGCCATAGCACATGTACTTGATAATAAAACAAATAATAGATTTACAAGCAAGTTGTTGAAACAATTTACTTAACAGCACATACAATATAGAATTGCAAGAACAACAAGAAAGGCATATTACACAGAAAACATGTCTTGCCAAAATTCAAAGCAATCATTCATCAATAGCTGAGCAACATCTTTCACTGGTAATGAATAACAGGTTTACAAGAATGTTGTTGAAATGTTTTATTTCATGGCCACTCCCACGTAGAGTTGCAACAAAACAAGAAAGACATTCCTAATATAAAAAACATAAATATCTCTTCAATTTTAGAAAACAAACCTTCAACAAAAGCTGAGTAACATCTTTCATAGTAAAAACGTACTCCTCCCTTAAATTTTCAACATAAACACCAGATTTGACGTCTTCTCTTATCTGGAAAAAGATATCAGACAAATGATCTAAGATAACTATGTACTCATAAAATCAAATAAAATTTAGGACCCAACTTCAAGTTTACCTGCAGATTTCCCTGGCTTGGATCCAGCAAATCTGTTATTTGTTCATTATAAATCTGTAAGAATAAACAAAAGACTCAGGTTTGTGCAAAATGCCTGACTAACGATGAAAATTCCATAAAAAGAAGCAACAACACCTAACCTCAAGAAAAGAACACCGACACTGATACTTGAGTTGTTTGTCGGCATGCCTAGTTTCCTCCTACAGAAGAACCGGAAGAGAGTTGAAATTGACAGCAATAAATCCAAAATTTCAATGACTGAAAAGTATATATTCTACCTCATTCATCCGGGAAAATAGTCGCTGGAAGACGCGAGGAGTTAAACCTTGTTCATCACTGGAAACATTATCTTCCAACAAGGCATTGGCTGGGCCCCACATAGTATAGGTCTTTCCACTCCCTGTCTGAATATGTTGAAGAAACAGATAGTTAACAACAGGAAGGGCTTTACAACCCTGGATTTACAGTACTTTGTGATTGGGCACTTTGGAAGGATTATTTTTGCGCATGATTGACTAGACACCTATGGCATGCAAAACAGCCCAAAAGAAGGAACTGAAAATAACCAGAAAGGAAAGTACCTGTCCATAGGCAAATACTGAACTATTAAATCCAGCCAAACAATTCTCAACAAGAGGGGCTCCTACTTGCTCAAATATATCCAACTGTAACAAATAAACAAGGAGAATGTTTAAGCATATGGTAATAAAGGTAAATCAATCAATAAACTACAAATATAACGCACTAGGAAACTTGCCTGTGTAGCATCTGTATCAGCAACTGCATCAAATGTAAAGCTGTGCCCGTTTATTATCAACGAATCATTGGAATTTTTCTGAACTATCATCTCCCCCTCGTCCTCATCTTTGTTTAATGGCCGCATTCGCACAACTACCTAATATCGTGTCAAAAGAAGAAGTAAAGCAGCAGCACGCAAGCAAGAATTAACAACAAATCTAATAATAGAACAGTTAATCTAAGACCAACAAAAGATATTAAAGGAAGAAACCCAAATGCACAAAAATAAGTTGCTCATTTCCAAATAAACTAACAAAAAGAGGAAAAAGGAACAATTGCTCATCCTCAGCACTTTCTAAAAATTGCGTCAGCCTGTTGGACGCTCATAGCAACGTAAACACAAGAAACCATTCTGAGCAATTGAGGCAAGGCTATTGAAAAGCAAGTAAACATAGAAGAACTCAATTAAATAGACAAGATAAGTAAATTGTCAGGAAAATCAAAATATAGCAATCATGCATTGGCAGTTGCAGCTTTGCCATACTTCCACCTTTTAGAGCAACAACCTACCACGGTAGCATTTGTCAATCCAACTTGAAGAAATAAAAGAACAAAAAGATAAAAGATGATGCTCAGAAATGGGAAAGACACCGGGAACGTAAATTAAGACAGATAATGAGCGAACTGACACTGAAAAAGGTGAAATGAATCTCCCTTTGATATACTTTCACCTTAGCTCGAGCACAAAGCTCCAAATTCTTTTGAAATAAAAGAAACAGTGATTGATCCCTGCAAAAGTGTGCTTTACATTTTTTGACTCGGTTGCCCAATCCAAATCTATACCCTAATTGTTCAATGTCAATTCGAATCTAAATACCATAAGATTTTAGCCGAACAAATATACCAACTTAAACATTCAAGAAGCACTTGAAATGATATTCCACAAAGCAGAAGCTTAAATTCTTTCAAAAGAAACGTCTTGAAAGCATAAAAAAATTACCTTGACACCAGAATCCGAGACACCGTTATCAACGGTCTCGGCGCTGAGCTTGCGTTTAAGAGGATTTGATAAGGGAGGACGAGGGGGCAACGGACTTTTCATCTTGGCCACCGGGGATGGCGAGGGTTTGGTATCAGACGGCAAGGAGTTAAGATCTGGCGGCGGAGCATTCTCCTTGGAAGGTTTATGCCTCCTGGACGGCGACGGCCTGGACTTGTAGGAAGCGGGGTTCGGCGACATCGACAGTGGCTCACTGTTTGTCGATGCTTCTCTCAAGATGGTGTTTCTTGGCAGCATAAAGTGCTTCATTGTTGTGGAACTTCTAGAGAGAGAAGATGATAGAGGGAGAGGATAGGGTTTGGACAAAGAAGCGAGAGAGGAACAAAATGTGAGAGAAACTAGCCGTTAGATAGAGAATGGGGGGGAAAGATTTTGAATTTTGGAAGAAAGAAGTAGAGTGGGAGTTGTAGATCACATGTGTCAGTCGGTCTTTTGTTTTTTAACTTGGGGCAGAGAGAGAGAGAGTGATTTTGAATCGGGTTTGGATCTGGAGCGTTGGCTTGGGGATCTGAGCATGTATGAGTACGACCTCATCACCACGTGGGTGGTCCAGATTTATTTGCTTGTTCTTCGTCATTGGATTACTTGTCGGAAGTTGAACGTTGATATGTCGGTAACAGGTTAGAAGGCCCACAGTCATTTTAATGACAGCTCAAATGAACCCTAATTAATATGCCTTTTAATTTAGCCTCTTTATCAATGTGATAGAACTTTTCTCTCCAAAACTTTATATATTCTTTTCACAATAGTAAAAGATTATGAAAATGGGTTCTTAAATTATAAAATTATATTATAAATAAAAAAGTTAAGTAGTCGAATATTAAATAACCAATCACTTTCAAAATTTTACATAATTCATCCTACCTCAATAAATTACGAACAATCTCTCTTACATTTTTTTTTTTTACTTTCTTGGCCTTCTTTAATTTAGGACGACTTCAAATATTACATTTTTTATTCATTTAATAAGATAATTGTTGGAAGTTACAAAAGAAGTAACTTCCGACAATTATTATTCTCGTATAAAAGAAGGAAATAATGATTACATTGTTTACAATTTTTGAGACAATCCCTCTCTATATGTTTAAATTCTCTCCGTTCTCTCTCACGTAAAGCAATCATTAAGGCTTAAAGTTTAAGACGTGGATTAATTGGTGACTCTAATAGTCGACCGTAAAACGAAGATTAGCAATCAACAAATCAATCAAGTACTTTCGCATTAAGGTTAGTCCTTAAATATAAATTTACAATAATATATTGGGTTATGTCACTTAAACCCCTTTAGAATCTATTAGTTAAATGTCACTTCAACTAACATTAAAATATGATATATATTTTAGTACAAATATTACAGTTCAAAAAGGGACTATTTACCAAAAATTAAATGCACTCAAACTTTAGAATACGTGAAGATAATATTTGAAATTAATTGCATTTTTTACATATGGATATTTATTTTTATGTTATGTGTTAAATGCTATAATAAAATTTTAATATTTTGTAGGTTCACAATTAAACTTGTCGTTTCATCAATAAGTATGACAATGTTATTCATGATTTTGCAAGTATTTGTTTGTATCTCATTGGTGGCTTTAAAAAATCATGTTAATTGACTTGGGTTACTTGTGTAGTTCTTGCTATGTTGATTACATCGTTTGGCATAACTAGTTATCCTTTAACTTAAGACCAAATTAGTTATTGGTGGTAAAAATTGTAACAGACGTGCAATATGTCACATGGGTGTTTTGAGGCTAGATAAATTCCTTCAAATCCTTTGTGTCATAACTCATAACTTAGTCCCTTAATTAAGTTATCAATGAAATTCGACCAAGTAGCTTGTGTGCACTTCATCTAGTAATTTTGTCAAACACCTTTTAAGCATTCCTGTGAAGCATTTCGTCAAACAAGTGTTAAGCCCTTTGGTTTCTACAATTTGGAGGCTTAGATAAATCTATTTGGAAGGTTAAAAATGCAAGAATAACAAAATATGGGCAAAAGAACTTATAGAAGCCTCACTTCACCATTTGAGACGAACAACCAAATATGGACAAGAGAACTTATAGAAGTTTCACTTCACCATTTGAGACATTTCATTAAACAAGTTTCATACGTTTGAGTTTATGACATTTATGGGCAGTAAATAATATGGAATAATATAAAATAAATGTAAGAAACATTTATTGATCTCTCAAATGAAAGATACATGAAATGAGGTCTAAAAAGGGGACAAAAATAACCCTTTATAAGGTTTAAAAAGGGGGGCAAAAAAACCCTTTTTCTAACCTACAACAAATAGCCAATAATTTTGGATAAATTTCAATAGTTTTTTCACCAACCATCATTACTTTTCATGATTGAACTTCTCTTAATTCAAATCTATATATGTTTGAAACAATATATCTCTTCAAAACATTTAAATTTGGACAAATAGTTTATGAATAACATGACTGACAAACTAATAGTAATCGATATAATTGAAAATAGCCGACATTTTATAATTGCTATTTTGTAATTGTCATGACCAGAAGCTGAAATACACTTTAACTTACCTCGAACATGAATTTTTAACTGCTACAATCATCCTATTTTTGGATGTGGTTGGATTTTATCAAAAATGGATAGCTTACAAACTTTATAGCTTTTTGATGACTTAATCAATTTTGTGGACAACTTTCTTACATCAACTATTTGCCAAAACATGTCACCATCATATTGCCAAAGTTGTGCAACATTTGTGTCTACCAAAGATTGAAAAGAAGGTCTCACAATATATCATATTAACAAATTCATTAGACATGTGGCCCACAGATAAATATTAAAAAATATAAAACCCTAAAATATATCCCTTATATTGTCTTTATTTTCCTTTAAAATTTCTTGAATTATACAAAAAAAAAGCTTTTTTAGTGAAATTTTTTAAAATATATTTTGATCTTAAAGAAATGGTGGAAGTTGCACTGAAAGAAATAGCATTGTTTGTCCTTAGGATAACCATTTCATAATTTTTATGTAAAGGAGCAACTTGACCTTCATCATCATTGTCATTTAGTACAACTTTACCGTAGATATCCAAATTAGAAGACCTCTTCCATTCAATAGATGGGTATGATTGCCATTTCAATATGTTAAGGTAACAATTTGTACTTATTTGATACTTAATTATCTTTAATGTGTTGAAATTATTATTCAAAATTGATGGAATTATCTTATAATTGTTTGCATATGAATTTCAACACCTTGAAGTCGAAATTGAATCAAAAAGATGCAAAAGAATGAAGAAAATCCGAAATTCCTAATTTGACAACAATTCTGTGATTAACCGTTAGTACACTTACCCAGCGTTTGGTTGCCGTCTGCGGACGCGAGGACAGAGGACA
>JANITW010000001.1:28258258-28286274 GCA_027564335.1 Erythroxylum williamsii | reverse complement strand
TTTAAATTATTTTTAATTATCTAAAACTTAATATTTATTTAAATTATTTTTAATTATTAAATCAAATATAAATTGAAGTTTATATATTTTGAAGATAATTGAATAAAGTGGAATTGAATTCAATTATAATATTACTAGATTTGTTTCAAACAGTGTAATTGAATTCAATTCTAATATTACTAGATTTGAATCAAATATAAATTGAAGTTTATATATTTTGAAGATAATTGAATAAAGTTGAATAAAGTGGAATTGAATTCAATTATAATATTACTAGATTTGTTCCAAACAGTGTAAATTGAATTCAATCCCAATTTTATTAATGTAATTGAATTCAATTCGTTCACGAATTCAATTCCGAATTGAATTCACAAGTTTCCAAACAGCCCGTGTACATATTAATTTGCATCATATATATATATATATAAATATAAATATAAAATTAGAGTTACTTCTCCCTGGACTATTGGACAAGGGTCCAGTTTTTGAATACTGCACTTATATATTCGGGCTCCCTATTGAGAACTAGCCCATTATTCACAAAAATCAATATCATAATGGACTCGACAAAGTATTGCTATTTGCTCCTCTTAAAAGATCTCATAATCATCTGGAAAAGTAAAGCCACTCGTTAAAAGAAAAAACAAAAAAATCAGGAGGCGGCTAATAGTAATGATAAGAAATGCTGTCAATCTAGAAAGTATATATAAATAACAAAGAAGAAAAGAAATAAAGAAGCCATCGGAGGGGCAGAGCAGAGAAAGAACCACCCAATTAAATTATTGTTATTTATCTGCAAAATCCAAGTAACCGCCGATGGCTTCGAGTTCAACAGCCGCCGGCGGTGCCGGAGCCGTTTTGATGAGCTTCCCGACAATCCGTGCATCGTTGACTCAGAGAGAGAATTGTTGCTCGAGAAGCTCCTTTGCCTCCGCACAGCCTCGTCGGTTTCCAATTCTTTCTACGCCCTTCGCTCGACTCCAGTCGACTCCTCAATTTAAAAGGTATCATTTAGCATGTGATGGTGATGTCTGTAGTTGCGATTATTCTATAAACTTGCTTTTCTTTGAATGTTCTTTAAATGAGCGTAAAATGCTTTAGTTTAGCGTCCAACGGGGAAGTCGATATCTACAAGTTAAACTAGAGCTGCTTGCGATAACTACACTGTAGTTTTCACTTTTAAATGTCGCAATTTGTTATCATATGGTACAAGGACATGTATTTAATGGCTTGTATTAATTATCTGAAGACATGGGATTGCATTGTATCTTCAGTAAGAGCCTGGGTTAGAACTGCTTCCTCAATTAGGTTGTTCAAGCATTTTTTGTTCAGTCAAAAAAATAATAATCGTCACGTGAAAAAATAGCCAACAGGAGTAATTTCGTCATTTGGACGTGTCCAGAGCAGATTAAATTTGGGCATGTTCAAAGCATATTAAATTTCCTGAAGTACATAAAGTAGTATGTATAAGGGTTGAGAATCAAACATTAACAATGAAACCTCGAGAGGCAAGGCAAGTAGAGGAGTGAGTAGCCGCTTATCTTGCACCTCTTCTTAATCAAGGGCTGAATAAAATGCAATAAATGCCTCTTAAACAAAATGATAAAAGATAAAAATTAGCTGCATGCATTTGCAAACTATGGAGTCATACTTTCATTAGGACTAATATGACTTTTGTTGATCCATAGGAGGTGAAGTTCCACTCATGTCTTGTGATTGATAGCTACTTTGAGTATGCATAGAAGTTAAAGCTGAAAGTAAATAATAATCCAAAAAGATTAGTTTAGCAACATGCAGTTTAATGTGGTTGCATAGACAGTTTAGTTATGAACCAAATTGATTGTTCATTATATGTTTGCTTTATTTTTGGGGATTTTTGTGAATTGAAGATGGCCTTATGAAGTCACTTTGCATGGAGGCTGTACTGGAAAGAGGAAAAAGGCTTGGAAACAGCACAGTTCCTTTTCTGGTGAGCGAGTGGATGAAGCATCTTTGCCACAAAAATACAAATGCAATTTGTGCTCCTTGAATCTCCGTAGACATCCTTTTAGCACCAGAACATCCATACTGAGGGCTTTCTCTGACAAATCTGCTTTTCATTCTCATGGTCTTTCATTCAGTACCACTAGAGTAAGTTAAATTTTAGAACTTCCTTATACTGATGATCTGCACTGTGCATGATGTTAGTGAATATTGTTACCTCCATCAGATAATTCCATTGGCTACATGCACATTAAGAAAAATTCTCCTTTTCACACGTCACTGTGTTTTTGTTCTTTTGAGGTTGAGCGCATGATTAAGTCAGTTGATTCTTTCCATTGTTGTTCCTCCAGCAAGTGATGAATGAACACTAGATTTATAATTTACTGGTAATAGAAACATTCATGTGACTGTCCAGCATATTGACAGCCTATCTGGTCTATTTCTTACTGTGTCGAGTCTATATAGATTTTTTTTAATCCTAGTTGATTTTAGCCCATATGGCTTGTTTGACTAGCCATAATTTTGTGCTGCTGACCTGATTGTTGGAGTTTGGGAATTTTCCAGGCAAAGCATGTTCAAGTTCTGTGTGCTTCTTTGGGTCCAAATGAGCCACATGCAGCAAGTACAGCATGTCCAGATGGCATTCTTGAGAGACAAGATTCTGATGCATTATTTGAAATAGATAGATCAGCATTGGTTGAGTTTTTAAACTCTGAACTTCCTACTCACCCGAAATTATGTCGAGGACAGTTACAGAATGGTCTTCGTTATCTTATTTTACCAAACAAAGTTCCTCCAAACAGGTTTGGTCTCTGCATCTTTGTATCATTTAAATCTTTAAAGTGTGGCGATGCTTGTGATCTATGCCATTTATGGGTTAAGTTATGACTACCTCGAAGAGAATCTCTTCTCAATATGTACTCCCTATGCTCAAATTCTGAATGGTTTTCTGAGCCACATGCTTGTCCACCACTTTTCCTCCAAACACACATAAATTATGGTTGAGAAGATGAGATTGTGGTATCACTGTTTATTTCTTTGGGTCAAATTTTTTGAGTTTCTAGAGAGCTCCAAGATTTCAATCATACGATATCTAAGACACATATCCCTAGGAGATATGGATTTTCAACGTTGTCTTTTTCTTAACTGTGCTAGATGATGTCATTCAATGTTTGAGCTGGTACATAGTGTTTATCAGCAAATTGTTTCTTTTGCTGTGGTAGGCTAAGATACTAGCCCAATGCCTCAAGCTCCATCATACATGAATGGAGGTAACTGGTATGGTGCATATGCTGCTACCAAGTAACCTAACAATCTTAATGTGTGGCACCTTTACCTTTTTCATGTTGCAATATTTCAATAGCAGAAGTGAACCTACTTGAGTGAGGGGGATGATACAGTTTTATGATCAGATTCTTTGGTCACGTGTGTTCTTCATATGCTAAATTGCAAGGCAAATAATAATGCAACATGCTCTCTCTCTCTTTCTGGCATAAGTGTAATTAATGCTATTTAGGTTTGAAGCACATATGGAGGTACATGTTGGATCAATAGATGAGGAAGATGATGAACAGGGTATTGCTCATATGATTGAACATGTTGCATTCCTTGGAAGTAAGAAACGTGAGAAACTTCTTGGGACAGGGGCTCGATCTAACGCTTACACTGATTTCCATCATACAGTATTTCACATCCATTCACCAGCTCGTACAAAGGTTTGCATCTTTGTCCAAACTTGCTAACTGATTCTGGGTTCTCTTCTTTTCCTTCTCTTTTTTTGGTGCTTACCTTTTTAATCTAAGTTCAAGTTGGGGATTTTTGTTGTACTTGCATACATCATGTAAATGTGCTTTATATTGTTCTGTATGGATTGTAATTTTCACCTTCTATCTTCGTACTAATTACTGTTGTTTTAGAAAGAAACTAAACAGTTTAATGTCCATGAATAGTTCCTATTTGCCATGTTGGAAAGTTGAAGAAATGGGCCATGAAAGGATTCTATTCGCATTATGTTGAATGCAAGTAGCATAAATATGGTATAAAACTTGGATTTGTTTCAAGAGTAGGTGATATAGATGATTTATCTTGTAGAGGGGATATATACTGGTAGATATTTGTGTGTGTACTTGCACTTCAAATTTTGAGACTATCTTACTGCTTTTTGGAATTATTCATACACTTATTTCAGAGAGAGACACCATTTCTTTTTCAAAGAAATTTTCACTGCATTTTGTTGTTTGTTATCAAGCAAGGTGAAATATTGGAAGATTTTTAAACTTTATTTTGAAGAACAAGGTAGAGATTCAATACCTATATATCATTTTTGCTACACTGGTGGCGCTGTATCACAACACTTTCCTCCATGGTGGTCCGATTGCCCAAAAAATGTTGGAACTATTATGAAAATTGATCTTGATGCCAATTTATCTTGCTTTCTTTAATCTTAACCTATAGATTTCTGTTTGTTTACAACTCCTTCAAAATTTTCCAGGATAGTGATGCAGATCTACTTCCTTCTGTGTTGGATGCCTTGAATGAGGTATGCATAAATGGATTTTAGATATACATTCAAGTTAAATTTTCTCAGTAAGGACTTCGATTGTCAGCATCTTGGTAATTTATCCTTGTGATGTGAACTTAAGTTTTTGTTTTGCCGACATTCTTTTCATGTGCACAGATAGCTTTCCACCCGCAATTCCTTGCTTCTCGAGTTGAAAAAGAAAGGCGTGCAATACTTTCAGAATTACAGATGATGAATACAATAGAATACCGTGTTGATTGCCAGGTAGGAAGTAGTGTTGTTCTTGTTTTAGCTCTTGATATTTCAAAATTTGTGGTTTTTATCATCATTTTCATTGTCTCTCTTGAATGTAGTTGTTACAACATCTTCATTCGGAAAACAAGTTGAGTCAAAGGTTCCCAATTGGATTAGAGGATCAAATTAAGAAGTGGGAGGCTGATAAAATTAGGAAATTCCATGAACGGTGGTACTTCCCAGCAAATGCAACCCTGTACATAGTTGGTGACATTGATAACATTGCAAAGACAATCCATCAGATTGAAGTATGCAATGAATTAATTTATCAACTGCCTTGTTTTGCTTTAGTAATTCTTCTATTTTCCCTTAAAAAAATTATGACAAATGCAGACTATCTTTGGACAACCTGTTCTTGAAAATGAGACAGCTGCCACACCTACTTCAAGTGCATTTGGTGCAATGGCAAATTTTTTAGTTCCCAAGCTCTCAGTTGGGTTGGCTGGAAGTTCTTCTCTCGAGGCACCTTCTAGTGCTGCAGATCAATCAAAAATCTTAACAAAGGAAAGACCTACAGTCCGCCCTCCTGTAAAGCATAATTGGTCTTTTACTGGAAGCAATGCAGATGTGAAACCACCTCAGATATTTCAGCATGAGTTGCTTCAAAATTTTTCGGTTAATATATTCTGCAAGGTATGAAGCTTGGTGTTTAAATGTCTTTTTGTATTGGCAGATGCTTGTGCTGGATGCATGTCGATACAGTGCCGATGTACTGGATGCATGTTTTGTAATTAAGTTGTTTGTATGGAGTCTTGGTTAGTGAATACAGCTTGAGGCGTATTCATTGCTAGTAAAAGGAATTTACTTCCTTTAATCCTTTCTCGCTGTTGATTGCAAATAAAGAATTCCAGTCTTGAGTAGTTAAGATTTTAGGTATGGGTCCATTCAAGTGAATTGGAATCACACTTTTCATATGGAATTGATGATTCATTCTTTCTTTGTTTCTGATGCTTTTTGTGTAATTCGTGTTTTTATTGCAGATTCCAGTTAACAAAGTTAGAACTTATAGTGATTTGCGTAATGTTTTGATGAAAAGAATATTTCTATCTGCATTGCATTTCCGAATTAACACAAGATACAAGGTATGCTATTATGTTTCTTCCAGATTTAGCATTTCTTTCCTTTGTTTCCTTGATTGTCTTTTTAACTTAAGACTACTATAATGCCAACTTGCTGCTCAAAATTTTCTGCAATGCTTGTCTTCTGAATGGCTAAATCATAACTAGATTTGTCAGAAGATATTAATGATGAAAGATGAGACCATTTAGTAGCAAATGTCGACTTCCAAACTATTCATATTACTTATGGTGTCTTACTTTTATGTTGTCTTGGGTTTAAAAATGAAAATGAATGTAAGGTAAAGATGTAACTTGAATTATATGGCACATACTCTGCACTTATCAATTAGATTGCTGTCTGCATAATTCTGCTCACTTGATCTTACTTTCCTGGTGGGTCGTTGATTGTGCTAACTTGATTTGAATTTCAGACTTCAAATCCACCTTTTACATCTGTTGAATTGGACCATAGTGATTCTGGAAGGGAAGGATGCACTGTGACAACTCTCACAGTAACTGCTGAGGCAAAAAATTGGCAGAATGCAATTAAAGTAGCTGTTCAAGAGGTAAGCATGTTTGGTTTGTTATTCTTAGAGATTTATCTTATTAAATTTGTTAATAGAGCTTTATTTAAGTTTGGTTGATTCCTATGAATTTGTTGCTTCCACATAAGATTCTATTGCACTATTCCACATAAGGCAAGATTCTATTGCTCTATCTTTCTTTCCTTTCTATAATTGATAGTTATTTTCTTGTTTTTCCTTTCCCGATGACACTGAAAATGAGCATATAAATTAAAGTGAATACAGAAATTGATTTAGTTTAAGGTTTAGGAATGGAGGATCCTTGCATCAACTCTTATGCGGCAAACTTTGTTGATATAGTGATATTATGTTCTTCATCTCCTTCCCAAGTATCTGCTTTTCCCGTTTGCCAGTGGCTTATAAACTTTATTGGGTGCAGGTTCGAAGGCTTAAAGAATTTGGTGTGACAAAGGGTGAATTAACTCGATACATGGATGCACTTCTGAAAGATAGTGAACACCTAGCAGCTATGATTGACAATGTGTCATCTGTTGATAACTTGGAATTTATTATGGAGAGTGATGCTTTGGGCCATACTGTGATGGATCAGAGACAAGGCCATGAGTGTTTACTCGGTGTTGCTGGGACTGTCACCCTTGAAGAAGTAATTTTCACTGATTATGATTCTACCTACAATCTACCCTTCTGCTTCCTTTTCTGGTTTCTTGATATTTGGTCAACTAACAGGGATTAGCTTTTTAAGATATCAATTTCATCTACTAGGAAGGCACACTTGTGGATTTGCATCTTAGGCTTTTGTAGATTTGATTTGGTTGATGATGTTTTGGAATACAGGGCTTGTACCTAAATGCTTCCTAAAGTGCAGGGTTAAGACTTGGACATGAAAGTTGTTTTATATTGTACACTATTAAGTGAATTTAGTTGTGAGTATGTTATTCTTAATGTAGGATATTTTTTGAATATTAGTCTTACTGTTGTATTTGGAAACACTCTCTACGAGTTAGGAGTAAGGGAGTGTACTACTGGACCTCTCCAAACCCCGCCTGTCAGCGGAATTTCTGTTGGGTTGTTGTTATTGTTGTAGTCTTATTGTTGTACATTTGGAGGTTTTCTGGGTGTAGGTTTGATTGCACTGTTTACTTTTGATTCATTTTTTGTGTTGTGAACCAATAATTCTTTTGCTTTCTGTTGATTATGAAGGTTAATTCTATTGGTGCTGAGATATTGGAATTCATCTCCGATTATGGAAAACCAACTGCTCCTCTTCCTGCTGCAATTGTTGCATGTATTCCAAAGAAAGTCCATATTGATGGATTAGGTGAAACTGAATTCAAGATATCTTCTAGTGAGATTACTGATGCTATAAGATCAGGATTGAAGGAACCCATAGAGGCAGAGCCGGAGGTGGACTTTGGACCTAGAATATTTCTATCCAAAATTTCAGCCTTTGAACTTACTTTGTGAAAACACAGAAATGTTGTTTATCATTTTCTTTGCTTTATGTGCAGCTTGAAGTGCCACGAGAGCTAGTATCTTCTTCACAGCTAGAGGAGTTAAGGTTACAACGCAGGCCCAACTTTGTCCCTTTAAATCCAGGAATAAATGTCACCAAATTGCATGATGAGGAAACTGGAATCACTCAGCGTCGACTTTCTAATGGAATCTCTGTAAACTACAGGGTATGCTTATTGAAGGTTATTTTCGTTAGGTTAATGTGGCTAACTGTGATGATGTATGTTTATTTTATTCTTATGAAATTCAGATTTGGAAATGAAATTTTAACTTCATTTTTTATTTGTGTGACTGCAGTTTGCTAATATTGCATTTAAAGACAACTGATTAATCAAGTCTAGTTGCTAACTGCCTGAGAGAAATTATTTGTCACCTCATGTTCTATGGTGGCTAATAGTGTTTATTAATTCTTTATGTAAATTTTGTTTATTTATATCCATGCTTGTACAGATATCAAAAAGTGAGTCTAGAACTGGTGTAATGCGGCTTATAGTTGGTGGAGGACGAGCAGCTGAAAATTCTAAAGAAAAAGGAGCTGTCATTGTGGGTGTTAGAACTCTCAGTGAGGGAGGTCGTGTTGGCAACTTTTCAAGGGAGCAGGTGAGTGAAGCTATATGCATTTGTCATTCGCTGCATGACATTTTTATAACATGTTTCGATAGATAAAGACTTGTGTTCTAAAAATTCCTTTTCAAGAGGTACTGTCATGTTTCAGTTGATAGTTGAAGTATTCATTTTAAAAGAATTAATAATGCAAGCTGTCAATAGTTGATTCAAACCAAGAGACTGACAAAAACATATATGTAGTGATGTTAAAAACATGAGTTATAATTGGACCAACAATTAAGGATTGGATCTTCCCAAACTCCACAATTGATTGATCAGATGATTGGACCTCATCTCTTTGCTTAACATTGCAGCGACTCTATAATACTGTGCACTAAACTTACATCCAATCTTACCATATATGTCATACTCATTAAACATCAGATTACAGTCTCATGGCACATTAGTTGCAAAGAGGAGATCATATATTGTATGCATTTTGCCTTTGAACTTTGAAACTCTTTGTTGGACTGCCTTACTTCTTTTAATTGAATTGTTTTGATTTTTGTATCTCTCTGCTTTTTCAGGTAGAACTTTTCTGTGTAAATCATTTAATCAATTGCTCTCTGGAGTCAACAGAGGAATTCATCTGTATGGAGTTCCGCTTTACTCTGCGGGACAATGGAATGCGAGCTGCATTTGAGTTACTTCATATGGTGCTGGAGGTAAGGCCCTCTAAAAACAATATTTGGCCTTTCATTGCATTGGTCTAGCTTTACTTGGTTTTATTTCAAAAATGTTTTGTTTGTAATTTGGGATGCTGTTGCTTATCAATTTTTTTTGTGTTGCACAATTCCAGCATAGTGTCTGGCTGGAAGATGCATTGGATCGAGCAAAGCAACTATATCTGTCATATTACCGCTCCATTCCTAAGAGTTTGGAAAGGGCAACTGCACACAAACTCATGACAGCAATGTTGAACGGGGATGAGCGATTTGTTGAACCATCACAACAATCATTACAAAATTTGACTTTGAAATCTGTGAAAAATGCAGTGATGAGTCAGTTCATAGGTGGTAACATGGAGGTGCGTATTACTGCTTGTAAACCCTTGAATGCTATATTGAGGTATTAGATTCTCGTCCGCTAAAAATCTGTTTTATGTCTTTTCCTTTAGGTAAGCATTGTTGGTGACTTTTCTGAAGAAGAGATAGAGTCTTGTATTATTGATTTTCTGGGCACTGTTAGAGCAACAAATGATGCTGAAAGAATACAAGAATCCAGTCCAATCTTGTTTCGACCATCTCCCTCTGAATTGATGTCCCAGCAAGTGAGTTAACTCTCTTCTTTTTACTCAATAAGTTGCATTTATCCCATTTTTAATTTTTTTAATGCATCGGAATGACCATCTCCCTCTGAATTGATGTCCTAGAGTTGCATTTATCACATTTTGAATTTTGTAATGCATCGTAATGAGTTCTATCATCATTAGCTTGGTCTGATTGGAGCTCATTGAAGAAATTAACCAATCTCAGCAATTGTTGGCACTACTTGCCCACTCACTCCCCTATCAATACGGATAAGCATCTAATCTTATGGCTGTTGTATCACACAAGACAATGCATGTCATTAGAAAGCTCTGTCAATTACTTTTTAAAATGTTAAATTGCTTGTCCCTTTCCAAAGGAAGCAATGTTGGAGCAAAATTCAATTTGGTGGAGTGCATGGATTCCATTATATTTAGGCACATTGATAAAAGTGGGTTAAATTTGTATGGAATTTTCATTTTCTAAAATGACCACCAGTACTACATTTAAATTGGGTGCGGGGGAAGTCAGTTCTGTGTTGTGCCTTTGGAAACCAAGGAGTAGTGCTTAAGTTAGGCTCATTGATTTGTTGGTGAATCCAATTGAAGGAAGAATTAAATGTTCTGGGGACAGGGAGAGGGTGAGGGTGAGGGTGAGTCTTGTATTTTTATATGGGAAATGGTAAGGTTAGTAAGGTGCTCAATTTTGTGGTTGCAAAAATGATCATGTTGATTATAGTTACTAAGCATACTTAAATAATGAGCTTTCGATGAAAGTTGAGCATTGTTACATCAATCTTGAAAAATCACAAAAATGTTTTATTTTTTTGTTATCATAATTAATGTTTTTTCTACATTATTTTTGGTAACATTCCTCTAAAACTGTTTTGGCCTTTAAGCAGGTATTCCTAAAGGATACAGATGAAAGAGCATGTGCATATATCGCAGGTCCTGCACCAAACCGATGGGGTTACACAGTTGAAGGAAAAGATCTGTTTGAGTTGATTGATGACATTTCATTATCATCTGGTATGATTATTAGCCAACATTTTGCTTTCTGTTCCTTCTTTTCTATGTTAGGTATGAGAGATTATATTGGCATTAATGACCAAGAGAAAAATACTAGGGAAATGACAGCAATTTGATAGGATTTAGTTACTTGACAGAATTGAGTTGCAGATGTTGGATAAATTCATTTGGAAACTGCTAATTGAGAAATAAACTTAGAAGGTTGATTTATATTAGAATGATAGATGAAGGTTTTGAATGAATTAATCTTCTTATCTTAAATCAAAATTGGTACATGATATATAGACACACTTCTACATAACTAAATAAGGAAACTGTCACCTATAAAATAGTAACACAATAAAGAATGATTTCCTAATATCTACAAAATAGGAAACTAACTCCTAACTTTGAGGACTAAATATTTAACAATCCCCCTTAAGTTGGGTTGTACATGTTGTACCTGCCTAGCTTGCTACATAATCTCTCAAAGTTAGGTCCTTGAAGAGCCTTCGTTAGAATATTTGCACACTGCGCCCGAGTTGGAGTGTATATTACTTGTACTTCAAAGTTCTCTATCTTCTTTGCAATGAAATGTCTATCAATTGTAACATGCTTGGTTCGATCATGATGAACTGGACCCTTTGCAATACTAATGGTCGCTTGGTTATCACATTTGAGCTTCACAGTCTTTCCAAATTCTATTCCCAATTCTGCCATTGCTCGCTTGATCCATATCCCTTCACAATTGTAATTGCAAGTGCTCTTAGCTCTGATTCAGCACTGCTTTTGGAGACGCAAACTGTTTTTTAGCTCTCCAAGTCACAAGATTTCCCCATACAAAGGAACAATAACTTATAGTTGATCTGCTATCTATCTGACTTCTTGCCCAGTCTACATCACAATACAACATTACTTATAGTTGATCTGCTATCTATCTGACTTCTTGCTCAGTCTACATCACAATACAACATTACATCTTGGTAGTCAGTCAGTCTAAATAGTATCCCCTTTCCAGGAGTCCTCTTTAGATACCTGAGAATTTGGTATACTGCCTCCATGTGTTCTTCCATTGGATTGTTCATGAATTGACTAACTATGCTTACTGCAAAACCAATGTGTGGTCGAATATGGGAAAGATAGAAGAGTTTCCCTACCAGACATTGGTATCTCCCTTTATCCACTGGGACGACTCCTTCACGCCTGAGCTTTTTCTTGGAGTCCATTGGAGTGTTTGCTGGTCTACAGCCAAGCATACTAGTTTCCTTTTGTAAGTATAAGGTGTATTTGCGTTGTGAAACAAATATACCTTTCCTTGATCGAGCCACTTCCATTCCTAGAACGTACCGAAGAAGACCAAGATCTTTGACTTCAAAATCTTCAGCCAATGCTTGTTTGATCCTTGCTATCTCTTCTTTATCATTTCCAGTATGATATCATCCACATAGACCATAAGCACAACAAACTTATTTACTAAGGAACGCTTCACAAACAATGTGTGATCAGCTTGGCATTGGGTAAAGCCGTGTCCTTTTATTGACTTTGAGAATTGTCCAAACCATGCTCTTGGAGATTGCTTCAAACCCATATAAAGACTTGAACAGTTTACACACCTTTTCGCTGCGACGGTTCTTCTGGATTCCAAATGGAATATCTATGTAGACCTCCTTTTCGAGATTTCCATTTAGAAATGCATTCTTGATATCCAATTGATGAAGTGACCGGTCTAAGTTTGTAGCTAAGGACAAAAGTATCCGAATAGTATTAAGTTTCGCAACTGAAGCAAACGTCTCTTGATAATCAATTCCATATGATTGGGTGAAGTCCTGGGCAACCAACCGCACCTTAAGCCTTTCAATGCTTTTATCTGTCTTGTGCTTCACAGTGAATATCCATTTGCAGCTTATTGCTTTCTTTCCTAGTGGAAGATCTATAATAGACCATGTACCATTTCTTTCCAAAGCACTAATCTCCTCTTGAATTGCTTGTTTCCAACCTAGATGACTAAGGGCCTCTTGAGTATTAGTTGGAGTTCGAACATCCAATCTTGATAGAAATGCTCGATAAGTCCCTGACAGATTCCCATAGGAAATAAAATCTTTAATTGCATGTTGAGTACATGTTCGATATCTTTCCTTAGGACAATGGGCAATTCCAAATCTTCTTCCGTTTGAAACTCCTCTTGCTCTTGCTCATTCTTTCCTCCTGTATGAATTTCTACAGTTGTTGGATTCACTTCAGAATCTTGGACAGGTGTCAGATGTGTCTTGAGCTTAACCTGAGCTTTCCTCTGCTTTCTTGAGTAAAATTGTAGTTCCTTAGTTGCTGATTGAGGCATAGGTTTGTTAGGACACACTGGTAAGGATGACAAATTAGGTACAGAAGGAATCGACTCACAAGTTGGATTCAAGGAGGTATGTTCAAACGTAGGCTGACTTGGAAACATAGGCTAACTTGGAATAGATTTAGAGTTTGGTGGCTGATGACTTGGACCAAATGGGGAATTTTGTTCAAGCAAGGAATCCCAACTCCAAGTTTGAAATTCTGCCGTGGTCCCCAAATTCTCTCAAAGTTAGGTCCTTGAAGAGCCTTCGTTAGAATATTTGCACACTGCTCTTGAGTTGGAGTGTATATTACTTGTACTTCAAAGTTTTCTATCTTCTTTGCAATGAAATGTCTATCAATTGTAACATGCTTGGTTCGATCATGATGAACTAGATCCTTTGCAATACTAATGGTCGCTTGGTTATCACATTTGAGCTTCACATTCTTTTCAAATTCTATACCCAATTTTGCCATTGCTCGCCTGATCCATATCCCTTCACAATTGTAATTACAAGTGCTCTTAGCTCTGATTCAGCACTGCTTCTGGAGATGCAAACTGTTTTTTAGCTCGCCAAGTCACAAGATTTCCCCATACAAAGGAACAATAACTTATAGTTGATCTGCTATCTATCTGACTTCGTGCCCAGTCTACATCACAATACAACATTACGTCTTGGTAGTCAGTCAGTCTAAATAGTAACCCCTTTCCAGGAGTCCTCTTTAGATACCTGGGAATTTGGTATATTGCCTCCATGTGTTCTTCCATTGGATTGTTCATGAATTGACTAACTATGCTTACTGCAAAACCAATGTGTGGTCGAATACGGGAAAGATAGATGAGTTTTCCTACCAGACATTGGTACCTCCCTTTATCCACTGGGACTGCTCCTTCACGCCTGAACTTTTTCTTGGAATCCATTGGAGTGTTTGCTGGTCTACAGCTAAGCATACTAGTTTCCTTTTGTAAGTATAAGGTGTATTTACGTTGTGAAACAAATATACCTTTCCTTGATCGAGCCACTTCCATTCCTAGAACGTACCGAAGAAGACCAATATCTTTGACTTCAAAATCTTCAGCCAATGCCTGTTTGATCCTTGCTATCTCTTCTATATCATTTCCAGTTAGAATGATATCATCCACATAGACAATAAGCACAACAAACTTATTTACTAAGGAACGCTTCACAAACATTGTGTGATCAGCTTGGCATTGGGTAAAGCCGTGTCCTTTTACTGACTTTGAGAATTGTCCAAACCACTAATCTTCCTCTTCAAGTTTGAAATTGAGCACTGCCAATCTTCCTCTTCAAACCCAATTCTTGAAAAACACACATTTGGAAACAATGTTGTTAACCAATGGTTATCTCAAGTCAATTTACTGATGGGAAGCAGATTACAATCAAGATTAGGAACATAAAGCACAGATTTGAGAATGATTCTACGTGATATTTGAACTGATCCGGTCCCGACCACTTTAGATAAAGTGCCATCAGCAATCTTCACCATGAGATTAGAGTGATATGGTTGATAGTTAAAGAAAAATGTCCCATCTTCAGTCATATGATCTGATGCTCCTGAGTCAATGATCCACTGTTTTGATTGTAATTTACCTGACTTAGCATGTAAACTTGTTGCTGGTTTAGCAGTAGGGTGCTTTGTTAGAGTGTTGTTTAGCAATAATTTTAGCATATCTAGTTGCTCCTTGGTGAAAGGACTGGATTTGGTTGTGCACTGTTGTTCCCCATTGACATTGGCTGAGTTTGCATGGCTATCTTGGGCTGATCTTTTTGGCTTCCAATCTGCCGGTTTTCCATGAAACTTCCAATATGTCTCCCTTGTATGACCTGGTTGAGAACAATGGTCACACCAAGGCTGCCCCTTTCTTGGCTGGCGATTTGCTTTTGATGTTGGAGGTTGTGAACTACGAGTAGCAAACATAGACCCATCTGGGTTTGGACATGGCGGCTGATTGCCTAGCATTACCTTCTTCCTACTTTCTTCCCGGCAAACTTCTGAAAACGTCTAATTGCCACTCATAAAACTCAAACATATCTAATTGCTGTCAATGGCGAATTAGAATGTTAAAATACTAAGTTACCGTTAATTCTCCTTGGCGAAGATCATGAAGAATCGTCTCCACCGCGAAGAGTTCTGAAGTATTTTCAGAAATGGAGTAAGTTTCTCTTGGTGCCTCCCATATTTCTTGAGCTGTTTCATTTAGGAGAAAATTTTCACCAATATCCACGTTTATAGAGTTTATGAGCCATGACATGAGTTGATGATTTTCGGCCTTCCACTTGTAGTTTAGATCAGTTTTCTAGGAAATGGAACTTCTCCAGTCAGGTAGTCTTCTTTTCCTTTGCCACATATGAACATCTGGACAGATTGGGACCACTGAAGATAGTTCTGTCCATTGAATTTATGACTTGTGATTAGAAGAGACAGATTCTCAGAAGTTCCAGAATTTCCAGAACTGGATTGGACCGGATTTGGGTTGGAAGGAGAAGATGTCTCAGAGACGGAACTGGTTGCTTCATTTGCCATTTTGGATTTTTTTTCAGTGAGAAAAGAGAGAAAATTTGAGATTTTTGGGAGAAAAAAAACTGAGAATTCCGGGATGAGAAGGATGTCGAAATGTGATGATGACGGCTAGGGTTTCCTAGACGTTTATATCATGAAGATTCTGAATGAATTAATCTTCTTATCTTAAATCAGAATTGGTATATGATATATATACACATTTCTACATAACTAACTAAGGAAACTGACACCTATAAAATAGTAACACAATCAAGACTGATTTCCTAATATCTACAAAATTGGAAACTAACTCCTAACTTTGAGGACTAAATATTCGACAATAGATAATTTTTGGCATTGCATTTTGAGGTATTTAATTTAATTAATCTCAATGCAAGATTTATCCTATGTTCCATTGGCATATGTTCTTGTCTATGTGCTAATTTGCTGCCAAATTAGGGTATTAAATTGGGGCACCATATGGTTACCTTTTGTTTTGTAATCCTTTTGTTTTTAGATGGTAATTCATCCTCGTAAATATGGGAAGTCGGGTGCAGTCTTGTTTCATGAGGCTGTAAAATATGTGATTATTTACTTCACTGCTCAATGACATACGTTGTTAGTATTCCATTTTACCCCTTCTATGTGCCTTGGAATTTATCTGAGTTCGAAATTTAAAATTCTCTGTTGAAGATGACTGCTGGTATATATTGCAGATGGTTAGGAGTCCGTTTTGTTTCATATTTTCTTATTGGATTGTCACTGTTGTATCACCTAGCTGTTTGTGACTTTCCAGATGGGCAGAAATTGGAGGAACAACTGATAGATGGTAAGGATATGAGAGGAAAACTTCGCACTCATCCACTATTCTTTGGCATTTCAATGGGACTACTGGCTGAGATCATAAATTCCAGGTAACTTGGTGTTAGACCCCCTATTAACAAGGTTTATTCTAGAAGGGGCAAGGAAAGGGTAACTGAGTAAAGTAACCCTTTCTGTTATAGCCAGGTATTACATGCACATGGGAGGGGAGAGAATAGGGAGTTGGTTATTGGCTGACGTAAGAGTTAGTTAATATAAATGCTGTAATGATTGGGAGTGGGGTAGACAATTTACGAAGAACATTCTGTGAGCCTTAGGCTGGAGAGAGCAGCCCTCTCGAAGTGGCTGCATACTACTGGAAATTTGACAGATATTGTCATTATACTTGAATAATATTCAGTGAAAAATCTCTCAACTGCTGAGAGTTCTATCACTGGTATCAGAGCATAGATCCTAATCAATGGCTAATAAGAAGGGGGATAATCGGATAGATGGGATTGAGAGGGAAATTGAGAATTTACATGAAGATTTTCAGAAGAGTTTTGAGCTTCTGAGGGAGGAAAGAAGACTTGAGAAAGAAGAAGTACAGAGAAATTGGGAGCGTTCTTAGCTGGAGATGAAGGAATTACGTGAAATAATGACGATGTTGGTGAGTCACAGAGAAGTCAGCAAGAATGGTGAGACGTCGGGGCACCATCGGAAGGAGGAAGAGACACGTGGGGACAAAGGGAAAGGGCTCATGGAGTCCGGTGGAAGTCGGGGCCCAACATCGGTGGTCGAACCAGGGAATGGGAGCCGAAGACACTCCCCGGACACTGGGGGCCGGACGGAACAGCCACCCGGGTATGGGTGGAATAACGCGACCCACCCGGAGCCATTTCGGGGGTGGGCGCGCCAGACAGGGGGACGACATGGGCTGACGGTGGGTGGAGAACGAGAACTTGAACCACCGAGAGAAGGATGGAGAAACTATACAGAAGAACCACCGCCTGGGTTCGTGCGACAAGGAGAACACCGTAGAGACTGTCGAACTCGACAGGTGGAGATGCCAGTGTTTGATGGGGAAGACCCAGATGGGTGGATTTATAGAGTGGAGCGATTTTTTGCGATAGGAAGGTTCAATGAAAGGGAGAAAATGGAGTTGGTTTCCCTCAGTATGGAGAAGAAGGCTTTGGCCTGGTTCCGGTGGGTGGAGGGGCAAAGGCCGATTAGAGATTGGGAGGAATGTAAGGAGTTGTTAATTCAAAAATTTAGACCCTTCCAAGAAGGGACCCTGTGTCAATGCCTGCTGGCCAGCAGACAGACGGGAACGGTGGCTGAATATATTTGGAGATTTGAAGAATTAGCGGCTCCATTACCAGAATTACCGGATGAAGTGCTGGAGAGTGCATTTTTAAATGGGCTGTCAAAAGAAATCCGAGTGGAACTGTTAATTGCTAATCCCAAAAGCTTGGCAAGAATGATGACATTGGCACAACAGATCGAGGAGAAGAATAAAATACTTGGGCGTGAAAAGGGAAGCAGGTCCATGGAGGGTCACAGGACAGGTGGCTTTGGTGGATACAAAACGTGGGAAACAGCTGGGCACAATGAGAAAAGTGGAATTACACCTGTAAGGGCCACTACCACTGACAAAGGGGATGGGAAATTTAAACGCCTTACATTTGGAGAGCTGCAAGAGAAGAGGAGACGGGGGCTATGTTTCAAATGCGATGAGAAATATACCCAAGGCCATCAGTGCAAAATGATAGATTAAAGTTATCACGGTCCTAGATGAAGAGATGGAAGTGGATACACTGGAGAGTGCCGAAGGGGAAGAGGAGCAAGGAGTGGAATTGCAACAGGTGGAACTCTCAGCAGGGTTGGTAGCTGGGTTAACCATGCCCAAGACCATGAAAGTGGAAGGAGAAGTGGAAGGGGAGACAGTAGTGATCCTTATTGACAGTGGAGCCACCCATAATTTTATTTCCAAAGACTTAGTGTTGAAATGGAGCTCCAAATGGTATCCCACTAGTAAGTATGAAATTGTAGTTGGAAATGGAGAGAAGGTGGCAGGAAATGGATTCTATCGGAAATTACAGTTAAAGGTACAAGAAATAGAAATTTGTGAAGATTTTTTGCCAATGAAATTAGGCAGCATAGATGTAGTCCTAGGAATAAAATGGCTAAGTAATTGGTGTACCCTGACTATGAAAATCCGAATGGGAGGTAAGGAGATCATTATAAAAGGGGATCCAATCCTATCCAAGTCCATGGTGAGTGCCAAATCCATTGGTAAGGATCTCAGAGAAGGGGACTTAGTGTATTTGTTACAGATGGCAGAACAAAGGGGAGGTCTGGAGGGGATGAATCAACTAGGGGATCCTGAAATTAGCAGTATATTGGAAGAGTTTGGAGAGGTGTTTCAATGGCCACAACCAAAAAGAGGAAGAGAACACCACATCCACCTAGTAGAAGGAGAAGGACCAGTAAGGGTTCGACCCTATAAATACCCTCATTTTCAAAAGAATGAGATTGAAAGACTGGTCAAAGAGATGTTGGAATCCGGTATTATTCAGCCCAGCACATCACCATATGCTAGTCCAGTTCTGCTAGTCAAGAAAAAAGATGGAGGGTGGCGTTTTTGTGTGGATTATCGGGCTCTAAACAAGGTGACAGTTAGTGACAAATTCCCAATACCCATAATAGAGGAGTTGATGGATGAGTTGGGTGGGGCGGTTATCTTTTCTAAGATCGATTTAAAGTCGGATTATCATCAAATAAGGATGAGGGAAGAGGACATTGAAAAAACCGCTTTCCGAACTCATGAAGGGCATTACGAATTTATAGTAATGCCTTTTGGATTGACAAATGCCCCAGCAACTTTTCAATCCTTGATGAATCAGATTTTTAAACCCCATCTTCGAAAATTCATACTATTGTTCTTTGATGACATATTAGTTTACAGCAGAAGTAAAGAGGAGCATCTAAGACATTTAAGGACGACCTTGATCATATTGAAGGATCAGAAGTTATATGCCAATTACAAGAAGTGTATCTTCAGTCAGCCTCACTTGGAATATCTAGGCCACATTGTATCAGCACAAGGGGTTGCTGCAGATCAGTCCAAGATTGAAGCTATGCTTAAGTGGCCAAAACCAGAAAGTTTAAAGGAGTTGCGAGGATTCTTGGGGCTGACAGGGTATTACCGAAAATTTGTGAGGGGGTACAGCCACATTACTTGGCTACTGACGCAGCTGCTCAAGAGGAATAATTTCAAGTGGACAGGGGAGGCAGAGGGGGCTTTCAATAACTTAAAAGAGGCCATGACCACTGTACCTGTTCTAGCCCTGCCTGACTTCAACCAACCTTTTATTTTAGAGACAGATGCTTCAGCTTCTGGTGTGGGAGCAGTACTGATGAAAATAACAGACCTATTGCCTATTATAGTCAGACTTTATCCACAGAAAGAAAGGGGCAATCTGCCTATGAGAGGGAGCTCATGGCTATTGTGATGGCGGTTCGGAGGTGGAGATCTTACCTCCTAGGTCATAAATTTGTCATCCGGACTGATCAGAAACCGTTAAAGTTTCTGTTAGAACAGCGGGAGGTTCACCCCGACTATCAGAAATCGCTCACCAAACTATTAGGATTCGACTTCATCCTTGAATACAAACCAGGAAGGGAGAATAAGGTAGCTGATGCCCTATCACGAGTTCAATTCCAGGGGGAGTTGGGGACTGTAATGGCATGCAAAACCATTGATTTGGATGTCATTTGGAGAGAGATAGAATTCGATCAGAAGCTGAGGGCGTTAGTTGAAGCTGTCAGCCAAGATCCTGGGTTTAGACCCCCATATACGGTGAAGCAGGGCAGACTATATTATAAAGACAGATTGGTAATCCCTGCCAAATCTGCCTTGATACCTAACATAATGAAGGATAGTCATGAGAGTCATTTGGGAGGACATGGAGGACCCTTAAAAACTTATAAGCGCATTTCTAGAGAGCCGTATTGGGAAGGCATGAAGAAGGAAATTTACAGATTTGTGGCAGCTTGCTTAACTTGCCAGCAGAATAAATATCTCACACTATCACCAGCAGGACTCTTGCAGCCTCTGGCGATTCCCATTCATGTATGGGATGATATAACTATGGATTTTATTGAAGGACTTCCAAAGTCCCTTGGATATGCATCCATCTTAGTGGTGGTGAATCGGTTGAGCAAGTATGCTCACTTCTTACCCCTGAAACACCCTTACACGGCACAATCAGTGGATGAGGTGTTTATCAAAGAGGTTGTGAGGTTGCATGGATTTCCTAGATCCATAGTTTCAGACAGAGATAAAATCTTCCTGAGCAAGTTCTGGGGAGAACTATTCAAGATGCATGGAACAGCTCTCAAATTCAGCTCATCCTATCATCCTCAAACCGATGGGACTACTAAGGTGGTGAATAGGTCAGTGGAAGCCTATTTGAGATGTTTTGTAGGAGATACCCCTAAACAATGGTCAAAATGGTTGGGATGGGCAGAATATTGCTACAATACATCCTATCATGTGGCACTTAAAACTACACCCTTCAAGGTGTTATATGGAAGGGATCCTCCACCAATTTTTGAGATGGGAACAAGGGGATCCAAAATGGAGTCGGTTGACATCTTACTACAACAGAGGGACCACTACTTATCTAAAATAAAACAACACTTATCTAAGACTCAAGATGACATGAAAAGTAGAGCTGATCAACACAGGAGAGAAGTAGTTTACCAAGTGGGGGATTTAGTATGGCTGAAACTAGCTCCTTATAGACAATCGACAGTGGCAAGAAGAATTAATGAGAAATTGGCTCCTAAGTATTTTGTTCCATTCTGTGTGTTGAGAAGAATTGGAGAAGTGGCCTATGAATTGCAATTACTCGAGACAGCCCGGATTCATCCTATCTTCCATGTGTCACAGCTGAGAGCTATGGTGGGAGAGGATAAGGACCAGCTGGTTCTACCTGACAGTTGGACTGCAGAAGAGGAATCAAGGGTGCAGCCGGATAAAGTCTTAGCAGCTAGATCAGTGGGGGGATCCAATGAACTGGAAGTCTTGATCAAGTGGGAAGGCTTGCTAGACTCAGAAACTACTTGGGAGAAGTTTGTTGACATACTCGAACAATTTCCAGACTTTCACCTTGAGGACAAGGTGCATCTTATGGGGGGAGCAATGTTAGACCCCCTATTACCAAGGTTTATTCTAGAAGGGGCAAGGAAAGGGTAACCGAGTAAGGTACCACTTTCTATTATAGCCAGGTATAACATGCACATGGGAGGGGAGAGAATAGGGAGTTGGTTATTGGCTGACGTAAGAAGTTAGTTAATATAAATACTGTAATGATTGGGAGAGGGGGTAGACAATTTTTTACTAAGAACAATCTGTGAGCCTGAGGCTGGAGAGAGCAGCCCTCTCGAAGAATGGCTGCATACTACTTGTAATTTGACAGATATTGTCATTATATTGGAATAATATTCAGTGAAAAATCTCTCAACTACTGAGAGTTCTATCATGATAATCTATGGAAAGATGAACCTGATGCATTCCAACGAATTAGTCTCTGTAATAATGAGGATTTGGACGAATCAGTATAATAATGAGGATTTGGACGAAGACGAAGATGATGATCGTGACGAGTATGATCTTGACCAAGAGCAGAAGTATGAATGACTTATAAACGCTATCAATTACCTTTCACAACATAACAGTTATAAAAAGGGAAGAATTTTTCTTTGCGAATGACTTCGATGTAAGGGAAACAGAGGCCACATAATTTTTTGATACAAGTAATCTGAAGGGGTGAAAAAGGTGTCAAACAAGTATAGTTTTTGAACTTAAATTTTACACCAAAAAGTTTAATTTTAATATTTAATATTTAATATTTAATATTTATAAAATGTTAAAATTTAATTATTATATTGAAAATATTAATAAATTTATGACATAGACAATTAAGTTAAATGTTTTAAATATTTTTTTATTTCATCTGTAATTAGATCCAACTTTTAAAAAATATTACATTTTTATTTATTTTGTGACCATCTTTTTTTAATTAATGGACTATTTCTTTTATCTTTACTCGTCCCTACTACTTCGACCACCACGCGCCACCTCCGTCGCCTCCTCCACCAAACATTTTTCCCTTTAAACACCGAAGTCTCTCCAACCACTCAACCACCATCTCAATATTCCCAACCACAGTCTCAAGCTCAACAACCAAGGGCAAATGTACCACCCCCCAAAATCCATTCTTTCCCTCCTTGCTCTCACCACCCCCTCCACTGCTGCCGCCTTCCGCCTCGCTCACATCCTTCCAGGTGAACAGTTCCTTCCTACTTCCCCTCACCCTCACCCTCACCCTCACCCTCCTCCTTTCGCCATCTCCCGCCATCTGTGCCTACCAAGATGACGCCACCGTCTTCTCCTCCACTGCCGACACGGTTTTGGGAGGTTCCTGTGGGACGGTCGACAGGTCAGGAAGCGGACTGGGTGAGTTCAGGATATCCGCTACTCGTAACTCGTTCCAGGCCAGCAGCGGTTCAAAAGGCAGTAACAAGTTCAACGAGCGAGCAAGTTGTAAGCAATAAGGTGATTTTTTTCCCTCAATATCAAACATTTTAGGGATTAGTTACTTAATCTGTTTTTTATTTCATCTAATTGTGAAGTTAAATCTTGTTAGGGTTAACTAACATGTTAAATTAAGAACATAATGCTACATTAATTAGTCAAGTTAATTAATATTAGAATTAATTAAATATGTGGGAAAATAAATAAGATTTTAACATATTTTAATACATTGGAGTAGACTTGACTTCTTGGAAAATAATTCATCCCTACATTTTGGAATGATTAATCACTCCCAAGTGGTTCAACCGTGTTTGCTCTTCCAATAACTCCCCTCGGCTTCTCGAGCCGTATTTCATATCACTAATAGAAGAGTCAAGAAATTTGTTAAGCTTTTCAATACATATTAATGATGGTCTAGCTATGGAGTCCAATATTCCCCTGACGTGAAGAAGAAATGCTCTCCGTTCTACACGTTATTTGAAAAGATAAGAGATAAAAAGACTCAAGAGTAATCATGAAAGGAAATTTTGAATATTACAGTACACTCCACGTTACAAATCTTCCATAATCTTCATTTCTCTAAATAAATTAGTGGTCATTAAAAGAAAAAGATTCAAATTAATCATCATACTTCTTGCTTGAAGTATAACTCATTCTGTCGTCATTTAACATTTGATGTTTTTGTGATGCTAAAGTAATGATTTAGGTTGACTAGTTTTGTAAAAGATGAATAGAAATTTAATCTATTTGAGAATATTAAAGTATCACATTATGTATGTTCTCTTAGGATGAACAATGAGTACAAGATTTTAAAATTTAAAAAAAATGAAAGTGAAAAATATAAAATTAATTGTTTCAAACTTTTAGATCAGAATCTTTAACTAATAATTTATATTATTAATCAGTATAATTTTTATTATCCTCTAATAATTTTCTTTTTTATTTATTAATATTTGTCAATATTGTAAAATTAAATGAAAAGAAATGAAAAAAATTTATTACCATATGTTTAAAGTCTAACTATGGACTAATAATTTATATTCTCAATCGTTCTAATTTATTTTATCTATTATTATGCTAGGTAATGGTGAAACATTACCTAAATAGTCAAGATCTACAAAATAAAGGGAAGGACCGAAGGTATTGGAATTGGAGTCTTGTTTTTTTTTTTTTTTTTTGAATGAAAGGAATTAGTCTTGCTTAGCAACCAGTTGAAAATGGGAATACAACAACGTTATTAATGATTCTCTAATTCTTTGCTTTTGAAACAAAGTATTAAATTGATATGATTGCAAATAGAATTTTAAGCATGGCATTGACTCAAATAGATCACAACAGCTGGCCATTAAACTTATGAAAACCGTGTCAAACTTTGCATCATTTTTTTAATTAATAAATTATCAAATTGACATTAATTAATACTATCTTAACTTTATATAAATAAAATTTAATCTTTTCTTATGATTAAAATTTAAAAATATTATAAATTTGACTCATTAGTGATATCCATTAAAATAAAAATATTATATTATATTATATTTTTAAACACAATAATTACTACTTAGAAATATTTTTAAATAAACATAAAGAGAACAGAACATGTAAACTTAGGGATGGTTAAAAAAAAACATCTTTATAAAAAAATCACAGATTGAAGGAAATAATTTTTTTATAAAAAAATAAAAATAAAATTGCTTACATTACAGCCCTTTCTACGCGCTGCAATGATTTCTTAAAAACTTCTGACACGCTAAGGAACTCTTGCATCTTCAACATCTGGAGACAAATCCAACTTAGGAACCGTAACTTAGCACCTAAACAGATGCAACTCACAGATATACAAGGCCCGACAGAATGCCTTCCCACGTTTGTCCATGCCGGTGATTAGAAAGAAGACACCAAAGATGTTTCTTCTGTATCTCCTCTATAAAATTTTACTTTTTTCTTTTCAACTGAGCATTAAAACTTTTTTAGAGTTGAACATCATAGTTCAAAAGTGTTATCTATATCTTGATAGGGTCTTGAAATTCCATGTTATGCCTTAATTTTTCAATAATTCTGATTTATTTTTTTTGAGGTAGTAGATAAGGACACTTCCAGCAGTTTTTGAGCCTTTCAATACATACGAGCCATTGGTGCACTTAATCCAAATTTAAATGCAATATGAAAAGAATTGAAGTATAACATAAAAGAAAGAGATTGATAAGATATCAAGTTTAAGATTTAAAGGATTTAAACAGTATTAAAAATTAAAAATATGATTAAAAATGTCATCTTTATTTATTAAAATTTGACGTTTAATAAAAAATTATTAAATAAAACAAATTTAAATAATCTTATATTTTTATTTATAAGAAGGTGTAGGTATAAGCTTAAATCAATTCTCAAGAATAAGAGATAAGAGATAAGAGATATTATTATAATATTATCAAGATATTGTTAAGATGTTAATTTTAACATAAGCATATTACGATATTTTATATTAATTTCTTTAAAAATTACTTAATTTTTTTATTGATATTTTTATTCTTATCATAAAAATTATTTATAATTTATTTTAAAACTAATAATGTTATAAATGATTGATATTTTTGATTAATTATTTATCTACAAAATAAATCATACAATACTTAATATGAGTAAAAAAAATTTCTCATTATCATTTTAATATTTAGTACCCAATGTTAACATAACTATTAACTTTGTTCAATACCATATCAAATACGCATAATGGGTAATTTCATTATTTTTGTTATGATTATCACTTTTTATTACCATTCCTAATTTTTTATTCTTATTTCTTCATTTTTGGACGAGACCAAGACATATGTATATATTTTATAAGTTTTAATAAATATTTGAAAGTGATTAATAAAGATGGCTCAAACTTCATAAAAGTGTTTATTTTTCTATTCATATCATTTGTTTTCTTTTGAATTTACTTATTTGGTAAATTTATTATGCTAAATTGAAATAAATCCATATGTAAGAAAATATACTAGAAATAAAAAGAAATTGAAGTTTGTATGTTTTCTACATCAAAAGCTGAAACTACTATGTTAAAAAGTGATATGTATAAAATTTCTAAGTCAAAATTTCAAAAAGAAAATCTATCCAACCAATAATTATCTTTTTGGAGTCTTTTTATTTACTCCAAGTCAAGGTCTACTGCACAAGAGGAAGCCAGAAGAGACATAGAGCAATAGAATAAATAAATTAATCAAAAAGATTCAAAGTCTTAAACTTTATTACTTTTTCTACTTTTAAGTCATGTTTGTTTTTATCTTTTCACATTTTGAATGGCCCTAAGTCAAGGTCTACAAAATAAAGGGAGGCTGTGCTAAGACCCTAAGCGTTTTGTAAAGGTTCCCACAAACTTACTTTTCAAAAGGAAAATTAAAGTTGACGTCCTAGTCTTTACACGGAGAAACTTGTATATAAAATGCTGAAGCTACTTACTTGGTGAGTGCCTGCGAGTGAGAGGTGGATATTGAGAAGAATAGGTTGGTTGAGACTTGAGATTGAGATGTGGCTTACAAACAAGTATTGGTATTGGGGCGTAGTAGCAATAGTATTAGTAGCCAATATTACATCCCAAGGGTTGCTGTGTTATGGCTGTTCCTCACATGAAAGAACTGCCCTTCTACAACTCAAATCACATTTCGCACGATTAGATTATTGGGGGACAGTTGATGACTGCTGTAATTGGTATGGAGTTTCATGCAACCCAATAACGAATCGAGTTTTCCAACTCGTTATCGAGGGTCACTATGAGAGAAGAGATTGGTACCTAAATGCCTCTTTGTTTCTTCCCTTCCACGAATTGACAACTCTTGACTTGTCATATAATTATATCGCAGGTTGTGTGGAGAACGGAGGTGAGTCTTCTTTATCTTTTAATGTTTAAGTAGAAACAATTCTCTCAAATTCCTTATTCCATTGGCACTGCAGGATGAAATAGTATTTATGTACAACTTTTCAAACACACCTACTAATCAACTTTTGCAACTTCTCTTTTCTCTTGCAGGTTTTGAGACGCTATCAAAACTTGAAAATTTGGAGTCCCTTGATTTAGGTGTCAACAATTTCAACAGTAGCATATTATCATCATTGGTTGGGCTTTCTCTTAAAAGATTGGATCTACGACACAATGTCATCAAAGGATCAATAAATATGAAAGGTCAGAAAATTGTAATATTTTTTTTCATTTTATCTACTAAGTAACATGATTAATAAATTTATGATAAATTTTTGTCTTCTTGATCTTTAGAATTGAATGCTTTAAGCCATTTGGAAGTATTGGATTTAAGTGGAAATGAGATCATCAAATTTGAGCCTTCTAGAGGTAAAGCAAAAAAATTGAGTTACTTTTAATTTTTGAATATCAAATCATCCATCACAACTGACTACAGCTGTATACTTTTCACAACATAACAGGTGTAAAAGGTGCTAGCAACTTAAGTGTTCTTTACCTTGATGGTCTTTTCAACGATGTAACAGACGAATTGTTAGAATCATTGGGAGAATTCCACAATCTTACGAACCTTTATCTGGACGGTAACAATTTAACTGGAGCAATGTTTCGTCATCCAAGTACGTAAGTAAATTATGTGATAAATACCAATAAAATTTAATGTCCAAAATATATGTACGTATTATATGTATTGCATTATAACTTTCACAGGATACAGTTTGATAGAGCTGTCCCTAAATCTTTGTTCTCTGGATGAATACTTCCTCCAAAGCCTTGAGTTATTGCCTTCACTTAAGGTGTTAAACATTCAAGAATTACAGATCGGTCTTCCTATATCACAAGGTTAATTACCAACTTTTCAACTTCCATGGAACAGCGAGCGTTTACTTTTTGGTTAGTTCAAGTGGAGAAATTATGTAGTCTATTATTTATTATCAGATAGTCTATTAAAATTACATAACATATTTTATAATTATTTTTTAAATGCAAACTTACATATAAAGTCATACGTAGATTGTT
>JANITW010000001.1:28131077-28157225 GCA_027564335.1 Erythroxylum williamsii | reverse complement strand
CTTCCACATGCGTCTAATCTTCCTCGAGATAAAGGATAGTTCATCATCTTCTTCGCTTGAAACATGATCTGATTCACCGGAATTGTCATCCTTGACTTCCTCAATCTTTAGCGCTTTCGACGATGAGCTCCTCTTCCTTTGATTCTTATGATTCTTCTGTCCGACATTCAATGCTATGGATTTGTCCCGTCTGGGCTTATCTTCGGCATTGAGTTCAACTTCATGTATCTTCAAAGATCCAAGCAATTCATCAAGCTTCAATACGCTCAAATCTTTGGCTTCTTATACAGCTGTAACTTTTGGTCTCCATTTTCTCGGTAAACTTCTGAGGATCTTTCTAATGTGATCTTGACTGTCGTAAGTTCTACCGAGAGCTTTAAGTCCATTGATGATAGTTTGAAATCTTTCAAACATCTTATCGATAGACTCTTCGTCCTTCATCTTGAACATCTTATACTGGTGTACAAGAATGCTTATCTTGGATTCCTTTACTTGATTTGTGCCTTCGTGTACAATGAATAGCTTATTCCATATCTCCCTCGCAATGTCACATCTGTGAACTTTATCGTACTCACTTCTACTTAGGGCACAACTTAAAAAGAACTTGGCCTTCGAATTTAGCTGGAATCTCGATTTTTGTTCTGTAGACCATTTGATTCGTGGACAAGTATTTCCTTCTTTATCTACCTGTGTATACGGTCCATTTTCTATTATCTCCCAAAGGTTGATATAAGTAGATTCAATGAAGAGCCGCATCCTGTCTTTCCAGTAATGGTAGTCTTTTCCATTGAATGCAGGACGTCTAGTGACGGAGGCACCTTCAGCTATATATATGTGTGACTCTGCCATTGATCTTTATCCACACTTTGTTACGGTATTTTTTGGACACCAAGCTCTGATACCAATTGAAGTGAATCACACGTTAGTATAGATTTAATATTGGAAGTACAAAACGCACAAGAAGGGGGGTTGAATTGTGTATCCGTTTTTGAATACAATCTCCTTTTAGACAAGCTTCTTTAAAAAAAACTTGCTTTCTCAAATGATTGAAAAACAGTATTATGAAGTATTGCAATTCGTTTCTAAGTATTTGTATCAACAATAGACATTAAAAGTTGAGAGTTGAGAGTAAAAATCAACACAGCAGTTTCATACCGGTTCACCCCAAATCGCGGGCTACGTCCAGTCCTCAGAATCCTTTATGAGATTTCACTATACTTCTCAAAGATACAAGTATTCTTTTCACTGAGTCTTTTCAGGTCTCTTACAACAAGTGTTCTTTTCTGATTTAGACTCTTCAGGCTATCAAATTTTCTTCCTTCTACTGAAAGATGTTTCGAGCTTTGTTACAGACAATAGTAGCTCTAAGTTTAGCACAATGAATAAAATTTCTAGCTTTTGAATCTCTATCCTTTCTTGAAAATCACTAACTTTTTCAGTCTTTGACTTTGACTCGTATTTATGGCCTTCATATTCGACCGCTTCTTGATAACTGCTTCTTTCTTCTTGTTTCTTAATCTTTGAAGAAACATTTATTCAGTTGAGTTCTGTAACTTACTCAAATTGATTGATCATCTGATATGGTATCGGGTCTTCATCTTCGATTCTTTCATCTCATTTTCTTCCGTCTCATTTTTGGCTTCGCTTTGTCTTATTTCTATAGTCTCATTTTGCTTTCTATTTCCGTCTCATTTCCATCGTCTCATTTTGCTTTCTGCTTCCGTCTCATTTCTATCATCTCATTTTGCTTTCTACTTCCGTCTCATTTCTATCGTCTTATTTTGCTTTTTGCTTTCGTCTTATTTCTATCATCTCATTTGACTTTCTGCATTATTATTTGGTCTTCATCAAAATTATTAATCGTAAAGTCATTTTGACTTAACAAAGACATTTTTTTAATTAAAAGAAAGGAGAAGAAAGTAGAAAAGAGAGAAAGAAGAGGAAGTTTTGGCCATCATCAAAATTCACCATTCTTTTTGGTTTTTCAACTCAAACCAAGGTGTTTTAAGCAAATTTGGGTTGATAAAATCTCAAAGGATTTGAAGATATCATCAAATAAAGGTTTAGGTAAATTTTGTCTCATCTCTCTCTACATTATGATTTTGAGTTTAGTGTTAAGATATGTTGTTCTCCATGCTTGAATATGTATGAAAGTGTCATGGAGAGGGTTCTTTAATTCAAAACCGAAATTGTCCCCTTTAGGTGAAAGTTTGTGAATTGTTGAATATCTTTTGAAGTTGATGGTCTAAATGAATTCTATGGTGTTAATTATACATGTATGTGTGAATTGATGATGAAGAATGAAGAAGATGTGTGTTGGTTAAGACTAGGTCAAAATGATGGAGAAGAGGTGGATTAATGTAATGAGTTGTACAATTAATAAAATGTAGCTTAAATGAAAGAAATTGGTTGGAATGGAGTGGTGGAATGTGTCATTGATTAGGAGTGTTTACTATATAACAAGGCTGACTTAAAAGTAATGCACATTAGGTGATTGATAAAATGCCTAAGTGAACTTGACTTAGGATTTAAGGCTTTATAATGGTATGCATTGGAAAACACTTTTATGTCAACTTAGAGTGAACTTGAATTGTTGCTTAGATTGATGAATAATGACCTAATATGCTTGGATAAAGATGTGCTTAATTATATTATGAAATGAGTAAGTTTGGATTAAAGGCATTAAATGCCTTAGAAAATGCAAAAGAGAAGCTAATGTGATAGTGTATAAATATGAAATTTATGTTTAAGTAGTAATTTCATCGTATGTCTTTTTATGTATAAAGGCTAGGGAGCTGTGAATTAGGGAGCTCGTACTGAGGATTGTCGAAGTTAAGAGAGAATATATCTTTTTTTAGGTGAGTTTGAGAAACCATATTTTTTAAATAGGATTAGATCATCCTAAGACAAGTATAATAACTTGTATGTGAATTTTGAATCTAGGCAACGTATGGTAGACTTGAATTTCAAATGGATGCTAATATGCTTAGATATTTAATAAATGGCATTGTTTTTAATAACTCTTTGTACTTGGAGTACAGCTGATGTTTTTATTATGTATTTTGAGAAATAATTTTGTTTTCCACCAATCTGAACTTGAAATGTAAAGGACAACGTTTTATTTTCTGAAATTACATTTTTAAACAACTTTGCATTTGGAGTGCAAAAGATGGCTTTTATTTTATGAGATAATATTTTGGAATTTACATATGCATAATCGAGTCCTGTATGTTGCATGTTTTTGTTCTCTTTTATCTTAGAGCCATGGCATGGTTTTATTTTATCGGTGGGACCGATAAATAAAGACATGGTGCCTTACTTGATTGTATACTTAATAATTGGACATGATTTGTTTTATGATTGGTGACAAAACGATTGGCCAATTATGTGCTGGGCACAGCTGATTAAACAACTATTGTACCCTTGACGTTGGTACATAAAAATCGAGTCGCCGTATCGACACCTTTCTACAGGACTCGAGAATGATTTCGCACCTAAGGTCTGGACATCGACGAGGTCATCACCTAGGGTCATGACGCTCTTGTCAACTATAATCTGGGCTCACCATGGTTGAAAGTCGAGCCAACACTGAGTATCAGTGGGTGTGCACATTAGTTTGGCTAATTAGTGATGTTACACATGATTGTTTTGGCTTATTTTGATATTGGTTTTCCCATCGATTTTTGACTTATACATATGATGTTTTTATGCTTTTGTGCACTGGAACTAGAACCTATGTTCACCGGATGAGTGAGTTAATAGGCTATACCTATATGGTTCCTAGCCAGTATTGTTGAGGCATAGGCTACGCCTATGTGTTTTTATGTCATGTATATTCACTTTATAGGTTATCTAAACCATCTTGGTATGAATCGAATTCTATTTGTGATATATATTTTTCTTGCTCACTGAGTACCTAGTGTACTCTCCCCCACTGCTTTCTAAACATGCAGGTTAATTTAGTGAGTTTGAAGCTCTAAGTGGATCGTGGGGGTCTTTTGACATTTTCGGGGTATTACTACACATGGGTAGTTTCTTAGTTTTTACTTTTGTTGTCTAGTAGCCCATGAACTGTGTTTAAGTAGATACGTTTTATGATTTTGTAAGTTAACTTTTAATTGCCTTGAGTTTTATAAATGACTTTATGTATTAATCTTTTGATACTATTGTTGAGATTGCCTTGAGTAGACTTTAAAGTCCTGAAGTTGTGGTTGGAAGTGAATATAAAAGTGTGTTTGAAATTATTTGTAGCTTTTTGGGATTTTTTAAAACTCAGCTACAGAAAAGAATAGATATTCAGTTAGCCTTGCATAGTCGGATTAAGGATATCGTGAGTGTTCTTAGCCCGGGTATGCAGCGGTTGTTATGGGTCTGATGTGGTACCGGGTCATGACACATTTAGTTTTTTTTATATTGCTTTATATACACTAATTACATAAATATTATTATATGATATTACTTCAAAAAAATTTCTTCTTATTTTAGGAAGAATTTTTTTAGGATTCTGGTATCGACGCCAGCATATATAAACTATAAGAGAGGCGAGCTCGTACACGTTATCACGACTTCATTGGTGCAATACGCAAGGTTAGTGTATGACCGCGTTTTATTTCAGAGCAAATATGGAGTCGATGGTAGGAGTATTAGAGAAGCCCTGCGATAATGATAATCTTAGGGCGTAACTCTACCAACAGACGTAGAGATCCGGGAGGAGAGAGTCTTCCCATACATAAGGAAGGATCAATAACCCACCATGAGCATACACGGAGACTTGTAAGTATTCACACTTATTTTGTACATGTTTTACTTTGTTGTATTATAGATAATGGTAATGATATAAATGCTTGATGACATATATGACTGTGTTGAGTTTTTTTATTTGATCAAAAGGGGGACATATCATAAAATTAGGGGAAACTCTGATGAAATTTTTATTAAATATAGTTCACATCTAAATATTTAGGTTAAATATACAGCAAAAGTCTTTGGGTCTTCCTCTTACACCTACTCAGATATTTTTGCATACCCACACCAAGAAGCGTGACAGTGTGACATTTGTCAACAGTCAATGTAGAGAACTGAATGTATGCGAACTTAATGCCTTATTATTATTTCTTTTATAATCATTTAGTTTTACGATTGTGAATAATCTCTTACTAATGTAAACATTGGTTTCTAATAGGATCAAATACAACAAACCATTCGGCGGCAGTCTCAGGAGGAATAACCTGTTGATGAGACTCAGACGTATTTTGATGTTATCAGTGGTAAGGACCACCGTGGACGGATATTTGGGCTAGGTTTATTTGCGAATACTTTTTATTCGCAATCTTCCATGTTCAGTACAGTAACACCTACCAGACAACCACAATCGTCAGAAGTCACCAAGCTTTGGGCCACAGTGCATACATTGATGGACCACATGGCTCAAATGAGACAGGAGCTGGAGCAGTTGAAAGGGAGGGGTAGCTCCTTTGAGCACCCTCCGTCACCAGGACATTAGGTTTGTTATAGTCATTTACTTTCAATTACAAAGATATGTTATGTAAACTTTAATGTTTTTATTATCACTTAACAAATTTTGAACTTTATATTACCAATCAACTTCTGTTTGGACAAGTTTAATATAAAAACAAATTAATTTAATATGTACAGATAATTCATAATTGTTGAAATTATGCATTTTTTATAAGATCAGCAAACAAAATTTAATGTCGGGATTTGTTTTTAAATTCTAACTTCTAATTACTGACAGATTAGAGAAAACCATCGAAAAACATGTTCAAATATTACCAACAGAATATGCATACCGTCAGAAAAATATTTCGATATTACGGACAAAATATTGTATACCGTCAGTAAATTATTCGTTTTATTTACCGACAATTTTTGTTAATCCGTCAGTATATTTATACCGATATACTGATGGTTTCTTTTTATCTGTCAGTATATTTTACCGACAGAATATTCCATTGTTAAAGTTTACTACACTTGTATTAACGACGTTTTTGTTCGTCGTTAAATTCCGTCAGTAAATATTAATACCGACGGAACACTTGGATTTAGTGTCGGTTTTGTCCGTCGGTAATTATCTTATATCTTGTAGTGAAAAGTACAAATCTAAAGAGTTATTGAAGAGGACAAGTTTGATTGGACATGGAACCATTTCCAACATTGAACATAACCGTGTGTGGGTGAAAAGATGAAGGTTGTTTGGATAAAAATTGAAGAAGAAGGTGAAGAAATAAAGTTACAAATTTTTCTTGGTTACGGCTAAGGAAAAACCGACCGTTGAAGAATAAATCGGCTCGCTTTTTGTTATACAGTTCATATGTATGAACCGAATTTGGCCGGTTTATATTAAACCTTTAAATTTTTTTTGCACAGAAGATAAACCAAAAATGCATTGGAATGGATGGAATGCATCAACAGACAGAAGCAGCACAAACGAGGGAGGCGTTCAATATAGAGAATTAAACCAATTAACTAATTCTCAAAGAAATGCTTCAAAATACAGTTAAGACTTGTCTGCATACTTATAGCTGTCACATCTATGGGAACTATTACTATAGTACAATTTAGGCTTGGACACATCCTAATGCAATGCAATTAGTAAACCGCAATTCTTACTAATTCGAATTCCTTTTAGGTCATACCAAGTCAGATACCTATACAGAAAAGAATAATTAATTTAACCTAGTGTACATAATATCTTTAGTTATGAACTAACGTAATTGAGAGAAACAAATTATAAACCCTCTTTAAAAAGGAAATAAATGAAATTACCAGTTTAGGGAAATTTTAGGGTACCCTACAGTGGCGGTCTCTATGTGCATCTGTTGATATAGGCTTGGAATTTGGAATCAGCACGTACAAAGACTGAAGCTCCATAGTACTGTCCCTCTTCTGGGTGCAACTTCTACGTAAACAAACCCTTTTACTGGTTTCCTATTCTTATTACCGTTCTCTTCCAAGTGTAGACGGCAGCAGCTTCTTGTTTGGACGGTGAGAAAATTGGGGGTACGTTGCTGTAACATCGTATTTTCCTTTCTTAACTTCCCTTTTATTTACTTCTCTCTGTTTCTGCGTTTATGTCTTGGAAGTACTTCCAACGACCGAACTTTGGCTAGTGTGAAATTCATGCAGGAGAGACTGATTTTTTAAAGTTTTTCTTAGGTCATCGCCTTTGTTTGTAAACTAAAAACTTAAGGAAGGAACTTGGAGAGTAAACATACATCCGTAATAAATTAGCTAAAAATGTCAATGTTTTCTATGTTAATTGAGCAGATCGGCTGAGCAGATATGCACAAGGCAAAGATGAGCAGAGAGACGGGGAAAAAAAAGCAAGTGAAAACAGCATGGCCATTACAGAATGGGAACAGCAGCAACGAGCAGGAAAAAGATGAAGGAAGCCAAGCAGGAGAGTGGATGCCATATATGGATCTCATAATAGGATGGCCATGCACTCAGGAGGGGGAGAAAATGATTGCAAACATAATTCAAGAAGTGCTCTATGGTCCAAGAAGATTCATTCATCACCGGTTGCCAATTTTTGAGCAGATATGCAGTAAATAATATTACGAAACTGAGGCATCAATTGTGCAAATATAGAAGCAAATGCAATCAGATACAGAAGAACGCACCAAAAGTACCAGATACTTTGCAGGGCAAGTTGTTCAGAAGTCAGCACAAGATGCAACTTAGGAGATAAAAATAGGCATAGAGGTTCTAAGCTTGTTTTCATCATGTTTTAAAAAATTGAGCAGCTAGGAAATTATCAATAGAACTAATTGATACTGATTTTGTTTTCTTTATCTATGTCTGCTCTTATTTTTCTTTTCTCCTCCTTTCTTTTGGTCTTAGTTTTGATGCATCAAATGGCAGAAACAAATCCAACCATAAAACATTAGCAGGAGCCGTAATTCCAAGTAATTTGCTTTCAGGTATCAATCGATGTACAAGTAGGTTGTGACCAAACTGTAACCTAGGAAGCTCCTTACAGAGAGCAAAATGTGGAAACAATAATCGATGACTCAGTCAACAAACCAGAAACAAAAAAGAATGGAATCAATTCATATACAGCGTGAAAAAAATTCAATAATCGAGCAAAAGTGCATCGAGCAAAGCCTGAGATAAGAAGCTCACTAGACATTAATATCCAAGCGTTTTGATCGGGCAGTACTGCTTATTTCTTGTGAACCAGCCAGTGAAAATCTTGGGAAGCTGTAATTCTCAGTTACAGAAACTGGCTGTTGAGGGTATAGTGTGGGAGGTGGGGTCAAATTGCGTTGAGCTGGCAGTGGAGGAAGAGTGTTGTACTTGTAAGCATTACTAGCTAAGCTGCAGTCCACGAAAAAAAGCTTTCATGTGATGTTTCAAAAGCAAAACACGACTTTAAAAGTACATTGAGAATGTGAACCATATTGAATCATAGCACACTAGACAATCATCAGTTCAAAGCTACAAACTCGTAACATATTAACAAAAGTACTCCACAAAGTAAATCCAAAACATCTCGACTAGACCAGAGATTCCCGAAACCAGAAGCAACTCTTTTAGCAAGTCAAAAGTTAATGGAAGCATAATTAAGTGAAATTGGCAGTACGGGTACCTTGTATTCTTGTACAGATGATCTTCCTCATTTATATCGTCATCCAAACGATGTCCTGGTCCCTGAATTGAAGAAGACGATGACCACATACTTGGTGTAGAAGAGTCATCCGAAAAATATCTTCTTCGTATCAACTGAAAGAATGTACCAAAGAGATTACAGCTTGCAAGAATAACAACAAAAACCACAGTAGAAAAGCAATGTGCTAGATGAGAATGCTAACCAATCGAAAGAATTTTATCACCCCCTCCTTGTCATACCTTGCTTCTTTGGCAGCCTGTCCATGTTTAATAGACAGATTAGAATGCCAATTATGTCTAACATTAAGGAGTAAAAAACTTAATATAATTCATCTATTACGCATATCCATAACAATATCCTTCAAATCATTACCAGTTATGACACTAGGAAAATATCTGCATTTATTATGTTTCAGATTCAATCTTATGAATTTAGGTTGAGTTATTAGATCAGAGTCCCAAGGAATGGTCAAGTTATTTTTCAGTACTTCAGGAAAAAGATGTAAAAGTGCTCAAGTACACTAGTTACCTAATGATTTGAGTAAAAGAAATAAACTAGCATTTTTGCCGAGAAAAAAAAAACTAGCTTCCCTGATATAGAAGAATATTCCAAAATTGGATCATTCTAGTTCTCAAAAAATAAACAGCATTTTCTTTTCATTATGATCTCAAAGGCTTACTGCAATGAGGCCTCCACCACCAGGGAAACTCTCAGTCAATGGCAGCTCCTCACTAGATGGAAGCAAACCCTGCTTCTCAACCCACTGGCGAGCAACATCAACAAGATTTCCACTACTTCCTCTTGTACCCTCCTTTGCAGCAACATCAGCCTTGTTACCAATAACAAGAAAAGGGACAGGAAGACCACCAGGACCACCAGAACCTAGAGGAGCTGAAAATGTTCCGGTCGCTGCAATCTCAGATGCCCATTTTTGCAAGCTTGTTTTGGTCCTTCTCTGCGATAAATCATGCACAAATATGACACCTGTGGAATCAAAACAGAATCATAAGCAATCAATCACAGAGGTAACATCTTGCATAAGGTATGAAAGTTGCGATATTTAAGGAAACAGAAGCAAATCGTCTAGATGTTGCTGGACAAAATGTGATTGCATAACACTATTTTTTAAGATGTTAAACAGTTAAGCAGAAAAAACAAACTGATGAATATCACATCCAGATATAAGTATTTGGAGGACCTGCAATAGTCCAACTTCAAAAAGTAGAATGAGTTCTCTTAGCTATTTTCTAAAAGCAACCCTCACTAAAATGAAAGGCAACTTTCTATTGAACCAGCAAAAGAAAGTGTCCAATACAATGGTTAACCAATGTCTAGCAATGAAGAGATAATATCTATTAGGAAGCTCATGTTTGAGAAACCCCCAAATCCACTCATCACTGAATAAGCAACAACAGCATAGTTCACAAGGAAAATGCATGCCTAATGCAACTGGTAATAACATCTGCTGCCATTGTCTACCAGCAAGTATGTGTATGGCCTCCAAGGGAGGCAAAAGTCCACCTAAATTTTTGTAAACTTTGTATAATGCGAATAACAATAACCAGCCAGGAAGAAGATTTGGAGCTCACCGTTAATTTGAGAATAGAATAGAGACCGGCAGTCTTTATATCGATCATGTCCAGATATATCCCAAAGTTCAACGAAGAAATCTCTTTCAGAATCACCCCTAATGCTGCTTGACGAGCTACTGGAATTACCACAAGTAATGTGCTGGATGAAATTGATTGCAAGAACTTAGTCAAGGCATGAAAATTGATAACACTTTTTAGCAACCTGATGAACAGAATCTCTTACCTTCACAGAAACTGTACATCCAATTGTTTGAGAGGGGCGAGTGATGGAAGAACCATTGACAATCAAATGAACGAGTGATGTCTTTCCCACACCTAATAAACATTCAAATTAAAATTTAAATTCACATCAAAAGGCAAAATAGTTTAATTTGGTGCAAGAGCATCGAAAATATCCTGGAAGTAGATCATTGCTTTTCTCTTAGGCTTCTGCTATTTGTATAGCAAGTGACCACAAAGAATTACATAAAAAAGTTACTATTTAATTGTTGAACAAGTTATGAGCCATGAAAAACACTGTCTGGTGTTATCAAGACATGTAAGTGTCATTTGCAAATTTGTGCTGCTATAGGTATTCAACCAATTGAAATGCAAAAATCCAGGACCCAAGTACAGACATTCCATTAGTTAGATTGTACAAGCTCCACACTGGAAAAGAGTAATCTGTGTGATATATCATTCATCTATCAGAATTCTTAGATAATAGGCATATATAAGATGAATCCGCCAGATTTGCATTTCTATGGTTTAAAATCTCACATGGTTCCCCTAATCTAAGCAGAAGCACATTAAAAAGCAAAATGAAGAACTTACCCGAGTCACCAACAACAAGAACTCGAACTTGACCACAGGGTGGTCCACCATTTGTATCCTTTTTATCCCTCTCCCGATCTCTCCAGAACATGATGTAATCTAGAGCAATAACAGATCACCTGAAAACACAAAAAGCCAAAGAACATCCAACTCAGTCCTTTTACTGATATACCAATCAAGACGAGAAAAAAGAAACATTTGATCTCAACATAAAACGACAAATTGTTTAAGAGAGCATCTTAAATCCAACACAACATCCATTTTTGGGCAGACAAGCCGAGATCAGAACTGTTAACTAAGAACCCAACAGTAAAAGCTCCTGCTAGAAAGAACAGCATCTCATTTACTGCTTGATACCCAAACAAGATCTCTAAATAATACTAGAAACAAGAAGCAAGAACTTCGTTCCAGTTTAAATTATCCTAGAGCAGCATGCTGTTTGAAAGAAACACGAAAACCTAAACAATGTGGCACATTACCACTCATTAGATTCCCCTGAATCGAAACCCAAATCAAGCTTGTAAAGCTTTGCACGTATTTAATGATGTCGCACGAGGTCTCAAAATAGAAACTACATTTGTTCAATAATTAAATTACAAAAGGAAAGGAAAGCGCAGGAGAGTACCACCTGAGAGATGACGTCACCTTGGAATCGTATCGCATCGAGATTGATTGTGCTCTCACCCTAAAGGCCAGTAAAAGCTTAAAATATGAAATCACAACCCCTAGAACTGTGGAGACTTAGAACAACGAAATGTTAAGGAATCAAACGACGGCGATTTGGGCGGAAAAAGGAGGAATTGGCGTCACGACTGCGTTATTGGAATATAGAGAGGTATAGAGAGGGAATAGAGGATGAGACTCTGGCTGTGTGAGATTTTAGATTCAGGCCTTCTACTTGATACTCAAGAGAGTGAGATTTCATTAGTATTTGTGAAATAATGTGTTTGATTTGAGGAAATCATGAACAGAGAGAATCCTAAAATGACCAACATACCCCAAAATGAAAAGTGTATTCGTTTGATTTCTTTTTCAGCCACGGATACGGCGCTGTGCTGCTTCGAAGTCTTTATTATCAATTTATAAATAATTTTGAAAATTAGGAAATTATCTGATTATTATCGTAGATATAGAGTAAATCAGGTATAATCAGTCTATTTGTTTTTTAATTTATTTTTAATGTATTTATTGTATTTTTATTGACATAATATTTTTTGTGCTATTTTTTAAAAAAATTGTATCATTCTTATATTGTCTCATTTATATGTAGGTCTACTTTTTTTTTTTGAAATAATCTAAATCATTAAAAGAAAACACACAGAAACACGGACCAGAAAGGCATAACGAAACTAACCCAAGCCAACAGGCTTACCCCATACACCCGGATCCTACTAGCCTTTCCCCGTCAAAGTCCGAATGAACAGAAATATCAGCAGTTAAAATGGAATCCAAAAACGAAGGTCTAACATTCTAATGATGCAGATTTGCATATAATAAGGCTACCCGAGCAAGAGAGTGAGCCGCCTTATTGGCAATCCTACGCGTCCAATGGAAGGACAATTGAAGGAAATGTTGCTTGAGTGAGACACAATCAAGAGCCAAAATTCCAATCTCTGAAGAATTCGAATACGGATCTGAAATAGCTTGCACAGCCGTCAAACAATCAGACTCCACAATAACCTGATCAAAATTTTTATCCTTTAACCAAGATAGGGCTTCCCTTATCGACATAAGCTCAGCAAGGACTGGATCAATCTAAAACGGGTAATGACCCGAGATGGCCGCCACAAAAAGCCCTCTATCATCTCTAAGGATAGCAGCAAACCCTGTAGCGTTCTTGTCCGGGAAGACCGCCGCATCAACATTACATTTTAGAAAACCACTCATTGGTCTAATCCATCCACCCTCGACAGCCTGATTCTCCCCATTCGTACCAGCAACTCTCTTAAACATCTGCTGAGAGGCCTGCCAGTCTTTAAGAAAACTATCAGCAAAGTTGACAATCATTAAGGGGGAGATGCTTTTACCTTGCCATACTCGTAAGTTGCGGTGGTACCAGATGCTCCAAAGTAAGACAAGCTGACGCTCGGATCTGAAAGACGAAACGCTTTGTAAAAGCTGCGTTAGAATCGATTCGACTCCGTGTGTTGGGAACCGCCAGCCTGACATAGACCAGACGTCTTTTGCTAGAGGACAATCCACCAGAGCATGAGATAAATCTTCTGAAAACCCACAAATATCACATTCGGTGTTGAGCATAATACCCTTACGTCGTAACCGATCTTTGCAGGGGAGGAAGTCACGAAGACACCGCCAACCAAAATCCTTGATCTTAGGAGGTACGACCATATTCCAAAGCTTGTTCCAAGGACCCTCAACAAAGAAATGTTCTGTGACAGTATACAAAGAAAGAGCCAATTTGTACCCTGATTTAACTGAGTAAGCACCATTCGAACTGTGATGCCAAATGAGTTTATCTGGCGGTTTAGAGCGAGCAATGGGGATCCTGGAAATACGCCCAACATCATAAGGAGTAAACAAACCTTCCAACAGTTGTACATCCCACCCAGATTTCTCCTCGTTAAACAAATCACACACCTTAAGCTCATCGAAATCCGGAATGGATGGGGACGTAACAAAAAAATTATTGGTATCGTTGATCCAAGGATCGGCGAAAACATTAATCGAAGAACTGTCTCCTAGTCTCCATCTAACGCCTTTAATCAGAATGTCCTTAGCTGCAAATATACTCTTCCAAATAAAACTAGAATTAGGACGGTCAGTGGCCTCCAGAAAACTACACGATGGAAAATATTTTGCTTTGAAAAGTTTGGATGGTAGCGAATTAGGAAAAGCCAAGAAACGCCAGGCTTGTTTACCAAGCATAGCTAGGTTAAAACAGTACAGATCCCGAAACCCCATACCCCCATATTTCTTCGGTGCACAGAGGCGATCCCAACTAGCCCAGTGAATTTTCTTTCTATGTTCTGTCCCCGACCCCCACCAATAGGCATTCATTATTTTCTGAATATCATCACACGTACCTTGGGGAATAAGGAAGACACTCATACAGTATGCCGGCAAAGCTTGCGCTATTGTCTTGATAACAATCTCTTTCCCCGGTTTTGAAAGCAGCCTATTCTTCCAGCTCGCAATACGCTTACTAAGCCGATCTTTTATAAAAGCAAAGACTTGTTTCTTCTTCCTCCCAATTAGAGAAGGGAGACCCAGATACCGTCCGTGATCAATAGGCGTAGATACCTCTAGTATGTCTTCCACTGCACGTCTTTCAGAAGGATTAGTATTTGAACTAAACATAATGCCTGACTTCTGAAAATTGATAGCCTGTCCCGACGCTCCTTCATAGATGGCAAGTATCCTTTTGATGGTTCGTCCTTCAGAGATATTCGCGCGAAAGAATAGAAAACTATCATCAGCGAAAAAAAGATGGGAGACACTAGGGCTACCAGGGCAGATAGTCGCTCCGTGTATGTCCCCTTTAGCCTCGCTTTCTCTTAATAAAGCTGATAATCCTTCAGCACAGAGAATGAAGAGATATGGAGACAATGGATCACCTTGCCGTAAGCCGCGCTTCGGAATGATAGGTCCTACTTCGGATCCGTTAAACATCACTGAATAGCGCACAGTAGAGACACACATCATAACTAGCTCCACCCATTTGATATCAAAACCCAACTTTAACAGGATAAAACGGAGATAAACCCAATCTACTATGTCATAAGCTTTGCTAATATCAATTTTGAGGGCTGCCTCCGCCTTTTTTCCTTTACCTTTGTTCTTCATATAATGAATAATCTCAAAAGCCACCATGATATTATCAGTGATAAGCCGACCAGGGACGAAAGCCGATTGCATGGGAGAAATGATCCTTGGTAGCAAACTTTTTAGGCGGTTCGCTATCACCTTGGCTATAATTTTATAAAGGACATTGCATAGTGCTATAGGTCGAAAGTCTTTCATGCACTTAGGATTTTCTTTTTTAGGAATCAGAACAATCACTGTATCATTTAGTGTGTCTGGAATCTGACAACGCTCCATCCAGTTCCGACAATTTTCAAAAAGGTCAGCTCCCAAAATAGACCAACATTGCTGGAAAAATGCGGGATTCATACCATCCGGACCCGGGGTCTTGTCCGGATGCATGTCAAACAATGCAACCTTGAACTCCTCGAAACGCACAGGAGCGAGAAGATGATTGTTATCATCCTGACTCACTACCGAACGTACCGAACCAAAGTGACTGAAGTCCCCTCCACTCGACGCTGAAAAGAGCTGGTTAAAGTAATCGAGGATGACGTTACCTATCCCCTCGTCTTCCACAACTTGCTGCCCAAGATCGTCCACCAGTGAATGAATGTGATTCAAACGTTTCCGATTTGAAGCTTGAGCATGAAAATATTTCGAGTTGGCCTCTCCGTAATTCATCCAAAAAATCTTTGACCTTTGCTTCCAGTAGATGTCTTCCTGGGCAAGGAGGCAGTTGAGCTCAGCTTTTAGATTTCGAAACGAACTGTACTGATGGTTATTAAGGGTTATCTCCATTTTCCTCTTGATAGACTTGATGCGTGCAGGGAAATTTGACCCTAGATGTTTCTACCAATCCATCAACCCGAGACCACACTCTTTAATTCGATCCAGAAGATTCCGCCCAGCATTAGCCAACCAAAACCGCGAGACAAACTCAGAGAAACCTTCCTCTATAAGCCATTTGTTTTCAAAACGAAAACGACTGATTCCTTTTACTGGAAATCGACGAGAAGCCACTAGCTTAATGGGATTATGATCAGACTTAGCACTCACCAGATTGTAAAGCTTGTGAAAGGGAAAAATATCCATCCACTCCTTGTTGACAAAAGCACGATCTAATCTTTCCAAGACCCGCGAGTTTGCATCCCTTCCTCGTTCCCAAGTATAGCCAAAACCAAGAAGAGGAATGTCCACAAGATTACAATCCATTATGCATTGACGAAAGCCTTCCATCAAAAAATTTGGATAAACCCCTCCACCCAATTTATCATCAGGAGACAGAAGGTTATTAAAATCTCCTAAACAAACCCAAGCCATGGTCTGTAACCTTGAGAGGGACCGTAGAAGCTCCCAACTGGCACGTTTTCTAGCATAATCAGGATAACCATAGAAACCAGTAAGGCGCCATTCAGGATTAGTTGAATCGTCAATAATCATATCGATATGGTTTTGAGAATAGCCTGTAATAGTAGCAGAAATAGCATTCGTCCATAACATGGCCAGACCCCCACTACGACCGAGCCGATCAACACAGAAACAACGATCATAATTCAACATCTTTTTTATTTCTTCAATCTTATTAGAATTCGCAATAGTTTCACTAAGAAAAATAATACAAGGCTTATTGACCCTAACTAGGTCCTTGAGAGCACGAACTGTTTGGTGGTTGCCTAAGCCACGACAGTTCCAGGCTATGTAACTCATGGCTCTCGACAGGTCTGCTGAGCAAGACCCGCCGTTGATGAATGATAAGCAGTATTAGACACAGAAAATTCATCAGTAATCATCTCATCGACCCCACTTATTCCTATATCTCCTTGTCTGGGCCGTTTGTTGTTGTCTCCCATAACTAAAACCAAGCCTTCTTTGTCCATCGGCCCCACCATGCTGGTTACCCCCCCGTCGGTTATAGTTTCATTGGCCTCAAGCCCATGTTGGCCCACATCAGACCTGGTCCCGCTAGACGGCTTGAATGTGATCTTCTTCGGATAGAAAGAAAAACGATTGCCGATTCTATGCGGATTCTTCTCTGCGGATTGCTGATATCTGGCATCCTGATTTCGTGCAGCAGAATCAGCGGCAATCTCAACCTCAGGATCTCGTTTCCACTGAACCGTTCGTCTTGTAGCACGGGCTCGAACTTCGGCGTGGATCTCCTCCGGCCATTCACGACATAACTCCTCCTCCGATCGTTCAAACCGTTTGGGGCAACTGGATTCACTGTGACCGATAATACCACAAACGTAGCATATAAGGGGAAGCCGTTCATAGCTGAAAGTAATTTCCATCGGAGCCGCTCCCTGCTTTCGGATAATCTTCTTCCTCATCAAAGGCTCTTCAACATTTATCCTGACCCGAACCCTCATGTAAGTATTCCAAGAACTGCTTCTGTTGGCTGAATCGTATTCCAGATAGATACCCATCAGATTTCCAATACTCTTGGCTAATGCCTCCGAAGCAAACCCCAAAGGGAGACCATGAAATTGAGCCCAAATATCAGTATAGAGAAAAACAACATCCGCTGGATTCTCCCCTTCCTTCCATTGATGAATTAACAGAACACATTTGTTGAAAGACCACGGCCCTCCAGCTAACATCTTCTTCATGTCGAAATGGTGATAGAACTGGATTATATAGAGATTATTATCGTTCATCGGTTTAATAAACGCTCCCCGCACAGGTCGCCATAGATTCAACAACGTTCTTTCGAGAGCTTCTGCATTAATCATTCTTTCACCCACCAGTTTTCCTAAGAGACAGAGCTCATAGTTGATCTCCTCCCTTTGAATATCTTCCGTAGGTATCACAAACTCAGCTTCTTCTTTCTCTTGGATAGTAAGTTTCTGTAACTCTGACTCCATATTGTTGTAAAGAAAAATCAAGATGGCAGACTGTCAATAAAACTACAAGAACCCTCAACATGCACGTTCAAGGCATGACCAAAACTTGCACTCTGTTTAGAGAGAGACGAGAGGCAAGACAAAAAAGTAGTACACACAAAATTCACTTGAAATAGCTTTTCTATTATATAAAAATAAGGCTGTTATTATCATATCTTTCCAAATTTTACTTTATTACGAAACTTCGGACTGAACGATAATAATAACTATGATCTGGTTATTTTCAAATAGATAGCGGTATGACAAATTAGGAAATTATGTATTGAACTTAATTTAGAATTTTATAAAAAATTGAGTTTGAATTTGCCCTCAAACAAAAAAAAATTGAGTTTGAATTTAAAAATAAAATAAAATGTATGAGAATGGATTTATTTTACTAAATTTAAACACATCCCGGTTCATATGCAAGTCTAATTAGGATGGAGTTAGTCTTCTTTCTTATCGGTTAGTCTTAGTCCACACCAAAACCATATTTAGATCTTAAACTTAATTAGGGGATTAATTAATTTTCATTTTTTAAAGATTAGATGGAAACTCCCAAATCTGGTAAGATTATGTATTTTATTTTTACCTCCCTAAGGCAAATTCCTCCCACAGTCTCTCTCCTCTGCGGTCTCTCTCTCTACTTGGCGGTGACCCCTTTCTCTTCCTCTCTTCTCTCCTCTCCTCTCCTCTCCTCTCCTGGGGGTCGCCTTTCAGTTGACCGAAAAGATTAACGAAAAATTTGGAAAAAAAACATTTCAATTGCAATTTGAATTTCCAATTCCGATCGCGTTAGTTTTCAAATCAACAATCTAATTAGACCTTAAGAAACAACACCAACGAAATCGAAAGCACCATGTCGGAGATGGCGAACACCGATCCTGAGGGGATCGACGTAGTCCGAATGACGTGGAACTTGTGGCCGCGCACCAAGGTGGAAGCCAGCAAGTGCGTTATCCCTCTCGCCGCCTGCATCTCTCCGATCCGCCACCATCCCGACATCCCAACACTCCCCTACGTGCCGCTCCGCTGCAAAACATGCTCGGCCATCCTCAACGCCTTCGCAACCGTCGATTTCACCGCCAAGATCTGGATCTGCCCCTTCTGCTTCCAGCGCAACCATTTCCCTCCCCACTACTCCATGATCTCCGCCACCAACCTCCCCGCTGAGCTCTACCCGCAGTACACCACCGTGCAGTACACGCTCCCTAACCCTAATCTCAATCCCAACAACCCCATTCATCCCGATGCGGCTCACCCGCCCTCGTCGCCATCTCCTGTTTTTGTGTTCGTTTTGGACACGTGCATGATCGAAGAGGAGTTTGGGTTTGTTAAATCGGCGTTGAAGCGCGCTATCGGCTTGTTGCCTGATAACGCCCTCGTTGGATTCGTTACGTTTGGGACTCAAGCTCATGTTCATGAATTGGGGTTTTCGGATATGTCCAAGGTTTATGTTTTTAAAGGCAACAAGGAGATTTCCAAGGATCAGATCATTGAGCAACTGGGACTTGGCGTCCCGGGTCGGAGACTCCCCGCTGGGTACCAACAACAAAAAGTGATGCAAAATGGGGTTCCGGATTTGGGTGTGACCCGGTTCTTGTTGCCTGCTTCTGATTGCGAATATACACTCAATTCGGTGCGATTTTGGTTTGCCTTTTAACTAGTTGTTAATTTGGTGTCTATAGGGATTAGTGAGTGAAGAGAACTTGTGTGGATTTTTTAATTGTAGCTTTTGGATGAGTTGCAAACGGATCAATGGCCGGTGTCACCAGGCACTCGGGCTTTGAGGTGCACAGGAGTGGCATTGAGTGTGGCAGCAGGGTTGCTTGGAGCTTGTATGCCTGGAACAGGGGCTAGAATTATAGCTTTGGTTGGTGGTCCATGCACAGAAGGGCCTGGCACGGTATTACCTTTTGGCTCCCATTTTAAATGCGATTCTTGTTATGCTTTGTGAGGTTAATAGGCATAGTATTTTTAAGTGATAACAGTAATGTAACTACCGGAGATTTTGTAGCCAATGTTGCTTACCTTTGCCGAGGGGAAAACAAAGTTCTGTGGATTTAGCTATCACATTCTGACTTATGCTGTTTTAGTTGGTCTGGAACCAGTGAAGATCTTTTTATTTGCTCATATAACTTATTTTGGTGTGAGAAGTACCCTGGTTTGGTGTTTACTTCTTAATACAGTATGTGGTAATTGGTGTGAATAACTGTGTTTTTCTGCCAAGATCAGGAACTTTTTGGTAACCTTTTCTTTTTTCAGATTTAAGAGTATTGCCTGTTCTCTGTAGAACTATATATTCTATGCCCTCACATATTCCTCTCCATGTCTTCAAATTGAAAATTAGGACATGGTTTTGAGTGTTGGCTTTTATTTTTCACGTTGAGCATTCTCCTGTTTCACTCATGTATATTTACAATAATTATTAAGGTAATTTTCATTCTTGAATTTTGCAGATCGTATCAAAAGATTTGTCTGATCCTGTGCGTTCACACAAGGATCTTGACAAGGATGCTGCACCATATTTCAAGAAAGCTGTCAAGTTTTATGATAGCCTTGCGAAGCAGCTTGTCAACCAGGGTCATGTTCTGGACCTTTTTGCATCTGCGCTGGATCAGGTTCTTATTTAGTTTCTTGTGTTATAATTATGTCCATATTTTGCTTGTTGATTTGACAAAGCAACCAATCTCCATAGTATGAACTACTGGCTAAGCCCAATTAGGAATGTGACTTTGATCAGCCGGAGGAATATATGTTTTTGAAGCTATGCTATTGAAATAATGAGGATCCAAATACAGCCAATTTTGAGATCTAAAGTCCAATGTTGGGGGTTCTTTTCTATCTCCTAATTTCCAATGCTTAGTTTTAAAAGCTATGATTGAATTTCAAGCGAGCTCTTATTCTGTTAGGCTCATTTCTCAGTATGGGTAAATTTGCTCACAATCCTCATAGCTTTTAGTTCATGAGCTTGTTCTCTTAGTAACATCAGGAATTCTTTGAACCGAATAGCGTAGTTATGAATTGTAGTTGTTGGTATCTCACTGCGTTGCTATTGGTAAAATTTCCAACGTCTTCCATCTGAGGAGGAAACTGGAAATCAAGTTCACTATTTTTCTCCCACTGTAAGAGACTTGGTTGATGTCAACTAGACTATATCATTGATTGAAGATGCCTGTTCTAGGTTGGTGTAGCTGAAATGAAGGTTGCAGTTGAAAGAACTGGTGGCCTAGTTGTTCTGTCAGAAAGTTTTGGGCATTCTGTATTTAAAGACTCTTTCAAGCGTGTATTTGAAGATGGTGAACAAGCCCTTGGTCTTTGCTTCAAGTAAGTATCAAATATGTATATTCCCTTTTCTCCTTCGCCTTTTATGTATTATGTTCCTTGGTGGTGTTGAAATTGTAATTTTTCAAAGCTTACAAAAGTATAGTAAGAGTTAAATTGCTAGGTTTATGTTAGGTCTCTAGTAAAGCAGAAGAGAAATGGTTAAAGTCTAGGCCTTTTATTGAGATGAAAATCAGTAGGGACTAGGGAGGACCTTACAGGCAACAGCCAAGAGGTGCCATTCTCTCCTTAGACATTTTCATTCCTAGTACATTTTTGCCTGCTCCTTTTCACACCCCTCTGTCAGCTCAATATTCCTTGACCTGACTCCCTTCCCTAACAACCATGCCACCTCAGCCTTCTAGAATCTTGCTAATGCCAAAACAAAGAAGTAATAAAACAGAAATAAAAAATAGCAGCCCTCCAGTATCAACCTTAGGAATTGTTTTTTTCCTCTTATCATTTTAGCCTCTTTTCTTTTGTCTTGAGTAGGAAAGCTTAACTGGAGGCCTGTCAGTTTATTGTGTAATTTAATTTCAATTATGCTCTTGTACCTTTTTTTCCCACTAATGGTCAATCTTGCTGAAGATCAGTGACCTTAGTTTGTACAGTGTGCTATTGGTGACTCTAATATGAGTAGCTATGTTATCAATGATTGTAATGTTTCTTTTGGTTCTACTCTCATAAGTTACTGATCCCTTGGAAATTTACTAGCCTTAGCAATTGGGAGACATTGACAAGTTCAATGAATCATTTCATGCTTATTTGCTAATTCCGTTAATGAATTGCTGGCTTCAGATTGAGTTCCAATATGTTCCACTTAAATGTCTTAAATTTACAGTTGTGAGCTTTGAGAAAATTGGGATATGTTTGGTGTTTCTCTCATTGATCATCCAGATATTATGTTTGAGAATCCATTCTCTCTCTGTTTATTTTTCTTTTTATTGCGTTTGGCTGTTAATTATCTTTTATTTGTTTGCAGTGGAGCACTGGAGATTAACTGCTCCAAGGATATCAAAATTCAGGGAGTTATTGGGCCTTGCTCATCCTTGGAGAAGGTTAAGTTTGCTCTTTGCCTTTTCATAATTTCTTTCAATTTTAATGAAAATGCACTTATATATGATGGGTTATGGTGTTTATCTAATACTTGTGCTTGCTTTTGCAATGAAGATCTAATTAACTTCTGCTTGTTTGCACTGGAAAATGATGCAGAAAGGGCCTAATGTTTCAGACACAGTTATTGGCGAGGGGAATACCACAACTTGGAAGATATGTGGTCTGGATAAGAGTACTTGTCTAACTGTTTTCTTCGATCTGTCTTCCAGTGAAAGGTCAAATACTCCTGGAACTGCAAATGCACAGTTATACATACAGTTCCTTACGAGGTATACCAGATGTTAACTCTGCCTCTGTAGATATATATACAAACTGTAAGAAGTACATCTGCTTTTCTCTTTGACATGGTACATGTTCTGCTATTAATCTTAACCTTTTATTTCTTAATTACAGTTTTCAAAACCCTGAAGGCCATACCTTACTTCGAGTCACAACCATTACAAGAAGATGGATAGATAGTGCTGTTAGCACAGAGGTTAGTTTACTTCTTACTTATATTCTTTCCCATGCAAGCCAGTTATCTATAATCATTCACGTAGAGTTATAGGGCTTCACATGCATCAATCTTTAAAGAAGCAACCCCTTGCCTCAATCACCTATTTACCCAAGAACTGGCTGAGATCTCAATCGTGTAATTTGAAACTTTGTGTTATGCATGAAGATTACCTTTTTTGTAATCCTTCAAAATTTTCTCGTCTTTTATGCTCTTAATGAAGCCCTTAGCTATTGGTCTGTTGATATGACAGTGTGGCTTCTTCCATTTAAGTTAATGGACCTTGATAATTTGCAATTAAATTGAATAACTTAAAGAGAAATATTTTGAAAAGCTTCAAAATGATGAATGACATGCATGTTGTTGAAAGGGTGGACAATATTTCGGTATACTTCATACATTCTGTGTGCCATTTTCTTTGTCATCGGTGAGTTTGACTGGGGATTTTGGTTCTTTTCAGGAACTAGTACAAGGTTTTGACCAGGAGACTGCTGCTGTGGTAATGGCAAGATTAGCATCCCTGAAAATGGAGATAGAGGTTGCTACAGCTGTTAATTTTCACTGCCTTGCTTAATTCTTTATACACATTTTCTGAAATTGATGCATCCCTCCCATTTGGTTAATATGCGTGGACTGATGATTTAAAAAGTCACCCATGCTTGCAATTAGACAATTTCTTGGAGTTACTTTGTTTTGGCAGTTGTATAATCCATAGAAGCTTAACAACTCATTTGGCTTTGCTGCAGTGCAAGCATATGTAAAGTTTTCATTTCTTCTATTAATTGTGTTGAAGTTAATTATTTAACTCTTCTCTATCCATGCAATCTGTTCATCAGGAAGGATTTGATGCCACCCGTTGGTTAGATAGGAACCTGATTCGCGTCTGTTCCAAATTTGGTGAATACCGGAAGGATGACCCATCATCGTTTACATTGAACCCTTGTTTTTCGTTGTTCCCTCAGTTTATGTTTAATCTACGACGATCCCAATTTGTACAGGTACTAATGTCCTCTATGTTCTCTCCTATCATTTCTTATTTTGTTCTGCATGTGGTATATGAAAGTTATTTGTTTGATTTGGTAGGTTTTTAACAACAGCCCAGATGAGACAGCTTATTTCCGCATGTTGTTAAACCGAGAAAATATTACCAATGCTGCAGTCATGATTCAACCTTCACTTATATCATATTCATTTAATTCACTTCCACAACCTGCTTTATTGGATGTTGCTTCAATTGCAGCCGATCGGATTCTCTTGTTAGACTCGTATTTCAGTGTTGTAGTGTTCCATGGAATGACAATAGCACAGTGGCGTAACATGGGTTATCAGAATCAGCCAGAACACCAAGTATGTATAAATCTGTCCCTGATGAAAAGCAGGATTGTCATTCACAAATTGCATTCAGGCTAGTTAGGTTTTAATTCTCCATTTGGCTTTTATGTTGATTTTAATCTCCAAAATTAACCAAAAAAATTATTAGTAACTCTTTTTGTTTCATCATCATCTTCTTCTTCCTTACTTCCACATTGTATGTTTTCTTGGCATCTCTTCAATATGTTTATTTAACAATCGAAAATCATAGAAGGTTGGTCCTGCCAATCATCTGCATTAATAAAAGAAAATTCTTATCTGATAGACAAACATGTAAGGCGTGGCATAAATGAAATAGATAGTTGGATTAGATCAATGCATCATAGATACTGGAAATGCTACCCTAGTACCTATGTTCCTTCCTGTGTTACTTAGAAATGCAATGCTCTTTGATCATGACAATAAAATATCTTTGTGATAATGGAAAACTTCTAGTTATTTTCTTTAACATCTGTGAAGCATTGCATGATTACAAGTCAATCTCCATTCCCTGGTTGAATGGTTTTAATGACTTCCATCTTTCTTTGTTAATTAAAAAGTGCTCTTTTCCTTTCTTCTTTCATTTGGATTCTCTAATTGTTGTCATATGATTCAAGTTCTTTTATTTTTTGTACTTCCTGAGTCATTCCGTTATCTTTTTGCAACAGGCATTTGCTCAACTATTGCAAGCTCCACAAGATGATGCTGCTATGATCATCAGGGATCGTTTCCCCGTTCCCAGATTGGTGGTTTGTGATCAGCATGGATCTCAGGTCAGTATTAATCAATTTAAACCTGGCTATTTCCACCTCTACCTTGTTGCAGTTCAATAGTCTCCATGTTCATTGTTTCTCCAAAATCAATATGTCATGGATTTTCCCAAAATTATCCGTTCTTGCAGTGATTAATTTATTCTAATTTATGGTGATTCGCTAATGGGAATTACTATTCCCGGCTTTTGTGCCTTGTTTAGGTGCTGTTGCTCTATGGCAGTAGTTACTTTTGATATTTTGCTACTGAGGTTTCTTTTACTGATGGTTTTGTAATTATATGTCTTGCCGAGCAGGCTAGGTTCTTATTGGCAAAGTTGAACCCTTCAGCTACGTACAATAATGCCCCTGAGATGGCTGCGGGTTCAGATGTGATATTTACAGATGATGTGAGCCTTCAAGTCTTCTTTGAGCATCTTCAGAGGCTAGCTGTGCAGTCTTGATAGTAGACTGGTGTACGTAATTTGTGAGTTTTGTATCTCCTCTGATGTCACCCTGATCATCTCCTCCATTGGGTTCCTGTGTTCTGTCCTTTATTTCCATTGGTTGGAGGAAGAACGAGCTGGACCCTGTGTTTTTATGAAAAATAAGGAGAAAACGTCATTCTCTTGGGGGTTTTGGGGAGAGATGCTTTCTTCCTTGAAACAAGTAGTACTTGAGCTCCGACTCCGAGATCAGACTGGTGATAATGCGGAAAGAAGGTGCTCGGAACTGCGAGATTAGTCCAATACTTTAGTGGTGAGGAAGGGGCCATTCTCAAAACACATTTTGACAGAAGACAGTTGTGTTCTTTTTATAATTTTTGTATTCACAGGGGTCGGAGCTGTTTGGTGCATCTGAAAGTTCTAAAATTATACTTGGATTACGTACTCCTAGGCTCAAGAAATTCAGGAACCAGATAGAGTTTTTTAGTTATTATTATATTTCTTTTGAATTTTTGATTCACATGAAATACATCTCTTGAATACTCCACTCTCTGTGGATTATTGCTACCAGAAATTTGGAACTAGATCAGTTATTCTTATTACTCTGTTCTTACCAAAGTTGCGGATATCATATCAGAATTATTATCAAATTAAGTTTTGGTACAGTACTGTATCGGTAACGGTTAATATCGAGTACTGTTTTGAATAATTTTTTAAATTTATGAATAGTTCCTAAAATTTTTAAATTTTGCAAAACAGTTTATTGATATGCTTTGTATTGTATATTTTATTGGTTTATTGTATATATTAATTATGTTTTTAAAATTTATAATAATAAATAATAATTATAATTAATATGAAATAATAATAATTTTTAAATATTTCACATATAAATAATAATTACAATTAATATAAAAATATAATTATTTTCATACAAATATAAAATTAAGAATAATAAAGGTATTTAAAATGTTACAATAATATAA
>JANITW010000001.1:28038755-28053990 GCA_027564335.1 Erythroxylum williamsii | reverse complement strand
CTGCACGTTGCCGTTTGGATCCATGGAGTTGGCTACTTCTCACGAAAGCTTTGGCTTGATGATTCCTGCAAAACAAAAAAGGCACGTCAGGGGTTGTTTCCCGATAAGCCCCTCCGACGCTCAAGTTAGTCTTTTGGTGAAGGTGGGATCGCTGTAAGCAGAGAAAACTAGGGTTATGATCATACGTACCTCTGTTATGACAGAGTTATATCTTATATATGGAGCATATGCTAGGTTTAAGTCTTTATGTATGCATGGGAGACTTCCACCTACGGATGGGCCATGGATGCATGGACTGGGCCTGGCGTAGCTGATAGGTATGAGACTAATCTCTGAAAATGGACCGATCGACCCTTGGGTTGTTATGTCTGGATTCGGGCCCAGCATGACCGACCTGACCAATACCTTTGTCAGAGGAGAAGTTCTACCACGTTTTGTTAGAGAAGCTGCGCCACACTTATTTAGAGGCCCTCAAATCTTCTGGTCCAGATACTTTATATCTAGCCTGTGTTAGTGGATAAATGGATGGCTCAAATCCTCTGGCACAGAAGATCAGCTCTCTATTTAGAGGAGATGAATAGAGCAGCCAAATGTTGAGGAATGATGGTGAAATAGAGAAGAGAAAACCAAATGTAATTTAAATAGATGGCTCAGATCCTCTGGCACAGGCTAAGTACAGAGTACCTGGGCCAGAGGATTAGCTCTCTAGAAGCCCTCAGATTCTCTGGCCCAGGTACTCTGTACCTAACCTGTGCCAGAGGATAAATGGATGACTCAAATCCTCTGAGACAAAGGATCAGCTCTCTATTTAGAGGAGATGAAGAGAGCAGCCAAACGTTGAGGAATGATGGTGGAATAGAGAAGAGAAAACCAAATGTAACTTAAATGGATGGCTCAGATCCTCTGGCACAGGCTAGGTACAGAGTACCTGAGCCAGAGGATCAGAGTACCTAGCCTGAGCCAGAAGATTAGCTCTCTATTTAGAAGAGATGAAGAGAGCAGCCAAACCTTGAGGAATGATGGTGGAATAGAGAAAAAAAACCAAATGTAACGTCAAGGAACGTGAATGGAACAATCACAACAACAGCCATGAAAGAGGGATTAAGGGTTTGAACTAAAAACGGAAGAGAAAACGTGAAATGAGAGAGGACTAGAAAGGCGATATTTGGTTTCCACCAAACGATTTCTCAATATGTTTGATAAATATGTGGTAAAAGTCTTATAAAAATAAAAATAAAATGTTAGTTGTATTTTTTATTTAAAAATTGATAAAATATTAAAATTTATATTTTTTAAACATACTGAAATGTTAAAAATTAAATTAAAATTTCAAATTTCAATTTAATTTTGTTCCTTTCTACTCCGAGCTATATTTTGTTCCTCTCAAACTATAAATATAAATAAAATTCAAACTTCGACATCCCTGGCGCTCAAATTTGAATTCACGTCTAGTCTCCGCGATGTTCTTCGCTGACTCACAGGACCCGAACTCCGATCCCGACCTCATTGGAGACGAAAGCGACGACAACATCTATGAGGAAGAAAGATCACTGCAATGTAGTGAAGGCCACAGATCGAGCCTCTGTCTGGGCACGGAACAAGGAGGTTCAATCTGCCTTGTCTGCTTCTCCAATCTCATCACCAACCCTCACGCCCAACCTTCCACGTCTCCTACGCTCTGTCGCAGCTCTCCGTCGCCTTCTCAGACTCCGCCTTCCTCCACTCCTTCCTCTGCTCTCACCCTCTCCTCCTCGTCTCACCTCTCATCACCGCCCTCTCCCTCTTCGATGACGATCCTATTGCCTGTCAGATTGTTCGACTCATCGCCACTCTTTGTGGATTCGGTAACGCCTCCCTCTGCGACGAGTTTGTTTGCCACGTGGCGGATTCTATTGCCTCCGGCGTCTTGGCATGGAGTCGCCGTCAGGTTTATATGGTACGTATCTTCATCAATTGTTAGGCGATTGTCAATCAGATCGTTTCTTCTACTTACTATGCGGCTGTTTGCATTCATTCAGCTTCACTGCTTTGGCGTTCTATTGAATTGTTGTGTGAACAATCCGTATGCTCTGGTTAAAGACAAAGATGGCCTGATCACCAATCTTGTTACTGGTCTTCAATTGCCAAGGTAATTGATCAAGTACACGAAATTTCCCAATTTCAATCCAATGTCTTACATATAATCTATGAGCTGCACGATTGCAGCGAGGAGATCAGAGGAGAGATTCTGTTTGTGCTGTACAAAATATCGATCCTTCAATCAGATGACGGCAGCAGTGGAGCCGACTCTCTTTTCACTTATTGTCCTAAGCTTTTGCATTTGTCGTTGGAGGCCCTGTTGAAGACCCAGGATGATACTGTCCGCATGAATTGTGTAGGTTTGTTTCATTGCTTCATTATCTGTTTTTATTTGGCAAAGCTTTTTTGGGAGATTGTAATTAACATCTTTTCTTGATTATAATAAGATTGGTACAAAAACAAGGTGACTATACATGTGAAATGTACCTACCAGTTGTATCTTCTTTTCGAGTGTGCTTGCCATCTTTTATTACTGCCACTTATGCTTCCCCCAAAGCAAATCAGTCATATTGGCCGGTGAAAGTGATATCCTTCTTTAACTAGTTTTATGGATATGGATTCGAAGATCCCACTCTAGTGTATAAAAAGTCCTGTCATATCCTACCATGGGCATTTCATTTGATGCACCTCATCATCATTTCTAATTTCTCTAAACTAATGAACTTCTCTTTCCTTTTTTTTTCTCATTTTGCCTAGCTCTTTTGGCTACTCTCACTCGGAAAGGTTTTTTTGAGAATGTAAACATGAATGGCGTGAACAGAATGAGCTGCGATGAAGTAGACAGCATCATGCATATACCAGATGATGGACAAGATGGGACTCCACTCTGTTTCTTATTTTCTGAGGCCATTAAAGGGCCACTTCTTTCAGCAGATAGGCAGATTCAAATCAGTACTCTGGACCTTATTTACCACTATTTGTTAGGGGATCGAGCTTCAATTAAAAGGTCTCAACTATTAATCCAACAAAATATTGTGGATTATATATTTGAAATTCTAAGACTTTCAGGTAAAAGTCTTTATCTTAAGTAAATAATAATGTCCTCATTGCAGTATTAGCTAGAGATTAGAGCATTAGAATAATTGCAACAATCTAATTTGATTTACTGAGATTTTTCTTTTTCTGGTAAGTCTGCTAAATACCACTCCACTAGTTTTATATTTGCTCAAACTCTTTGCATTGTACGGTAGCCTTTAATCACACAAACATTGTACAGAAATTTTTACTTGATGACAACAAACTTTGTTTATGCTGAAAAGTGAAAGTTCTTATGCTGCTAAATATGGTTGCTAAGCTCATTTCCACTACATATGGCAGAATGTAAAGATCCTATTGTGAGTTCGTGCATTCTGGTTCTTCAACTTTTTTTGAGGGCTGAGAAGGGCTTTATAGAAAGGCTTGTTTTTGGATTTTCAACTCTGATCCCAGCGCTGCGTCATGTGGCTGAACTTCCTTTCCATCCTGCGCAGCATCCAACCCTGGAGCTCGTATTTAAAGGCATTTCTGACTGCCCTGGAATAATATCAACTTCCCATATTGAGGAGATTGTTCTGATTTTGACAAGGATGTTTAAGAGGCATACTGATGGCAAAGTGGCGATGTCTCCAGAGTCGTTCAAATTACTTTGTTCAATTTTTGTAGCTTTGTTAGAATCTCCATTTCATGGAACTTCTAATCTTATTAAACTTGTTGAAGAAGCAGCAGAGTATGCAATTTCAGCTTGCCTGGATCCATCTGGAAAGTACTATAGTGATCTTTTACATGCTTTGTATCTGCTCAAAGAGGCATATAGTTATAGCCTCAAATATATATCTTCAGATGACTCATGTGTCAATGAATTGCAAACTTGCATTATAGATATATGCACATCTAATTTGTTACCCTGGATAATTACATCAATGAACGATGTGGATGAGGAAATTATCCTGGGGATACTTGAAACTTTTCATCACATACTGCTTCATGATTCTAGAGACCAAACCACAAGATTTGCGAAAATGCTGGTTAAGTCTGCTTGGCTCAGTTTGTCATTTGGATACCTAGGTCTATTCCCGACAGAGAAGATGAAGTGGAGAGTTTACCAACTGCTAAGTTCTCTGGTAGAAATTCTGTTAAATGATTCTGGGACACCTATTAGAGATGCTGCTTCGCATCTTCCAACTGATCCTATGGATTTGCTGGTTCTCCTTGGGCAGAAGAGTTCGAAAGACAAATTATTATCTACTTGTCAATCTGCTATTTTTCTGATTTTGCATACGATTTCCCTGTACGATGACAGGTGAGTAAGCCCCTGATCCCTGTTCCAACTGCTCTCCCAGTCTAATAAGTTTGCTGAGTTCCATTGCCTTCGTGTTCTTGATGTTTATTCTCAGGCTTGCAGATGAGAGGTCCCTCTTAGCTTCGCTTGATCAGTATATACTTGTCAATGGTGGTGATTTCCTATGTGGGTCCACTGATTCATTCAAAATGATGCAACTGGTAAATCTTTATGGCTGTTGTCGTGGTTTTGCCAAGATGACCTACCAAGTCCCATACAGTCCAGAAGCCGAGAGGATCTTTTTTCATATAATAAATGAAAATGAATTTGATTTGCCTTCTTCTAGAGTTCACATTACTTCACTGAAATGGTTGTTCCAACAAGAGAAAATCAGTAGGACGTTTTCTTGTCAAATGATAAAATTCTGCCGAAGCAATTGGTCAAATGATAAAGTTCCTGAAGAACATACTCTTAGTGTGCAAGTGATCGGAGAGTTGACTTCATCAGGAGACAACTATATGGCCAGAATTTTAGTGAACTTATTGATACAGCTCGTAGAGGATGAAGGCCAAGAGCATGACATTGTATCACTACTAGATCTATTGACAACTGTCATAAACATTTTCCCAGCTGCAACACACAAGTTATGTTTGGATGGACTGAGCAATGCAATTCGTACTCTTTGTTTTAGTCGAAACATTTCTTCTTCGCCTCCTATGTTCGATGTGCTCTCACTTTTAATATTTGATGTTCTGTGTTCAGTTCAACCAGAAGCACTTTCTGATAAGGAACCTTGGATTGCAATTACTTTGAAGGTGCTAATCTTAACTCGGCATGATTTCCATGTGCTCGAAATTTTAGAAGATGGACTGGACCTTTTACTTATTTTGTAGTTAATGGACTACCTGATCGCAACAGTAGCAGAAGAGAACTTGTCTAAGGAAGGCTTACGAGTAATTGCCATCTTTTCCCTGATCTTGCACCAGTCCACAAAAGGGTCACTGTTGGAAGCTTCAAAAACGATACTTTTTAGTGCTTCCATGTTCACTATGGTCAACAGTGTTATCCAGGCAGCCTGTTCCAAGGGACCTGCTTTGCTTGATTATGATGACAGGACAAGTTTAGGAGAAAATCTGGTTTTTGTCCTTTTACTATATTATTTCTCTGTGAGAAGGTAATCTGAGAGTTACTTTTAGTTTGATAATGAAGTTTTGGGAAAGTTGCAGAGTTAATGTTGATTATATACTTTGAAGCTCTGAACCCATCTTCTTGCTTTTGCAGTTTAGAGGTCGTTATCACTGGGGATGTGGATTGGCAAAATTTATTAGACTCGTCAAACAGGACGCAGCCACTTTATACAATCGGCATCTACGTTGATGACTTGTGTAGGCTGATGTATTTTGGATCCTCTGCAGTAAAGCTTGTTGCTTCACATTGCCTGCTGGAGTTCATTGCAAGATTTTCAAAACAGAGAAACAAGAAGCACGAGGATTTGAAATGTTCCAAGGGCTACTTGATTTCCATAATTTCTGTTTTGCAAGGTCTGGTAAATAGCTCTGACATCAGTGTGGCTATGAACAGTGCTATCTGCATATCCATTATATTAGGATGGGAAAACCTTGACAAGGAGGAGACGAGAATAATTGCAAAGGATACTTGGTGCAGGCTGATTGTTGAAGAAATGGCAATGTCTCTAGCAGTGCCATGTTTAACGTCTAAATCTTTTGTTGAACAACACCATCCTGCGATTCTTGTATCTGTGGCTTTGCTAAAGCTTCGGAACCCGCCTCCGTGGATGAGGGAAGTGTTTGATACTATCTGTATTTCTTCTATAATCGATAACCTTGCAACCAGTAATATAACCATAGAAATGGTGCTTTTATTTCAAGAACTATGCAAATCTGGGTTGCCGACTGACCAACACAAAGCTAGCATAAACCGAGTTTTCCAGGTAATTTTCCTCTTTCTTCTTGATTTTTGGTTTTTATGTGCCACTATGCAGTCAAGCTGGACTCTAGTAAAAAATAACGTGAAAGAAGCTTTGTCACATTGCGGATGTTATAGAACAAAGATCTGGAGTCCAAGACAATTTGGGTCCCTTGCATACTACCTGATGATAAAATTTTGATTATAGCTCAAGTTACCGGTCTTAGTATGAATCCAGTAGGCAATAATAATAACGAAGGAAGATTTAATCGTAGAACTTAATGAAAAGCGCAAGTATAATGAGAAACAATTGTACATCTGTGGCCTTTAGCTACATTCCAATCTATATTGTAGGCAAATGACTGGGATAGCCATCATAGTTTCTTATTGAAAAGACTGTTTACCTCTGTAAACTGATAGGTTGGATTAAATTGGAATTGAAGTTTTTGTTAAATGATACTTTTCGATAAGATACATTACCCCTTATCAGATACCAATAGTCATATAGGTCTGAATTCTACAGGAATGCAGGAGATGCATTTACGTTGAAGATGATCAAAGAGAGTGCCAAGACAATCATCTGGAGATGAGGAACAGCATGGAAAATGATCTGGGAAAATTTCGTGGGTATCTTACTTATTTGATGTCATCTATTACATCCCCGGACACTGAACATGGTGCTTTACGATCTAAAAAGAAGAGGCTGTTGGAGGAAATAGAAATATTTCAGGACATGAGCAATGCATGAAGATAGGATGGAAACTTAGGACCTGATATTCCTTGGAGCATAATTCTTGGCATTTCTTACGAGGTTACCATTGTAGCAAAACCTAAACTAGCATCAATTTTAAAACACAAACGTATGTATGTAGGTCAGTTCATATCATCCTATAACAAACAGTTAAAATATAAATGCATGCATAAGCTTGATGCAACTGACTAGGTTATTCCAAACATTTCGAATGAAAGTGCACTAATCTGTCATGCTGTGATTATTGATTAATACTGTCAAGTATATATTCCATGACAATGGTGTGAATATAAACATAGAACATGTTGAACGGGTGGTTGAAAATATAAATAGATTTGAGAATTTAGACAAGAGTAAGGATGGACAGTTGTTAAAGAACAAACATAAAGCTTAAGCTCAATAGGAAGTTCCCGTTCTTATGTACGTACCTGTGGGTTCTTGACCTCCATCAAAACTATATGCGTGCACTATCAGAAAAGGTTCCCGAGTTGTCAATCAACTTAACCACTACTTTCAAGGATCTTCAAAGAAAGAAAGTACAAAATATCATCTTCATCCCTCTGGAAAAGCACAGAAAGTCCATGCCACCATATTCAATAAGCCATTTAGAGAATCCAGATTTGGGTTACTTTCCTTCCATAGAATTGCATAATAGCAATAGTGGATGCACTTCTGTTCATTTGAGCTTGAGTATAACACTTAGTGACAAATGCTGCACCATTGTCACAAATCGGACATGTAACAAGTAAGCTCCTTAGCAGCGGAATAGAAATCGGAAAATTTCTTCATACCAGCTAAGACAAGCCAAACCAAATGACTGAAGATCCATTCACTTAACAAGAGATAAGCTTCACTTGTTATAAGCTTAATTAGCTTGATGTTCGAATCTTGATACTTGAAATCATCTAAATCCCTTCAACTAAGGGTGCTGTTCATTGTGCTTTGTTACTAAATGAATGAGATCATAATAAGTCCACCTCTTATTGTTTCTATCTTTTGGTTGAAGTGAGGAGTACATCTCCTCACAGTTTCTTAGGAACTGTACCTTTCCAAATGCAGCAAGAACCAGAGGATCAGTATTCAGTTCTGCAGATTTGTGAAGAAGGCCCATCCTTTTCCATGTCTCTAATGTCCTGGCCCCGTCAAATCCCATGCTATTAGCATCAAACAGAACTCCAATAGTAACTATATCAGGTTTCACCCGATAGCTTGATAACCTGGAAAGTAAGATTCTCATGTGGGTGAAATCTTTCACTTTCAAGTAGGTAAGCAAGACAATATTTGCAACTGTCACACTCCAAGAAACCCTTGCTTCCTCCATCTCCTTAATTACAGAATCCATGCCTTTTCTACTTAAAAGACAAGCATGAGAGAGCAGGCGCAGGCACCATATAATGGCAGATCTACCAGTTTGAGAAGCAAGATCGTCTGCTAAGTCATTTAACCGTGAAAACATGTAATTTTCAATATATACCCCAGCTATTTTCCTAACCAATTCTTCATCTAATGACACTTTTGAATGCCTCACACTCTTTAACATCTTCTCCATCTTTTCCAAAATGCCAAAGTTTACATAAGCATCCAAGATTGCAATTTGTGTAGAAGATTGCAAATCCAACTTCTTAGATCGCATAGCATGATAAACCTTTTCCATTCGCGAAAGCAACCCCCCTCGTGCAAACTCAGTGATAAGCAAATTATATGTAACCTGATCAGGTGAGCAGCCGTCGATTTCCATCCTCTTCAAGCACATACCCAGCTCGTCATACATTTCATACTTCCCATATGCTTTAATCAAGCCATCATAAGTATCACTTTCAGGAGCCAAATTCATTTCTTTCATTTCGTTAAGGTAGAAAAACACACAATCAAACTTACCATCTCCTGCAAAACCATGAATCAAGGAATTGTACATCCGCAGAGAAGGGGTAAGACCATAACTTTTCATCTCTACAAATGCTGAAACGGCCTCTTCCATCAGACCATCTTCACCTAACAACTCTATAATCTTCTCATAGTTTAATTCGTTAATTCGAGATTTCTCTTTCTCCTTCCACACATCAAAAACCTGCCAAAAGATTCAAACTTTTCAAAAATCTATTTCAGAAACTCAGATCCTAAGAGTAAAGAGAGAGGTATAACACCTGAAGAATCTCGTTGCATCGTGTGGAACGTTTAAGAAACTTGATGACAGTCCAGAAGTGATCTTTGGACCAATCCCCATCATCTCGAAGAATTCGCAGAGGTAAAGAACCCTTCTTGTTGAGTTTGTGTAGCAAGGCCCTGAGACTCTGGTGTTCGTAGTAGGTCTCAACGAGAAGGGTTGTATGCTTTGTGGACGAAGCATCCTGAGGAGGAGATGAAGGTTGGTGAAACGAGAGAGAGCAGAAGGTGGCGAGAGGTTTTGGGATGTGGGTTTTGGAGAAGAGGGTTTTGTTAAGCTTAGTGACGGTTTTCCATGGCCATCCAACTGTTAACGGGAAATTATATTGCAGAGGCAGAGTATGTACGGTAGCCATTTATTGAGAGTTTGGGATTCCACTACAGCATCATCTTATGTTTGAACCTTCTCAGTTTCTTGGAGACTGACCTGAGCTTCCGCCGGGAACTCTGCCTCAGACTTGCACATGGGGCTGACGCAGGTTCGGCCCCAACAAAGCGTAAGCTGGGGAATCTGGCCTGGGTTTAGTTTCGGACAGAACAGAATGCCCAGGATACAAAAGATTTTGAACAATCTTCACAAATGTAAGGCGTTTGATCAATCAATCCTAGTTGATATTTGTCAACATTGGCAATTTGGTCAACCCACACAAAAACAAATCCATGAAACATATTTAATATCTATGATCTAGCTCTTTAATGACCTGTTTCTTAATAAAACATGCATATGTAATCATCATTTGAATGCTACTTGCTTATGTACATAGCCCTTCATTATAATAATTGCTTTCATTCCAATCCGATTCTTTTACAAGACTCCAAGTGCAACACTAACAAGGATTGAACACAAGAATTTGAAATGTTTCATGTGTTCCAAGAGAGCTTTGGGACACAGTAACTTGTCAGGAGAACAAGTACATAAAGAATAAGGGATATATTTACTTTCGCAGTCATTAACATTCAACACTAAAGCTAGAATGTATCACACAATATACTTTTGTCCCGATAATAGGAATTGGAACATATAAATTTTGTATGTGGAAACACAAACCACCACACAAGTTTAATTAACAGATGAACAGCACATAAACTGTGCCCAATACGGTCTTCTCCTCTCTCTCTTTATGTTTGCAGGATATCTTGCCGGAGAGTTCCATTCCTTCTCAGCTTCATTCTTACTAGAGTCGGCATTGGGTGCATCAGAAGGTAAACTAGTGGGTGAAGCACTATTATCCTTGGCCAAGGTTCCACCGTTTTGAATTGTTGTAGATGGATTTTCCTTCGTATTTGGTAGCTTAGACTTGGATTCAACAGTTGCCTCGTTCAGAAGACTCTTCAAAGGAGCATGTTGCTTACCATGACTCCAGTTTGCAACTTTTGCAATAATCTCTTCGTTCTTCTTTCTCCCTTGTGATTCATTCACCACATGAGTAAGAGAAGGAAACCAACCAGCTTGCACGTTAGCAACTTTTGCCTGCCGATTAGTTTGGATTTCAGAATCAGTAGTAGCTTTTGTATCAGGTCTAGGTTCAACCAATGTCATAAAAGATGGTGGCTCAAAGACCTCTGATTTATCATTTTGTTGTCCCTCAGGTGCAGCTCCTGACTTTTTAAAGCTGGATTCATCTGCAAAAGTTGATGCTTGGGAGTCGTTCAATGGGAATGGTTCAGTATCCACAGCCGCCAGTATATCCGATTGAGTAGAAAGCACTGAGTATGCACCAAAAGTAAATGGTAAAAATGTTTTAACATAAAACACTTATTGGTAGAAATCAAGTACACTACCAATACTAGATTTATGATGTTTAAAGGCTGTTCCATTTTTACTAGAAAGATGACAGTGAATATGGTTGAATGACATTAGTGACCAAGAGATCCAGAAAAATTAAATCACGAAACAAAGTCACTTGTTCTATTAACTGCATAAATTAATGAGAAGCATCTTGAGCATCGCCCAAATCACTTGTGATCACATAGATAAATAGGTTCAAGATCAGAAAGAAGGTAAGTGAAGCAATAATCATCAGATCACTTAGTGGAAAAGTAAGGATTGAATTAACATGCACCTGAAACAGAACCCCAGTGACCCTCCAAGCTGTCTGTTTGACTACTCGAGTCAACTGATAAATCAATTGCAGATGAACCAAGTTGTCGGGGAACAGAATTAGTATCTAAATTATTACCTTCGCCAGGTAAAGACTTGGGTGTTTCAGACACAACCTGTCTAGAAGGTTTATTGTCAATATTGGCAGCATTATGGATGGACACTGAAGTATCTGAACCAGAAATTAGGGGCTCTTTTGTCATACAATCTTCTGAAGATTTTTCCAGTGCCTCAACATCCTCACCATTATCATAACCCGCGACTGCACTAATGCCAACAGGATTCTCCAGCTCAATTTTGTCATTAGCATTGCTTTCAAATTCCTTTGTGCTTTCCTGAGCATCTTGAACTGCAATGATACACTTGCCTTCAGACTCAGATGCCTTTAGCCCAGATTTATCACTAGGATTTTCTTCATGAATACATGTTTCGTGATGATCACTGGCAGATTTAGCTATAACTGTTGTCTTTGCAAGAGTCCCCACTGACAATCCCAGTTTACAGTCATTTTCCCCTGTTGCAATAATGGGTACATCATGTCTTTCAATTTGATTTTCCTCACAAGAAGTAGCATTTCCCATTCCAAGGAGGATGGCCGATGCATTAACTTCAGGAGTTATTATGTTTTCTGTACTTCTTTGGCTGTCATTGTTTCCAGCTGAATCATATTTTTCATTTGTCGTCTTTTCATAATCACATGGATCATTCCCAACTAAATTTGCTGTTCGCCTGACATCAGGATCCGTTGGCTTAGCCTCAGGGTTAACACCGGATAAGTCCACCATATTTTCCTCTAAACTCCTGACAGACAAATCAATCTCATTTTCACAAGGTGGCTGAACAATAGTACTCTCAGTCTCAACTGTCTTAGAAGCAATTGGTTGGTTGTTTTCATTTATTTTTGGAGCAACCTGGGGCACCTCACTTGCCCCTTCACTAGGCAATACTTCAAGCATAGGCTTCTCCATCTGCCCTTTATCTTCATGCTTGTCCTTAATATCCAAGTCCAAGATATAGATATCAGTGCCTTCTGTTAAGAGGTTAGCGATGGGAGGGGAAGAATTACCTTCAGGAATAGAGTTCTTGATATCAATGCCCATGGAAGATGAGTCTACAATCAGAACCTGGGGTACACTTCCTTCTTTATGGTCTTTTAGACCTTCATTCATGAGACTAGCATTGTCTACAGGTAGATCAACAGGAACTGAAAAAACATGCATGTTTTCATTTGCTTCTCCCTTTACATTGCAAGGGTCAATTGAGTTGCTTGAATTAATTGAGTCAGCTCCTTCACCAACATCAACCTTGATCTGAGTGGTAGAAACAGATTCTTCCACAAAGTCAACACATTTAACTTCAGGGGACTGATTATAGGAAGTTGGCTTAGATTCTTCTGTTTTTTCTTTCTCCAATTGAATGACGTCCATGGTATGTGCATTATTTGAGATAGTATGCTGTGTCTTCTCCATTCCAGAAACTAGATCTGGAGCTTCCTTTCCATACTCTACGGGCAACACTATAACCTCTAGTACTTTAACGTCCGAATTGGCATCTTCATTCTGATTTAGAACATTTTCAGTCAAATCCTCACTGGTGTCGCTCTTCTCGCTCTTTTTAATTGTTTGAATTTCTGACTTGATGAAGTTCGAGTCAGATACAGATCCTCCTTCATCAGTACAACCTTCACAGGCAGATGCCTCACTTCTACTGTCTGTTAAAGGTCTTTCCACCAAGTCAATGACAGCAGTTGAGATATGATTTTCAGTAGCTTCTGCACTTCCAGACAGCTTATTTAATGGCACTTCACTACTCCTGACTTCAGTGTTGTCATCTGATTTGCTTGGAAGTGAAGCGATAACTGCATAATGAAACATAAACAACCAACATTACACACAAAAAGTAAATTCCAGAGATGCAATCCACAAAACTTTAAGCTTAAACATTTACCACCAAAACAAAAGAAAGTTGAAATATGTATCAGCATCACTAGATGACTTCAATATACTAATTTTTCAAGTCAACTGAAAGTTACATTCTTTATTTTAACAGTAATGTTAGGATAAAATAACAATAATTGGATGTTGCTGCTACCTAATTAAAGTCACTATCAAGCTATTGTTTAAGAACAATTCATTATCACCTTGAAAGTCATCTTGAATCACACCATCCTCGTCAGATTGAATGGTTATTCCATCATTCTCAGCAATATTTTTCACATGGCTCCCAGATTTCTTAAGATCTTCAGGGCTCTCTTCAATCCCTGGACTAGAAGCAATATCAGAGAATTCTGCAGCAGCATCTGAAAATACGTCATATTCTGATCTACTAGAACTTTCCCCGATTGCACCACTACCCTTCTCATTATAATTTCTCTCCAGAATTTTAGGACCTTGTACGATCAAATTCAGCAAAAGTTAATTCATGAATACAATCCATTGCTTCTCTACACAAAGAATTAACTAGGGGAAGAGAAAAAGAAAATCAAGATCCAGCATTGAAAACTTCTGGTCTTTCCATACATCTATAAAGTAGTTATAGCAGGACAATGCACATTATGTTTCTTTCTTTTTATCCACAAAGGATTAATCAGTGGGAGAGAAACATTTCAAGATCCAATGTTGGTAACTTCGGTTCTTTCGATAACACAAAAAGATATTAAATACTATTGTAGTTACTCACTATGGGATTTGTGATCTGCATCCGAGTGTTCATCATCAGAAATTGTCAAATGCGGAGCCCCCTGCGAGCCATCTAACTTATACCCTTCGATAGTTCCACAAATCTTCTTGTGTGCACGCCTATGCTTCGCACTTGGATGTGGATTTGGAAAGGGCCATCCACATTTCTGACAAACATGAACTCCGTTACCCTCATGCCCTGCAAATTCAACAATAAACCCATTACCGTATATTCCAAGGAAAAAGAAACATTCACACATAAAGTTGAAAAATGATTCTACAGACAAAATCATAAACTACCAGAAAGCACAAAGAATTCCGTTTTGACATGGTTTCATCAAAGAACACGTACCTGCAACCTCCTCTTACTTGTGTAAAACATGAATAAACCGTATCACAACACAAACAGTACAAGGGAGATAAAAGAAAAGGAAAGGGGGGAAAAAAACAAAAAGGTACGTAGATCAAGACAAAAAGAAGACGAAAGTTCAAGTCAAACCCACAAATTGTAGAAGACAAATGAAATGAAAAGACCAAACTTGAACCAACCTGAAGTATGAGGTTTACTCTGATCTTGGTCATACATACCAACCAAAAGAAAGAAAAGATAGAGATTTACGTAAACTACGAACAGAAAAGACAAAGCAAAGAAGGCAAAGATTCGGAAACCCAAAACAAAGCCAGAAACTTGAGAGAGAAGCACAAGCTCAAAACTTTGACTCTGGGGCTCCAAAGACTGAAATAGAGAGTTCTTGAGTTCTGTAACAATCACAGTGACTGTCTTGTGACTGTCTTAACTACGTTACAATACTGCCGTTAATTTATCCCCTGCGTGCAGTTCCATGATTAAACTCGGATGGCCAATGCAGAGTTATGTTGAAGGGGTTGCACAGTAATTTACACACACTGGGTTTGGACTTTTCCAGCTATTGTTGATTGAGGGCAATTTAGTGACCGAAAGTACACTTCTCATCGCAGTGGAGCGCTAGGGGTTTGGATCAATGTTACGAATTTCGTACCGGGTTCGGTACCGGATTGGGCTCTGGAACGGAACTGTACCGGTATCGGTCGGTACCGGGTACCATTTCGGGATATTTTTAAAATTTATAAAATAGTCCCTATATTTTTTAAAAATTGCAAAATAGTCCATATTGATATATTATACAACTGTACTGTATACTTGACCAGTTTACTGTTTACATAAACCATGTTTTAAAAAATCTTAATAATAAATAATAATGACAATTAATTTGAAATAACAATAATTTTTAAATATTTTA
>JANITW010000001.1:28022156-28038655 GCA_027564335.1 Erythroxylum williamsii | reverse complement strand
ATAATTAATTTCGTATAATAAAATTAATAATAAAAATTAATAATAATAATAATAAGATAATTAATTTCATATAATAACAATAATAATAATAATAATAATAAGATAATTAATTTCGTATAATAATAATAATAAGTTTAAATTTTATAATAAAAAAAATAATAAGAAGAACAATAATTAATAATAATTAAATTATTATTATTATTAAGAAGTTTAAAATTTATAAATAATAATAATAATAATAATAATAATAATAATAATAATAATAATAATAATAATAATAATAACAATAATTAATGATAATAATAAGTTAAAACTTTAATAATAATAATAATAATAATAAAGATGATGATGATAAGTGATGAGTAATATAATTAAGAATAAAAATTGCTCATGTGGAGGAATGGTATAAATAGTAACTACTAGATTGGAATGAAAACTTAATACCCACCTATTTTGGAAGGTTTAGTAGATTCCCAAACTTAATGGAATAAATCTATTCCCTTGGAATTGAAAACCCTAAAACAAACACTATTTTTTACAATTATTCCATTCCTTCATTCTCAAACCCTCAAACTAAATGCTCCCTTAAACTTCCAAACAATTGAGTAGCTCATTCCATTCCGTTTCATTCCACTCCATTCCATTCCGTTCTATTAATTGTTATTTTATTCCATTCCATCCTAAACTCCCCCACTTACCCTAAGATCATTTTTCACTTCACTTGAGTTGTTAACACCACGCGGCTGTCACATTAACAAGGGCCACCACCAATTAAATGGCCGACCCTCCCCGTTTCCTCAATTTTACGATTGTATGATTATAGAATAGACCATTGTCTTGACAATGATTTAGTTAGATCATATAAATGTTTGCTTAACTTGACCCAGTTGGTTACTTGTACTCCATGTATCCAATTTCATGTTAGAAACAAGGAAGTAGTTGAGGCTCTTTACCAAAAGCAAACGCTTGACATTACTGATGCCAATCATGCTTGAATGAGTAACACTTAATTCACAATTAAGGATTACTTGCCATTGAGATTAAAAGTTGTTAACAATAATTATTGCATTACTTAATTAATCTAAAGTCTTATGTTTTTTTAACATTAAAATAATGTTTTGTTTTACAAAAATCACAACACCTCTCACACGTCTGGTCTTCTCATATTTATTTTTCTCGGTCATTTTATGTAATTAGATGTCCTAAGTGTTCCTTGGTTCACTCGGAAGAATAATAATTATTATTATGATAAATGATAAAAATGATTATAAATTTTATTTTTTGTTATGTTGAAGGTACGGAGTATTATCTCAAAAGGAATATAAAAATACTGTTTACCTAATAATTGCCAATTTATTCTTTTAGTCAATTTTAATTAAATATTTAATATTTATTTATAAATTAATATTTAATATTTGTTTATAAAATAATATTTAAACAAAATTTAATGACGACGTTGAAATCATTTGCTTTTTATGACAATGATAGAAGTCCGACCCGACCGACAGATCCAATTAATTCACAACCCGAACCCTGTGAGCCCGACGTGTCTCGTTCTGTAGCCGAAGGTTTTAAATACTGTGATTGACGTTGACCAAAAGCAAATGGAATCTGTTACGGTCAAATGGAATTGGGGACAGGGCACTCTCTGCTCTACCTCACTTTAATTCTCTCTGTTCTCTTCATTTTTCACAACCAGATCGCATCCAACTTGCTGGTTGGACACCACAAGCTTCGTGTCAAGAGATCGTCTTCAGATCTCCCACTTCGTTTCCGCTCTGATGGCACCTTCAAAATCCTTCAGGTCACTACTTGGAGTTGGTTGTTTAAGTAGACGTTGAAATGTTCGAATGTTTTTGCTTTGACAAGATCCTTGTATTATTCGTTTTATGTTATCGGAGTTGTTTGCGTTTTGGGTTCGAAAGCGGTTGTCCTTTTGCTTCTACAGGTTGCTGACATGCATTATGGAACCGGGTTGGTGACTCGGTGCAGAGACGTTTTGGATTCGGAGTTTGATTTCTGCTCCGATCTCAACACCACTCGTTTTCTAAAAAGGATTATCCAGCATGAGAAACCTGATTTTATTGCTTTTACGGGTGTCCCTTTTCATTTCTTTATTTACTTCTCTCTTTCAATCGATAGCATATAAATTTCGTTTTTGGGCTCTCTGTGCAAGATATGATACAGTGATGACTCAATCTAAGTTTATTTTCTGATATACAGAGTTGGAAACAACACCCTTCTTGTGTCTTGAGTGAAAAATTAACACTGCACTGGACTTGCATAAAACTAACGCATAAATGACCTGCATTTTATATTAGTTCCTGTGAATTATACCTCTCATTTGGGATTGTTGTTTTATTAGAAAGCTGCTAAAGCGATGCATTTTCTTAATTAACACTTTAGTGAACTAGGAAAATGTTGCCTTCTTTGGATATGACATAGCAGTACCTCCATGTATGATGAATTGCAGCTTCTTCTACGAAGAATCATATTTCCCTACATTTGCTGACTCCATTCGTTCTAAGTTAATAGGCCTAATATTGACCTTTTGTTTCAACTGAAACAGAAAAACACAGTGAAGGGAGGAATTTCCTGTTTACCCTACCCTCATCCCCTCTCTCTCTCTCTCTCTCTCTCTCTCTCTCTCTAGTTTTGACTAATTGGTGGTTCTTTTAACTAGGAGATAATATTTTTGGAACGAGCACCGGCGATGCTGCTGAATCTTTAATTCGTGCCTTTGGTCCAGCAATGGAATCTCGAGTTCCATGGGCTGCAGTCTTAGGAAATCATGACCAAGAATCTACCATGACTCGTGAAGAATTGATGTCTTTCATATCCTTGATGGATTATTCATTATCACAAACCTATCCATCTACTGAAGATGCCTCAAGTGAGGCCAGAGAACACATGATAAGAGATATTGATGGCTTTGGAAACTATAATCTCAGAGTTTATGGTGCTCCAGGTTCGCATTTGGCGAACAGCAGTATCCTCAATCTTTACTTCCTTGACAGTGGAGACAGGGAGGTTATTCAAGGTGTACGAACTTATGGATATATTAAAGAATCTCAACTGCATTGGCTTCGTGGTGTGTCTAAAGGATTCCAGGTATTAACTAATGTTTATGAATCTCATTTTCATACAACTGCATGTTTTGCTAAATCTAATTCATTACCAACTAATATACCTGCCATGAGAAGAGAACACTCTTTTAAGATTAAAAAAAAAGGAAGTAGGGAGGAGGGGTTGTTCTTCCTGCCTTTATTTGTCTAACCAAATTGTTTTCTCCCCTTTTTGCTATGCCAAGGTTATTCTTGTATCTTTTTGTGAGAATGCAGAACCTACAGTTTGCATTAAGCAATCTCTTATGATGTCTTACTAATTATAGGTTATTCAGTTCCCATATGGGATGTCTTCTAGATTCAGATTCCATTAACATTTTGCAGGTCACAAACTAACAGGTCAAAAACCAGGTGCTTAATCACCTTGAAGGGTCTTCACCGGAAATGTTTGCTCCTTCACTGGCCTTTTTCCATATCCCAATACCAGAAATTCGACTACTCTACAACAAAAAGATTATAGGCCAGTTTCAGGAAGCTGTGGCTTGTTCATCTATTAACTCTGGAGTCTTACAGACCTTTGTATCCATGGGAGATGTGAAGGCTGTATTTATGGGCCATGATCACTCTAATGACTTCTGTGGGAACTTGGATGGTATATGGTTTTGCTATGGTGGGGGCTTTGGATATCACGGTTATGGAAGGGCTGGGTGGTCAAGAAGAGCAAGAATCATTTTAGCAGAGCTTGGAAAGGGTGAGAATTCATGGATGGGAGTGGAGAGGATCGGGACCTGGAAGCGCCTTGATGATGAGAAGCTGAGTAAGTTTGATGAACAAATCTTATGGGACTTGCAGCAATCAAGATGAAGTAATTGCAGGTATTGGTACAGTATATCCTCTTTGTGCTTACCAATATTGTTGTTATTGTTGTTGTCCCTTTGATGATGAGAAGCTGGATAAGTTCAATAAACAGTTCTTATGGGACTGGCTGGAATCAAGCCGAAGAAATTGCAGTTATTGGTGTGCTATACGTGCAATGCTTGTACAGTTTATCATCCTCTTTGTACTACCGTTGTTGGTGGTGGTGGTGTTGCTTATGGGTTTTAGAACGCTACCAACCATGTCTGTCCTTTTGTAATTGAAAATTACAAGGTTTGACTTTAGTAGTCGGTCTCTGTTCACTTTTGTTCAGAAAAGAGTCCTTCATGTTGTTTAGCTTGATGCTAATGCTACATTTGTTGTAATTCTCCATTGTTGGAATTCATGATTAGAAGTACTTCACAGAACCTCTTCTCAATTATCTATCTGCTTATAATTACTCGAGTTTTCATCTGTAAAAGTTTGACAATGGCCTAAGGTTTACTTGACTGCAAAGTTTAGAGGTCAATGTTAGGATAATATCATGCTAAACTGGTGAAAAATCAAACAAGACTCAGAGTAAAGCTAATGCCTTTTGCTACAGTAATTTCAAAACCTACTTTTCGTCGTAACAGTTTCATATTTGAACAAACCCCTCGTTGCTTTAACCTCCAGTTACTTTTGTTAGAATTTTAGAATACGCCTGTGAAGTAGAAATATTGAAAATTCAAAGTAAAATAATCTCAAGTCGGAAAGAGACATAAGGATTAAGTGAATTATATATAAAGTTAACTGCAATATTTTTACTAGTGATTGGGGAGCAAAATCCATCATCGACGCGTGGGATTCATGCACAAATCTTCCAAGGGTCGGACTTTTGGCCTTCAGATCTTCTGGCTCAGGTGTTCTGAACCTACCATGTGCCAGAGGATCTCAGCCATTCATTTAAAACTAAATGGATGACTGAGACCCTCTGGCACAGGGTAAGGTCAGAGTACCTGACCAAAGTATCAGGTCTCAGACTTTTGGGGGTGACTCACCGGCAATTAACATCTCTACTGTTCAGTGATGAGGTCAGTCACCAAAAAATATAACGATTTCTCTTCTGCTTAATGACGAAACTGAGACAGACAACAATAGTTCTATTCACTGGACAGAACCTTGCAATGATACCATATAATTTAAAAGAAGAGCTATTGTATTTCTTGATGTTTTATTTACAGAATTAGGGTCTAAGTGCAGAATTGTATTGCATTTCTGATAACTTTAGCATTTAAAATAATAATAAGAAAGTATAAAATCAAAACGAGTCGCTGTCTGCGAAATTCATTGCTTCTCTCGCAAATTGAGTTCGTAAACTCGTTTTAGATATTACCATTCACATGCCTTGATTCCATTCTGTCATTTGAATCTATTGAGAAATCATTATGAGAACTTGTAACGTGACAAACTGTATGCATGGGCTGTTTCATGTCATTCATAAAGGAGTAGATGATTAGAACCGATTCGGCATTTGACAAATAGCATCTATTGAGGTTGTCTGTGAGATGATGACAGAAATGTGTTTAATGCAAGAGTTCTTAAGAATACTTTTTGTATGTTTTCTATTGCACACATACTTTTTGTATGTTTTCTATTGCACACCTTTTGACAACTTTCAATGTTGCCGTGGATATATATTCAACTTCCTCAAATCTAAACCATTACTCAAGTGTTTGTTTTCACTACTTTTTCCCAGTACACGTCTGAACTTGCGAATCCACTCAGGCTTAAACGACTCACATCTTTGAATATAATACAAACAATACTCTCCAATCATGTATAGAACACTACTAACAGTATTGGGACTGTTATTATGAAGCACTTAATTAGAAACAATTTGTAGCATACTTGAAGAGCTTTACAAGATTATTCACTTGTCAAGCCAAGAGCATCGCGAGCTAATTTATGGGCACACAGGCTGGCGATAATTTGGCTTGGTCTATGGAATGATTCTTCTTTCAATATTTTGGGAAAACCTGACCCTAGGTCGCTGCCCACACTGCAGGGAAGTAAAATAAAGTACATTCAGCAAACATCTCCGTAGTACAGTTGGGCAGGAAATAAGAGTAGAAATGATATTGTAAACGCTTGAATCCAACATACTGTGATTCTGCAGTGAATGCTGAGATCGTAATTCATCTGCTCAAGGCGGGTCCTTGCCAATTCTGCTGCTTCAGATGCCTTTCTACATGCTTCTTTCACCTGCATTATAAAAGGTTCTGATATTGGTCATCTTGTCAAATACATAGGCCAAGGTACGGTTGAAAAGACAAATTTTAGCAGGATAGTCTACAACAGGGAATTGGAGGAGAGAAATTAAGTATGTTCCTGCAGAATTCACCTGATTGATGCAGACATTGGGATTAAGATCAGAACTAACGGCAGATTTCTCCAGCATATCACATAGGTCAGAGTTTTCTTTGATTAAATCAAAGGCCACTTCTTCAGCATCTAGCATTAGATTTTTAGAGAAGTCAAATGCTTTCTCTGCATTAAGACGAAAGGATGTGCAATTCAAACAGCAACAACTTCCTCTGCAACCTCTTGGATTCCTTCTCAGAATACTTTTAGGAGAACTATCAGCAGTAATTCCATGAAAACCAGGAAGTTGCAGAAGTTGTTTGTATTGCTCATCCTTTGGCCTTAAAACAGAAAAAGCATTCGAGTTCTCCAAAAATCTCTCAGATTTCTTCTGATTAGTAGTGTTGTTACACGTCTCATCAAGAGCTTTATGAAGATCAAAGTTTGATGACAAATTTAGATCTTCAGAGCCTTTGTCGAGTTTACTGCAATGCATATTTCCAGAAGTGCCTGCAAATTTTAAATACATCTAGATTTTAACTGGAGGTCTAAGGCAGTAATAGCTCTTAACAAATGGTGGCATGTAAAATAATGTAAAGCTAGGTGGGTGAGTTACCAGATAAATCTTTACTTATATTGATCAAATGCGGAAGCAATCTACGGTAGCTCAATGATCCAGGAGTTTTAAATAGCCTCAGTCTTGAGCACGGATTTAGACCCTATTCCACAATGAAACCCGACTTTCATAAGCAAAAATCTCGAATAAGCAAAGAACAAGAATAGTGTTCAATCAAGCTAACTTCGCATACTTTAAGTTCAATCATCATCTACCTAAGGGAGTGAAATTTCCCAGATAAGCCACAAGAAGGTGTTGGCATTGACTTACTAATTTGCTTCTCGAATTGCAATCCACCCTTTTATCTTGTGCGCATTGGTTGTATCTAGGTCCACTACCAAGAACTGGCTTCCCAAGAACTTGATCAGTACTTTGGAAGACGGAGCTGACCCTGTTAGCCACATTTTCCAACTTCTCTGTTTTGCTAAAATTGCTGCCATCTGATCCTGTCAGGTGGACTGATTCATTGTTTGAATAATCAAGCTCATCAGACAACAAGCTACTGTTATCATCATCTTTTTTACCAGTGTCACTTAGTTTGCCCTTTTCTTCTGTATCAGGCAAATTAACGCCCAGCTGATTCGTCCGATCTATGCCAAGTTCTGTGCTGAAACCTCCATCACTTGTTTCTCCATTTTCTTGTGCATTAAAATCTAAGTTTGATTGATTTGACTGGTCTAGATCGAGTTCTTTGCTAAAACCTGCCTCATTCGGTTTTAAAGCACCACAATCTTGACAAACACCATCAACTTCTGATGAGTGATTCTCTACAATCAAGGATGTCTCATCAACTGCTGATGCGCGATTCTCCACAATCAAGGATATCTCACGATTAGTATCAATAGCATCTAGAAGATCATTTCCTCCTTTCACTCCACCAACAGGTCTTTGATCACCAGAGTTTTCAATAAAAGGAGTGTCAATCATACGTGAAGGCAAGTAAGTGTCTGAATTAATCAAACCCTTATCTTCGCAAGAATCCCCTGCCCCTACAGCCTCGATCTCTTCCTTCACAAGTGACTTGGGATAACATTTGTCAAACAACGAGGTGGGTAAGGAAGCCCCCGTGGAAGGATCAAATTGCTTTGAAGAACCAGCGCTCCTAACAATAGATGTTGAATCCAAATTATTACCATCAGCAATAGTAACTTTATCCTGTGATGGAGCTCCTGAATCAACAGATTGATCCTCCATGACAGTATTATCCCTTTTGGTTCTATCCATAAGTGCCATCTGGCTTTCAATCTTTGGACAGTTGACCTTTCCCAAAGCAGCTGCGAATAGAAGCCATGGCCAATTTTAGTGATCTAAAGTTTCACTTTTTACCAATTTAAGGAAAAAGGAATCATAAACAACAGGGACAAGTCAAGAGAACTTACATAAATTATCTTTGGTTATGTCCATCAAGTATGGAAGCAACCTTCGATAACCGAAGGATCCTGGAGCTTTGAATACCTGAACTCGAGCACGCGCCCTGGGAACCTATTTCAGAAACCCATATACAACCAGCAACATCAATAGATACCACATACCGACGACCCGCAAATTAAAATAATCATTGCAATAACGGCATGCTAGTTTCTCTTCATTTGATGTAAACCTGATAATAAGAACTTACCGATCTAGACGCAGAAGCATTGTTCATATTCTTGTCTTGAAAACTTTCGCTCTCCCTATGTCCCTCCATCAATGGCTGAGAAAGGAACACGACTTTATCGTCGTAGTGGCAGCCAAAGATGTCAGCATCTGGTGGTGTGGCCTGTACGCTCTCTTCTTCTTTTGCATCATTCGTTCTAGTCTTCTGTTCTCCCACATTCACCGAATCGCTGTTTCTCTTAATATATATATTGTCCAAACAATTTCCCTTGAAGACAACGCCTTTGGATCCTTCTTCAATTGTCTTCGTACACTCCTTAATCCCTTCTCCATATCCACACTGCTCCGTAATGGAAGCAGGAGAAAAGACCCGTCGAGTACGGAGATCCTTGATGGGAGTGCGAGACCAGTCATCTTTGTCGCCAAAATTTTGACTTCTTATGGGGCTCTCGTCCAGGGATAGGAACTGGGTCTTGGAAAAGATCCCAACTTGGTTTGACCGGGGATGCGGAAATGAATCAACCCGAGCTCGGCCTGATCGGTTGCGGTGATGATAGATCTGAGCTTGGCTGCGAGTGAAGATCCGACAGTGTTCAGAAGATGGCCTCTTCCGCTTCTTAGTAATAAGCTTCGAAGGTTTTTCCATGGCGGCCTATAGAGAGTATTTGCCGTAGAGTTTGTTGCAGAGCAAAATAGGGTTAGTAGATATTGAAGGATGTGTTGTGATGGCGGGAAAGTAACAAAGTATATGAGGTATTTTGGCGGGAATGTGGGGCGGGAACAGTATTCGCCCCTTTCTGTGCCCATATTCTCGAGATGCTTTTTCTTTACATGTGACGGCGTTTGTTACAGGGTTAACGTCGAGGTTATCCTAACTCTTAATCAAATACTATCAATTCTGCCCAAATGATTCAGCCAAAATCTCACCTTAAACAAGCAACGAGGTTAACGCCACTTAGGAACATAAGTGTAGCCTTTTATGAAGATTTAAATGTCCACCATGCAGAAACGAAAAAAGCAATCTTATTGGATAATGATTAAAGAAAATTGATGGCTTATTTATAGCCATACAATAACCATAACAATAGAGAAATACAACACTATCAATAATGTGCCTTAACAAATAATGAGATTAAACATGAGAATTATTAGCAAATAAACAAAGTAACATGAGTTGTCAATTTTGAATCAATTTCTAACACTCGCTCTTAATTCAAAATCACATACACCAAAACATGAACAGAAATAAGCATGCTTCTTGAATGAAAGTATCTTAGTCAGAACATCTTCAAGTTGTTTTTCGGTGTTGCAATAAGTCAAGATAATTTGCTCACTTGTAACTAACTCCCAAATGAAGTGAGGACGGGTGGCTATGTGTTTAGTCCTCCCATGAAAAGCTGGATTTTTTGGCATTGAAATTGTGGACTTGTTATCAGAGAAAATTTCAGTTGCTTCCTTTTGTTCCTGGTTAAGATCCTTTAGTAACCTTCAAAGCCAAACAACTTGACAAGTTGATACAGTTGTAGCCATGTATTCTGATTCTGTTGATGACAAAGCTATTGTTGGTTGTTTTTTTTAGCTCCAAGATACTGCACATGAGCCAAGAACAAATACCTGACCTGAAATACTTTTTCTATCTTCAGTAGAATTTGCCCAATTGCTATCCGTAAAGCCTTTTAACTTGAAATTTGAGCTTATGGTATACAAAAGTTTGAAATTCAGAGTTTTGGCAGCATTTCATAGAATTCTTTTAGCTGCTCCAAGATGTCGTTTAGAAGGACCATGCATGAATTTAGAAACAACACCAATAGAAAAGGCTATATCTGGCCTTGTATAACATAAAAAAAAAATAGTCCATCCACTAAGCTTCTATAAAATTTTCCTTCTGTAGATTCTGAACTATCATTGGCTTGTAACTTTTCACTAACAGTCATTGGAGTTGTCGTGGAATTACAATTTTGCATGTTAAATCTTCAAAGGAGATTAGTTGCATACTTTTTTTAGGATATAAAAGTCTCATCTTCTATTTGATTAATCTCCACGTCAAGAAAGTAATGAAGCTTTCCCAAATCTATCATCTCAAAAGTTTTCATCATATTCTCCTTAAATTCATAAACAAGAGAAGAAGATGATCCCATGTAAATCATATCATCTACATAGAGACATACTAATAACAAATAATTCTCTTATTTTTTAAGACAAAGAGTTGGTTCATTTTAACTTCTAACAAAACCAAAATTTCGAAAGTAAGAATCAATCTTACTATAGCAAGCTCACAGTGCCTGTTTTAGCCCTTAAAGAGCCTTTTTCAATTTGTATACCTTACTCTCCTTGCCTTTGATAATAAACCTCTTCGGTTGTACTACATAAACTTCTTCTTTCAAGTCACCATTTAAAAATGTCGATTTAATATCAAATTGATAAACATGCCATTTTAGTTGAGCAGCTAATGCTAAAGAAATTCTTACTGTCTCAAAACGCACAACAGAAGCGAAAATTTCTTTATAATCAGCAACTTGTTGTTAGCAATACCCCTTAGCTACGAGTCGTGCCTTATATTTTTTAATTCTCCCACCTGCTTGATACTTTGTTTTAAAAACCACTTTAATCCAATTGTTTCTTTTGCTGCAGTCAAATCCACCCAGTCCCATGTACCATTTCTTTCAATGGTTGACATTTCTTCTTTCATTGCAATACACCACACTTCTTTCTTTGCAACTTCTTGATAAGATGATGGGTCAATATTTGCAAACATTGCAAATTGAATTATCACCTTTGTCATTTATGGCATCATTTGGAATCACCTCAAAATTTCTCAATCGCGAAGATTGTTGTGTTTGTCGTTGAGACCTATTTATTGGCTAGGAAGCGCAAGGACAATTAGATGTTAGAAGAGAATTCAAGGGCACTTTCGTTTCTGATAACTGAAAAAAAATCTTCAACTTCCACAGGAATTTCAGCAGTTGGTGTTGTTTGGCATTCATTCCAACTCCAACTTGCAAATTCATCAATCACAACATTCCTGCTAATAATTATTTTGCTACTAATATGATTGTACAACTTATAAGCCTTGGATTGAGATGAATAACCAACAAAAATACACTTCTCTGACTTGCCATCTAGTTTTTGATGATTTTGTTGGTTAATTAAAGTATAAGTAATACAACCAAAAATCTTCAAATGACTAACATGAGGTATCATACCTGTCCAAACCTCATATAGGGTTTTGCTCCAAATTGCTCTTGTGGGTGAGAGATTTAGCAAATAGACTACTGTGGCTACTGCTTATGCTCATAAATTGTTTGGAAGATTTTTGGCTTACAACAAACTTCTAACCATTTCAACAGTAGTGTGATTTTCCACTCAGTGATGCCATTTTGTTTCGGTGTGTATGGTGCTATCAACTCCCTATGAATGCCATTATCTTCACAAAATGAATTAAAATCATCGGATAAAAATTCTCTTCCCTAATCTATGCAAAGTGTTGTAATGTTATGGCTGCTTTGCTTTTCGACCAAAGTCTTAAATTTCTGTAAATTTTGAAAAGTTTTTGCTTTAGTAACCTGAAAATACACCTAGCTGAAATGACTACAATCATTAGTAAATAACAAAAAATATTGACTTCCTCGAGCAGATTTCATTTGCATGGGTCCACACAGGTCAGCATATATGAGTTCAAGACATTCTGATGCCCTCCAAGATTTCCCAACAGGGAATGATAATTTACTTTGCTTCCCATAAATACATCCCTCACACAACCTAATTGATTCAATTCTGGGCAGCCCATAAACCAAGTCCTTATTATTCAACATTTTAAACCTTTTATATTGAGGTTTCCATACCTTAGATGCCACAAGGTCGAGTTATTTTTGTCATTGCCAATAACTAATGCATAAGTTTCACCACCAGAGATATCAAAAGGGAATAAATTGTTTTGAGCCATAAGAACACTAATAATAATTTGGCTAGATTTTTTTATCTTTGATCTCACAACAATTATTATCAAACAAAATTCAATACCCCCAGTCATTAATTAACCAATACACAACAAATTATTTGCCAAAGTTGGAGCAAAGTAAACATCATGTAGGAATTTCACATTACCATTGTTGGATCATACTGCGATAATGCCCTTTCCTTCCACTTTGATCTTGGACTTATTGCAAAGCTTTACTTATTTCTTGAAGTTTCCATCAAGTTCTTTAAATGTTGATTTTTCTTTGGACATGTGGTGTGAATAGCCGCTGTCAATAAACCAAACTTTGGTTGGCACATTCACCTCTTACTCTTGCTCTTGAGCCATGAACAACTTATCTTCTACCTCAACTTCTGCATAACTTGCTTTTTTTTGTGCTTCCAAGAATCTACTTTCACTTAGCCATAATTTTTGCAGTAGTTACATTGAACACTACTTCTGTAATGTTTTTGTTGGTCATTCACCTGCCTATAATCAAATTGCTCATAGAATCTTCCTTTACCTCTGCCTCTGCCTCTGTTGTTAGCTTTATCACTATACCCACCTATATTAAATTCCTTGCCTCTACCAATTGCTCTAGATTCATCTGTTGATGGGGATGCTTTAACCTGAAATGCCTTCTCTTCTACTTTCTCAAATGATCTGTTGTTCATCCTCGCTTCATGGGATTGCAATGAACCTTTTAGGTCATCAAAAGATAGAATAGACAAGTCTTTGAATTCTTCTATAGCAACAGTTACATGATCAAATCTAGGAGTTAAACTCTTTAGAACTTTTTCAACCACAACTTGATCAGTGTATTTTTCACCGTAAGATCTCAAATGATTCACCACTGTGGCTACTCTAGACAAATAAACTTGTATTGTCTCATCATTCATCATTGCCAAATTCTCAAACTCAAGACGTAGTGATTGAAGTTTGGCCGTGACAGATTTGTTTGTGCCTTGATATTTTTTTTGCAGTATCTCCGATACCTCTTTGGAAGTGCTAGTTGCTGCAATTCTTGAGAATATTGAGTCATAAACAGCTTGCTGAATGAAGAATAAAGCCTTGTTGCCCTTTTTCTTGTTCTATTTCAATTTTGTTTCATCAATATCAGAATCTGCATAACCACTTTCAATTAATTCTCATACCTCTTGGGATTTGAAGAGTGTCTTCATTTTGATGCTCCAAAACTCATACTTCTCTTCAATGAAGATGGGTATGAGTGGTTGTGAGGAAGAGGAAATACCATCCATAGCCAAGGCCTATTTTCCTATTTTCACTCCCTCACGTGTTTCTCTCTCACTCTTTTGATATTTACTCACACTAGCCCTGTCAAGAACCATACTAGCTCTGATACCACAAATGTTGGCTAGAAACAGAAAATTATTTGATATCTGTAATTATATATCAAGCCAAAATAAAAACAAAAAATATAGAAAGATTGAATGAAGAAGAAAAGCACTCTGATTGGATAATGATTAAAGAAAACTAATAACTTATTTATAGTCATACAATAATCGTAACAATAGAGATATACAGCACTATCAATAACGTGCCTTGATTCACAAACAATGAGATTAAATAGGAGAATTATTAGCAACTAATCAACATAAACATGAGCTGTCAATTTTAAATCAATTTTTAACAAAAACAATGCCCCAAAGGAATTGTTTAATGGCCAATTGTTTGGTTAATGGACAATTGTTAAATGGAACTTCAAAAGATAGGATCAAAACGTAATTAACATTATTAGATAAGTAAATGGGATTGTGTAGAATAATTGAAGTACAATAACGTAACATGCAACACCCACTGGTCTGAAAGCAGAGATTTACACATTTTAAATTACCTCCCAATAGCCTATAACATCCAAGTGATAAGATCCCTAACTCTTGGGACATTTGGATAGTTATAATCAAATAAGACAGTTTAATATAGCAACTGCCTAAGTAATAAACGACAAAGCTACATGAGTTATGGCTATTCCATGCAATATAAGGCTAGGTGTCATTATACCATGCTAGTTGATACAAAGGTCACATTAGGACTCAAACTTTTACTGCAGTTGATCGGCAACAGCTTTTGCATGACAACCTCACTTAGGTCCGCTTAAGTAAGACTTCAACCTTCAACGACCCTCGCAGTATTTACCTCACACACTCGAAGAAATGATGATACGGAAGCAATAAGAAAATAAAAGGCAACAAGGAAGCAAAAGAGATGCTGTAAAACCAACCTTTATATTGCTTTCTTTCAAAAGAATACAAAGAATACTCTCTCTAATTAAATGAGGAGGGCAAAACTCGAATGAGTTATATATAAGCACTCTAACTTGGAAGCCAAGTTACATTTAGAATCCCACTTAGATTGAACTGACTAAGATTGTGCTAAGACCACATCTATCTCTATCAGATTACAACACATAAACCAATTAGATGACATCCCAGTCTAAATAGGACTTTAACTGATAAGATATAATTTATAAGATAATAGAAAGATAAAGTTTACATTGCAACTCTAATTCCTCGTTGTCGCCACATCATTCAAGATCTCCCTACAATCTCTATCCACTGATGATGCAATGTGATATTGCTGAAGCCCACATAACACACTGGCCTAATCCAATGCTTTTCACAACAAGTTCGCTAGTCGTGGTTCATTAATCTGAGTATAGGCTAAGTCCTTAGTCCACCAAGTCCTTAGCCTGGGTCGAGTTAATTTCCATAAGGTCCGAGACTCTACCAAAATTCGTACCAAGTTCGATCTTACTCACCCATGTTTGCCTCAATGGTTTCGCTTGCCTCCCTCATGCGTGTAATCTAGCTAACCTTCCTCCTAAGGCGCATCATGAAAGTTGCTGAGAAGTGCTTCGATATTTAAGGGTCTAACAGACCACTCCCACTAGATGGATTCGACATCCTCGTCAAATTAGTCTGAAGGTAGGCATTCACCTAGTCTTCGAATTGCCACAAAGTCGTACCTTTCTCCCACGTAGCTTCCGCGATAAGTTTGCCTTTCCACTTAAGCAAGAACTCGGTCTGTCGGTTCTTCTTGTGTTGACCCATTTTGCGATGATCTAGGATCTTCTTCACTTAATCATCAAGTTGCTTTCTCACAATCGGTGGAGCTCGCTTCACTTAACTCCTATTTTGATCTGATGCATCCTCATAGTAAGGCTTGAGAAAACTATCATGAAAAATAGGGTATACCTTTAATCACTAGGGCAATTTCAATCTGTATGTCATGTTTCTCACTTTGTATAGCACTTCAAATGGTCCATCGTACTTCGACACCAAACCCTTATGAACTTGCTTACTCGAGATGTTCTTCCAAATATGTGGGGTTAGTTTCAATAAAACTTTATCTCTCACGTCAAATTCTAACGATCTCCTCCGAAGATCTACTTACTTCTTCATTCGTTGATAAGCTTTTCGAAGACTATCCCTCGCCTCATCTAACAATTCTTGCTTCTCCTTCACAAACTTATCTGTCGTAGGACATTAGGCACCTGTCTTTTGTTGAGTAATCTCTAGTGGTGTGAGAGGTTGTTGTCCCAACACAATCTCCAAGGGGCTTTTCTCCGTAGTCTAAGATCTATACAAGTTATAGCAAAATTGTGTAGTATCAAGTAAACTCAACCAGTTACGTTGACTTGCACTTACATAATGTTGTAAGTACTCCTCCAACAAACTATTGATCCTTTCTGTTTGGCCATTTTTTTGTTACAATTGTTGGATTCGCGTCTCCAACATCTCGAATAAAGTATTTTGAGATGTGACTTCTTCTTCTCCTTGAGAAATTGGCCCAATGAGTGCCTCCATCGTAGTCACTCGTTCTGTCAAGTTTCCTACTGTCATCCCGAGATTTGGCTATGATACCAATTGATATAAAGGTCACCTTTGTAACATCCCGTCACCGATGGGATGTGTACAGTTCATTGTATTCGTATTTGGTATGTACATGTATTGTATAATTGGTATCAAATCGGTATTTTGTACGTACATGCATATATGACATATTTCCGATTAGATTTGGATAGCTTGGATTTGGAAATTGATTAGGT